>JAFBJU010011768.1:83593-166265 GCA_016785305.1 Colistium nudipinnis
TCACACACACACACACACACACACACACACAGCTGTTCCCATAGGAGGGCTGGATGGAACATATGCTGTTTAGAAAGGCGGGGGGGGGGGGCGTGTTTAAAAAAAAAAAAAACATTTTTGAAAACAACAATGAGGTATAGCAAAGGAAGTGTGACATTTTTTAGATTTTTTTTGTTTTTAAAGATGGCTCCTCGGAGGCCATCAGTTTCTCATTAAAGAGTTGTTGACATGGCAGCGCGCAACAACATTAAACCCGACAAATGGATCAGAATTTATACGTGAACCGCTTGAACTCGGGGAAGGAATCTCTGGAGAGAGCAACTTCACGCAGACCAGCTCCCAACACCAGAGGGACAGCTCAGCAATTTGGTCACACACACACACACACACACACACACACACACACACACACACACACACACACACACACACACACACACACACACACACACACACACACACAATTACAATATTTCTTGATTGTACTCCTTCGAGATGTATTTCCAAGGTCTTTGCAGTCTTTGCAGTACAACTGTTGTAAAGAAAAACACGCACGCACGCACGCACGCACCCACCCACCCACCCCTTCGGGATTTTCTAGAACTTGAGTCATTTCCAAAAACTATTTTTACTTCTGTTTTTTTTTTTGTTTATTTTTTTTATCCACTCCTTCCTGATTTGACACCATTCCCTCAGCCATCCGCATGATGACACGACAGTGACGAGGCCGTGTCATCAGCTGCCCACAGTTATTAATACTAAGCCGGTATCCAGGGTGTTAAGTGTTATTAAACGTAGCGTGAATAAAACTTGTGTGAGAAACGGTTCCATTTTCCATTTTCCACACGCCGATGAATGAGCTCGTGTGTCCGCTGAAGTTGGCGATATAGTGCCACACCCACAACAATTGAATCCCACTGGGGACGGATATAAATGAACAGTTGTTCCAGCAGAAGATTCCTTCGCGCGCACGCACACACACACTTGACTAAACTTTTCATAGTTGCACGGGGCAGGGTCAGCGGGGGGAATTTTAAATGGGAAGCTTTGATCATCTCCGTGTGGCTCACAGCTGTGTCGGGGACAAAAATACGTTAATTAAGCAAACAACTGTGAATTCCAGGTCCGACATCCCAGAGAGGAGGATTATTCATCTTTTTTTTTTTTTTTTAACAGAAGTAAATACGATAATACGTTTGTACCGTCTCACATAGTAGACAGTAGAGCTCTGATTTAAAAAACGCTGACGTGTTCACAATGACGACGCTAATACCAGGATGCTGAGCAGGCGTTAAACACAAAAGTGCATCTCACACTGATGACAGTGTTTTTGCAGATTTATAAACCGCAGTGATGCAATCCTTGCTCCTCCGCGCTCTGGGATAAACAAATAGATGGCGACCTGCTCCCGAGCTGCAGGAAGGGGACCCGAGAAAGTCGCTAAACAAAACAAAAAAAAAACCTGATGGCCATCCCATCCAGGACAGATTCTGCAAGTCTGGATCGAAAATGTATGCGCAAGTTTTTTTTACATTTTTTTTTCTTCCCCCACAATGACCTTTGAACCCTGCCCACTCAAAGGCCCCCGTCAGGCCTTTAAGAGGCCAAACCGGAGCAGCCGCCAAAAAAAAGATAACAGAGAGGGTGAATATTAACCTCCTAACCCAGAGGGTAAAGCAACATGGAGGGTGAGAATAGTCACAGAGCGAGCGAGCGAGAGAGAGAGAGAGAGAGAGAGAGAGAGAGTGGTGTGATAAGAATATCACATGGCACCATGACAGTCTGCCCTTTATACTCTTTGCTATCTGTGTCAACTCCGTGTCATTTCCTGGTTCGAAGGTGTTGCCATCAGCAGATTTTCAACATAAATAAGGAAGAGGAGGAGGAATGAATGAATATTGCCGGGACATTGGTATTGGACCCAAAGAATAAGTCCAAGTTTAACGACTGTGTTTGCATTTCCATCAGGAATTTCACCAAAACCAAATTCTTTGCACACTCCTCTTTTCTTTTTTTCCCCCTGTGCCATGTCTCATATTCCACCCTCTTGTTTTATGTCTCTCAATCCACGTTCTCATTTGTTCGTTCCCAGGCCACACCTGCCTGCACCATGCTGACGTTATCAACGTTTCACAAAAAGACCTGGTTAAAGGTTAACGAATGGAAATGGAGATGGAGAGAGAGAGAGAGAGAGGAAGATTTCTGAGGCTTAGGCTGAAGTTGAATATTAAATGAGCTGCATTTATATAACGTTATTCTACACGGAGGGGGTGAAGTCCAAAACTACAGCTGCCCCCACACGCGCACACAATATAAACACACATTTTACAGTATACATAATGTGTGTGTGTGTGGTCCGGTTAGTAATTGAGCCAACCATTAAACTGGCAGTCTGAGATCATCGGCCTATTTTTTTTTTTTTTTACTTTTGAGTGAAATGATGTCGAATCCAACGCCCCGTCTTAAAATGCCAATGTGAAGCCGTTTTTATGTTTTCCTTCATAATAGTGATACACAAAATTGCTGGCCTTAAATAACAAGAAGAATCTATGTGGTGAGCGTCCTCACAGTGTCCCACAATCCCGCACCAATGCAGCGCCAACACACACATTGGCACAAACTTATTCCAGCAAACATTGAGATTTGCCTATTGTGTGATATGGCAACAACACGCAGGACGGGAGGGCGTGTCCTCTCCACCCTCTGCCGTACACTTTGGAAGCGGTGTGAAAATCACAGGTCGGCCTCCACGCGCAGGAGAGGAGCTGAACGTGATTACAGGTGTGACGCGGTTCAAGGTCCACGGGGCTCAGGAGGGTTTGTCATGATTATAGTGGATTATTACAGAACATGCTGAAGGGGGGTGAATGACATGTTGGAGGAAGGTCCTGACCAAGGAGAACCAATAAATGAATCATATTTTTATCCGATAAGCGCATGTGTATTTTAGGAGGTCCCGCACAGTTTACCTTACCCACCATGAGGGTAAGGGGAGGGGCTTATCATCCTCTGACCAGCTCATGTGTGGGAGGCCGGGCTGGACTACGAACGACTCACATGAAGTATTCAAATAAACATTCTAGTCTTTTTTTGAACATGGATTTTTTTTTTTTTTCATAAGCAACACAGGAAATCCAGCAGGTTCCTGGATAAACTGGAGTTTAAAGTGTCCCAGTAAATTTCCCCACTGTGGGACAATAAAGGATGATCTTATCTTATCTTAAATCAGTGTAACTGGATTAAAATTAAGAATATTGTAAAAAAAAAAAAAATCAAATAAAAATATGTAAAGCGTACCCACATACAGCACACACAGAAGGTGTGTGTGTGTGTGTGTGTGTGTGTGTGTGTGTGTGTGTGTGTGTGTGTGTGTGTGTGTGTGTGTGTGTGTGTGTGTGTGTGTGTGTGTGCGGGTCGAGATTAGGAAGTGAGCGCGTCAGCAGTCCTGCAGGTGAACCTGAAGGAGCAGATTGACCAGGTCTGGACTCTGAACTCAGTCTCATACTCATTTTAGTCTCATTCCCGGATTATGCTTTTTATATTATTAGGGGAATTCACAGGATAAAAATAAGCTGTTTTTAATATGCACAGTTGCAGGGGGCCTACATACAAGACCAATTTACATTTGGGACTTTCCCAAAAGCACACAAGCACATTTAAGTTGTGATTTTTTTGTTGGTTGTGTATACTATTTCTAATGAGTGTTTGTATTCATTGTAAGTCTTTTAAATCCTCATGTGACACAACAGCTCCTGCACACGTCCATCAAATCAGAGATACTTGACGTGAAAAGTGCTCTTTTGAAGCCCTTTGTTCACACCGCGCTTTCTATTTGAGTCACTCGAGGACTTCTCATGGCCTGCAGTCACACTGCGTGGACAAAAATGGCAGTGAAGCGGGCCGTGGAGCTCGACTCATTTCCGGGTTTGGTTTCCAGTCCCACAGTATCACGCAGGAGAGGCAGGACTGGGCCGGGCGGGGCGCGATCTACCCCGTGCGCCAGCTCTGGGATGTGGGAAAAGAATTGCACGGAAAAGCAAAAGCAGCTGCACCACAGCCACCAGCCACAAAAAAACCAACCAGACACACAAAAAAAACGAACACACACACACACACCCTGCAGACTGTGAGTCACCACCACACAGGTAACACATATTCTGACTCAATGCCAGACACGTCTCCATTCTAATAGATCTTTTTTTTTTTTTACAAATTGCTTTACACTCTGCACCTGAAAAGCTAAAAGTTGAAATAAATAAAGAAAATGGATCCTGATTATCATAAACGCCTTTCTCCGCTACACATTTGACTTTATCTGCGTGATTTTAACCCACAGGTTGTGTTACGGTCTACACACTCGTTGCTGCTATTCAGTCGCCATGTGACAGTTGAACTGGGCTTTAGTCAGGTGGATGCATACCGAATAACTAAAAAGGGCAAATGAGCTGATTTCATCTAAACGCCCTCTAGATGTGTGCCTGATGCCAACATGTTTAAAAAGGTAGAACACGCCTTAATGTAAAGACTTCTCCTAATCCTCCACTCGTATCTCTCCAATCTCGGACTGTCTACCGGAAAAAAAAACGAAGAAGCTGAGTATCGATAACCATTCCCAGCACATTCCCATCTGTACGTCTGACTCCACTCCCCGCTCACGCACACACAGGCACACAGTCTGGATATCAGCTGGAGTCATCATTAAAAAAAAAAACACACCCCACCAACATTACAACATCAGTTTAAATATCACTTTACCTCGGGCCTAATTCCTTAGTGTGTATCAGACTGCAGAAAGTGCATTATATACCAAATATTAAACTGAATTTATAATAACAACAACAATAATAATAAACACATCACAATAAATGGTTGAGAAACTGTTACAGCATCAAATTTGGCCACTCTGAATATTTGTGCTCGGATGATATTTATTATATCATAAAATCGGACTTGGACCCTCAATAACCCATGTCTGGAGAGATACAGCACAGAGGCTGAGAACCAACTTTGAACTGTAAAGCGCTGTTGCATTGGAACCTTATCCGACCTATGCTTGGCATAGTGTTGTGTGAAATCAGTGCGTTGTGTTATCAGGCCAGCGTGTCCAAAGCCCTGGACCTATCTTAATGCCCGGGTTCAAACTGTTGTTACAGATGTGAGATTGGAATGAAATTGAGAATTTTGCTATTTTCCATTGCAAACTAGGATAAAGCTACAGTTATTTCCAGACACATAACATTCTCGGTCATCTATAGCTCGGGTGGACGATAAAAAAAAGTATAATAAAATAAAAAAACTGCAAGTGTGTGCAGGTGGCCCGACGAACTGGGAGGAGTCACTTTAGTTGTGGCAAGGTCATTATCCCTCACTGGCAACGGACTCTCTGCCAGTGTTTTGCCCACTTCTCTCATTTGTATGTGGTGTAAACGTCCTGTATCTTTGGCAGACGTGTCATCTGATGATGTCCGCCAGACTCTGATATGACCGGTGCTCACTCCCCAAAAAGGTCACACAAGTGGGAGCAACTCCTAGAACACGGCTCAAGCACATACGCTGCTGTTATAAGAGGAGTCACGGCCGCCTGCGTGGGAATGTTTTTCCTGTAGGAGAGGTGATGGTGGACGGATGGATGGCAGACTTTCAGGTGTATCCTACTGGTTCCTCCCCGGATCCATCCTCCCACATACAACCTTCGCCCTGTCTACACCAGTTCCTGTGTCAAAATAAAACGCCGTGGCCCTCATAGTGAGGTCCAGGGGACGGCCAGATGGCCATATGGGCCCAGAAACACATTTCACAATAATGTACTTCACTGCTCCTTGGACCGTGCAGCTGTGTTGATAACATCTGCTGTGAAGGAATCTACTCACTGACAAAACATTCAGAGGCAAACAAATCTGATAAAAGTAAAAAATGGCATTATCCATTAAAATGGGCGCAAAAGACCCTCAGAGGCCTTCTTACTTGATTCTTCTGACATTATTATTAATATCTAAAACGTACACATACACAACCATTTTCACAGGCCTTTTTGTTTTGTCAATATTCACTCATTCACTAGCCCAATATCATCAAAAACGCAACACGTCCAGATTATAAAACAGCCTGAGGCACAACAACACGGGGGGGGGGGGGTTTAAATCTGCAGCACAACGATCCAATGGAAACAGCAGCTACTCAAATGGCATCGGGGGGATTGGCGATGCACGGGTGTGCTTTGGAAAAATGTATTGACAACAGCACATCGATGTGCACTTTGTGCCAAGCTGGATAATGGTCCACACTGTGCATGCTGCACATCCTGAAAGTAACAAACAAAAAACTACACGTCGTCTGTGAGAGTGAAATTGCAGGAGGATATAAAGTTCTACGGGAGGTCCTGACCTTCAGAGGGGACCTTGAGGTCACCGACCCTGCCCTGTCTTGTCTTCAACCTCCTCTACATGTGTTCTCGTGTTGTGGCATGAACAGGTTGTATGGCATACCAGGTGCTTCCCTTGTGTTTGCATGCACAAACCACGCACACACACATACACCACCACACACAGACACACACAAACAGGTGGACAGAGCTTGTTGACAAAGCCTATGTCAACCCAGTGGGAGACTTTCTCAGGCCATGTGGGACAGCTGATGTCCAGCTGATGTCCAGCCAGCTGTTGGCAGACTCACACAGTGGCTTTTTAAAAGTAAAAAGTTGCAATAAATGTGGATTCAATTAAATCTGTGTATTTCAATCATCAGAGCCGGGCTGAATTAGGATTCTTTTTTGTCTTTTATAAATCTATGATGGACACGTTCAAACACCGATAATGGCTACTTTTGCACTTTTTAACCGACAATATTCCAGACAACAACAACAACACAACTTCACAACAGTTCTGTGATCACTCACACACTCAGGTGTGTAATTAGTAGGTGAGATTAACCATCCAGTCAAGTGTCTTAATCTGTGTCTGTCTGGCGTCCATAAAAAGACTTGTCCACAATCTGAAGGATTTGGACTCTCGTGGCTCTGAGTTCACACTGCAGGTCCTGCACATGCTGCACCAAACCTCATTCATAAATATACATAACAAATATGAGTTAGTTTATCTTTTCTTGCTGCATTGAATCTAGACGAAACATAAATCCATAAAACATCATTCACATTTAATATTTTGAAATCGGCGTTCAACCAATGCCTGCCACGCAGTGTTGAATGAGTTTACACGGACCAAGGTTAGTTCAATAACCTCTAAATTAACGCGGAGTAAAGCTACGCTGTGGGCGCGGTAATGTATGGAGTGACGCTAGGAAGGTCGACTCTAACGCGTTGTTATTGTCAAAATAAGACTAATTAAAAAGATATTAGACACGCGGAATCCATCGGGGATTCTAACCGGTTTGTTTCGGGTGTTAACCGTGTGTTTTACCGGGTGAATGAGTTGCCTGGAGGCTGCACAGTGTTAAGTCGTTATATTTTCGAATGAGGTTTGGCGGAGGGATTTCTTCGCCATATGGCACCCATCAAGACTCCTCTGCCCGCTCACTCACTCACTCCACAGAAAATAACTCAACACCCAAACTTCATAAACGTGAACAACAGCAACACAACTCTCTACACAACGGGGTTACTTTTGAAAAAGAACACAGGTTAGATGTTTAGGACAACAAAAAGGGAGGAAACGAACCTTTAAAACAAGCCGAGGTTGAAGGAAGGCGTCTCTTCTCAGACAGTGTGTGGCGGTCTGTGTGAGTCAGACTCGGTGACTGGTGTGTGTCCGTGTGTGTGTGTGTGACAGCGGGTAACACACACACTGCGTGGATCCTCCGGGCCCTCCCACCTCCTCCACTCCTCCTCCTCCTCCCCGGCCCGGAGCTTCGCTGCCGCCACCGGCTCTCCCTCCTCGGCGGAGGACCTAACCTCCCCCCGGTGGACACACACGGTGGACACACCTTGAACACACACACGGCGGACACACACTACGGACTATCGTGTAATATTAAGAGTGATGACAACAGTGTGAGAGTGTGGTTTTTGTGGGCGAACTTATCTAAAGGGTGTGGTAATTTCCACCTTCTCCGTGTTTCCCTGAAGGCAGCACGGCCCTGCAGTACCAGGAAGTTTAACCCGGGTCAGACCCGAGTGGCACGCGCCCATCTAACCCAGCACAAGAAGCCGCCCTACGCTGTCCATCATTTCTTTAAATAATGGGGAGTGATTTTATAAAAGAGTCAAGTAGAATAAACACATTTTTACAAATTTAAATATATTAAAAATGAATGATTAATGAAAATCTGCAAATAAGCACACCCAGCTACACACGAGTAAAAAAAACAAACGCAAACAAATCAGTGCAGAGGAAAGATCTTAAGCAGTTATTAAATGCACTGATTTCATTTAATCACTCATTTAATTTCATTTAATAATGAATCTATGTGTCTCCTCCATAAATGGCATTCAGATGTACATTATAATCCCAGTGCCATGGTTGGAATAAAGTGTTCCTCTTAATCTGAGACGGAGTTCTCATACCCTCTGCTGTTAAAAATGACGCCACTACAGCTTCACACTGACACTGTGGACATAAGAGTCTGAGTCATTGCAAACTCTTACATGTGAGTTAAAAAAAAGTGTAATTGTTAATTGATTAAAACTTTAAATAAAAAAAATATAAAAAAAGTCAAGCTTACATGTTTAAATGGGGTTCATTGGGGTCATATATTATGTAACCAACCATAATTCTCAATGACAGAAAAATAAAGGTCATAAACTTAAACTCCTTCATATTTTTTTTTAAGTACTAATTCAGGTAAAAGTTTGTTTTCTATAACTTTTAATTTTCTTTACATTTGTTGGCCCTAAAATAAATCACATTCACAAAATACAATAACCAGAATTATATACCAAAAATACAATAAGGCCATGACCTCAGTGACCTTGATATTAAAAGGCATGTTAGTGGGTCCAGTGTACCTGTGTGTGTCAGGTCAACACGCTCACAACAGGCTATCTGCCATCACCGTGGAGGAACACAGCGCATGTTGTGCGACCATGCAAAGTTGAACTCAACCAATCGGTCAGCTGACCTACCGGTGTCTGAGTTAAAGTCGGAGAGAGAGAGAGAGAGAGAGAGAGAGAGAGGGGAGGAGGGGGATCAATTCAACATTCAACAACACACAACTAATGCCATCCACTTACACATACACAGAGAGAGAGAGAGAGAGAGAGAGATAAGCATGACACACACACACACACATGTTGTATCCTGTTGACACAGCACTGTCACTCAGACTGTATTGGAGGAAAAACGTCGTTCATGACGCTGACCCCCCGGTCCCTGGACTCCACTTCCTACTCTTTACCTTTCCTACTCCGCTTCTGAGTAGGCAAAACCAGGAAACACAAAACACACACACACACACACAAACACACACACTTGATATTTCCTGTTTCAGAGCCTGATAACTCCAGTTGCCTTCAGTGTTTACTACATGTCTGATGAATGATATAATAGATAATGCCAGATATGGATACATCAAAACATGTCACAAATGACACACACACACACATACACGCGCATCCAGGCATGCAGGGGGATTTGACCTTAGTGGAATGTGGGAAGGGGGGGTGAAGTGAAGCTGCGTACTGGAATGTCTTTGTGGCTTCCTCCCCGTGCGTCCAGGCTACAGTACATTCCGCACCTCCTGAATCACCAGTGAGCGGCGCGCACACACACACATACACACAGCAGGTCGCATGAACCACGCCGCATTCCTCATTCTGTACATCCTCATCAGGCGAGCGCTACACTGTACCACACGGTACCTCATAGCACTCCCCTCATTCCTTAGATACAGCTTATATAGATAGCGTACATCAGCTGTATTTATTACTGTCCTCCTACATTATGCAATATATATATATATATAAAATAAATAAATAAGTGCAACATATTTATGTTAACAAGTGGTTATTGACCCCTACATTTAAAAACATGGTGCACTTCTAACTTTAAAGAACATCCAGTGATTTAAAGAAGAGGAACTCACAGGACAGAGATCAAAACCCAAAACTTCAGCAGCAGAAACTGGATTAAAAATTTTAAAATATTCATTTTTGCCCTTTTGGCTTTTTCTGCTGACCTATGAATTAGATTAGAGTAAAAACCGCTTCTCTGTAGGTTCACTAACAGGAGGCGTTATTTCCCCCCCCCACACACACAAACACACACACGATAAGCTATTAGAGCCATTAATTATGTAAAAATATAATATAATTGTTTGGGTGCATAAGGGAAACTCACAGCAGACCAACAACGTGGAACCATTGGGTCATATTTAAAGTAGGTATCAAGGTTGAAAATGAAGAATACATATTTCTAGGCGTTGTCTTTAACTGTGTATGTGCAGAACTGTGTATCATTAAATTTAAATAAAATGTATACGTATTTAAGTGCCAGTTCACAGTGGCAGCCCCATTTAACATGAATAATTAAATCTGTTCAGCGCATCTTAACATTCTGTGAGCAGTGTTCAGGGTCAAGTTAAATACTAACCACCGCTTTTTAAAATTCATGAATGCAATATATATATATTTATGTTGTTGTTTTTTCGGAAGATGCAAATGTCCCTCAGCTGCGCCCTATAACCTCACCTGCAGCGTCGCTCCCTGAGAGAGCCATTAAAACGAGGGGAAACACACTGACCTTGCAGCCGTGGCAGCCGTGGCAGTAGTGCTCTCCGTTTTTTCCCGGGGAAAGGATGATCTCCCCCGTCGGGATGAGCTGGATCGTGAGCTCCATCATGGTCCCTCCTCAGTGTTCCTTCCTGGACGTTCTGTCCCTTCCCCAGAATGCTTGGAGAGACAAAAATCCTTCCTCAAAAATCCTCACTTCGGGCAGGGTGGATTGTTCCTAAAGTGGAACATCCCAGAAAAAAAATATATATATATATATCAAAGAAATATATATTACATGTAAATGCTGGTGAATCATAAATCTCTCTCCTACACGCATTTAAATTAGAAAACAGCTCATGGTCCACACAGGAGCTCTTACCGGACAGAAGAAAGAAAAAATGACTTTCTGGGCCTTCGATGAAAAAAGTGGAGAGCAGTGATTGCAGATGTAGCAGTTGGCTTCGTTGTGTTGTCTTGCGTTGTGTTGTGTTGTTACCTGTTGCAGAGCGCAAAGTCACAGTGAGGACGGCTCCCCCCCCCCTCGCAGCAGCCAGAGGATGTAGCCTCTCTGGTCGAGGGATCATGGGGAGGATGTGGAGCTCAGCCTGGCTCGAGATGGATGTCACATGCTGAGGATATGTGTCTTTTGTCTTACTGAAGGGTGTGTGTGTGTGTGTGTGCGCGTCTCTGGTGAGGACTAATTCCGAATCCAAACATTTTTTGAGTGGTCCACATATCACCAAACTTAACCTAAACATAAACCTGGACATATTCTCAACTTAAACCGATTTAGGTCCCCACAACAGGAGTAATACCTGGACTACACACACACACACGCACACACAAGTTGGTCTGCGTGCGTGTTTGTTTCCTCCCAGACGCAGCATCCTGCCTGCGACATTCACAGTACCCACCCAGTAGATTTAGTGCAATGTTAAGTCACAACCCACTTTCGGACGCACAAGCAGGAGGCACGCGTACGCGCCACGCGCTTTCTGCTCTCATAGCAGTGTTCTTCCTGTCCCCAGGGGGTCACACTAACCAGGTGCCCTGTCACGGTATTCCTGTTTGTCAAATGTCAGCGTACACCCACGTACTCACACACATGATACAATGAGCTTTGTTTAGGGATATTATTATTATGATTATTATGATTATTATGATTATTATGATTATTATGATTATGATTATTATTATTATTATTATTATTATTATTATTATTATTATTATTATTATTATTATTATTATTATTATTTGAGCGGGGGGGATTTGGCCTAATCCTGCACTAAGAGAGGTGAATAAAAATTGGCGGATGGCAAGATGATTGATTAGCATCTTAAAACAGATGATATATAAATATTTTTTTCAAATATGTTACTCAAACTGACTTTTTTGACAACTAACAGCTATTTTAATTTGATTGTTCTCAGTGCCTATTTAAAAAAAAAACATATCTGGTCTAAATGAAACATTTGCCTTGAACTCGAAAGTATTCTGTGGAAGGGTGACAGCAGAGAGACGGAGGGGAAGTGGCAGTGACACACATCCTTTGACCTCTGACCCCAGATAGAGGCATTCCTGACAGCCTGGCATCAACAGGAAACCTGTGGCCTTGAGACACACACAGACACACACACACACACACACACACACACACACACTCCACAGCCTATCTGCCCAGTTCTATTTTAAAACAAACACATCGTTTGGAGATGATTGACATCCAAGATGAATTTTCCATATCGCAGAATAAGGGAAGTGAAATTAAACAATGCAGTGACACAGATAAAATAGTTAATAATGGGGAAAGTTTTTTTCTCTATTTCTGTATTTAGCCATGATAGCTGTATTTATATACATCCTCCTGTGTCTCTCAAAGGTTATTTGCTTTTGAATCTGAAATGCATTTTTTTTTTATGCCTATGTAACCAACGGGTTACACCGTATATCCTTACTCTCCCGTCTGGGTGGAGCTTCCTTTTCTATGTTTCCGTAAATAATTATTTGACATGTGGATGATGACACGCCTGAGACATCAGCTCAGGGTAAGGTTTCGGTGAGGGATGGAGCTATTGACAGGCTTGGACTTCCTTGGAAAGAGATGCATCATGGGAGAACGACTGCACGCCCATTGTGCACACTCGGTTGTGAAATGTCTGTTCCATGGACAAAGTGCACCTTGGGGCGTGGAGGAGGGGGGGCAGTCCACGGGTCTGTCCTGCTGTATATTTGCAGCACCGTTCTGTAACTGGACCCCTCCACACACACACACACACACACACAGGCCCAGACCAGATCAGACCAGGGCCGAGCAAATCTCACAAGTGTGGCCTGAAAATAGCCCCGGCCTATTTATAACGTGCTGTCTCTGCAGCGGCCAGTCCCTCTCTCTCTCCCTCTCTCTCTCTCTCTCTCTCTCTCTCTCTCTCTCTCTCTCTCTCTCTCTCTCTCTCTCTCTCTCTCTCTCTCTCTCTCTCTCTCTCTCTCTCACAACACACGGCCGCAGCCAGGTTCAAGTTTCCACAGGAAGCTGCAGGACGCCCATCAGGCTGCAAGATGTGAAAGAGGAGGCCTTCCACCCTACCACCACAGTTTTCAGAAAGGTTTTTTTTTTCTTTACCCCTCACAGCACATCCTCCTCCATTTCCTCCCATGAGGAAATGTGGAAATTATTTTAGGAGCGGATGATATTTTGTTCTTCCCCCAGTTATGATGTAACGTGCTGCCCTCTCGAAGTTTCATGTTACAACGTGGTTGCTCGGTGGAGGAGAAGGAACCTGACGGTGCCATGGTAACCGGCCTGTCAACACATCTCAGGGGGGAGTCTTTTTTTTTTTTTTTTAAATCCCACATGAAAATCTTTCAGTGTTAGCAAAATACCCAAATAAAATATTTCCATTTTTTGTTCCTGTCTACTTCTCATCATATAAACGCCTTGTTACACAACATTTGTGGGATATTTTAGCTGTGTGCGTGTGCGTGTGTGGCAGATGTGACCTGCAGAGGGCACTACACAAACTGCGGCACCACCAACCACTCAAGAGTTAACACGTCTACTTTTCACACACACACTTTGCCGACCTCTGACCTTTAGGACCTTTCTCTCTGCACACCAAGTCAAGAAAAGCAGACAGAAGAATCAGTGAGTAATAATGATCAAATACATTTTATGAATAAATTAATCAAAGGTTCCCGAATTAAAAATAAACAACTGACAGGGTTTTTTTTTTTTTTTTAATCAAATGTGTCTAATACACAGCTTTATGTGGCAGGTACAGTTGGACCTGCTGACCTTTGCCCAATGGCTGTCAACAGAGACGCTCCTCCCTCAGCCCTCTCTCGCTTCAGGCACACACAAACAAACAAACACTAACACACACACACACACGCTGTGTATTTCACACCGTATATTACATAACCGACCTTCTCTCGTGTTTGTCAGACGAGGGGGTTTTACAGGTTTGACGAGAGCAGAGACGGACTGCGGTTACAACCAATCGTGTTCAGACCAACCGCAACCTTAACGCTCCAACGGTGCTCTGTGCGAGAAAAAACAACACACGCGCGCGCACCCACACACGCAGAAGAGATAACATTGACATTTCGTCAAAGTTCACTGGGACCACGTATGTCTGCACAAGTTTCGATGATGGTTGAAAAAAAAAAAACTAAAATAGTTTTAATCTCTGTTTTAGCCTTTTTCTTAATATTTAATACCAGTACTGAGAGATTACCGTCAGTAGCATATGAATCTCTTGCCTGCGTGCTCTTTGATTAAAAAAAAAAAAAAAAAAGTCTCTAAAATTTATGAATGAGAAAAAAAGCATTACACCGGGGGCAATAAATATGAATATTTTCAGCAAATCTGACTAAAATCCAGCTATTTTTTTTTTTTTTAAAGACACCTTGTTACCCTTCAATACTTTTCGATCCAAAGCTAAACAGACACACACACGCACGCGTCTTCCTTGGCAACAGTGTCAAATCCACGCGAAAGAAATAACCGGCAACCACTCGGTTTGTGAAGTTTAATTTAGATTTGTTTAATGTTAATTCCATGCTGTGTTTCAGTAAGAACAATACAGATTCCCTGTCTGTGGCTCCAGTCAGATATCCAGTAGTACAAATCAGCTCCAAGTTACACATAATGAAGCAAAAAAACGAGAAGAGAAACAAAAGGAAACGGGGGGGGGGGGAAAAAAAAAAAAAAAAAAAAAAGAGAATCCCCGGACCAAGAGGAGCTTTACTGAAGAGTAGGGGAGAAGCAGCGGAGATGTGTTAACTCATGCAAGCACTGCACTGACCAACTTGTTTTTCCTGTTTTTTTAGGGGCCAAATAGAAACTCGTCTTTTACACAAGCGCAAAAAGTCTCCCGAGTTTTTGAAAAACAAAAATCGACCTTCAAGAGATTCAGCACGTGTGCACAGTTACAGTATTTCAGCACAAAGTACAGTCCAAGGACAACTACAAAAACATGACAACAGAATCACTACGGTGTAAAAGTTAAGCACATCTTTGCCCCTACGTGGATATCACGAAATTTGCCCACTTCCTCTGAAAACCTTAGTCAACAAAAAGGGCACTTGGAGTTTTTTTCAAATTGCCCATAACAAAAAAAAAAAAAAAAAAAAAAAAAAAAAAGAGTATCATGATTCGCATTTAACATTTCACTAAAAACAGATGGAGATAAAACAGCTCCCACAACTAATAAGTCAACAGTATCAGTAATAAAAGTTAATTTCTGTAATTACATAAAAAAAAAATCTCAATATATCCAGCAACTGATAAAAATATTGAGGGAAAAACCAAAAATACAAATAATGAAAACAAACATAACCTCTCAAAACTGTTTGTACCAGGACCAAAGAAATAATAATAAAAAAAAAAAAAAAAGAAAGAAAAAAAATCCGGGGAGTCTTTAATTATCTTTGTCTTTCTAACATCGTATTTCCTGTCTCAATTAAGTGGTATTTTACTTGAATGACATAAGGGCTAATATAAAAATAAAAAAGAGAAAAATAAATGTGTTCACTCTGTGGCCCTGCTGGGTCATGGAGCTGCAGAGGTGGAGGTAAGGGAGGGGGAGGGAGGGAGAGAAGGGGGAGGAGGAAGGTGACTGGCAGAAAGGGGAGAGAATTGGGAGTTTGGGGGAGGGGCGGGGGAGAAGGAGTGTGAGGCGGTGAGGGGAGGGTCTCAAGTTGTTGGCTGTTGGTGGCATAGTCTCACTGGGGCTCATCCTCCACGTCCTGCAGTACATCCTTATTCTGTTCTTCAGCTGGTGGAGAAAAAAAAAACAGGTTAAAAAAAAAGAAAAAAAAAAGGGAAGCGACTGATTCATGAGCGACAGACAGATGGGACTTCAGGATTAATTAAACATTTTCAATTTTTAGAAGCAAATTCTGTTAAATACTGGAAGCATGATTAAGGGATTCTCCCCAAATCAGCATTCCATTTGAGTTTTATTTCCCATATTCTCTTCGATTTCTATTCAAGGTCCTTTAATGTGATAAAAGTTGCAGTTCTAGCTTATAGAAAAACGTATTTCTATGTTAGAACAGGATGCACTGTAGACAGAGAGCGATAAAGGTGCTCCTATACATATGGTGTAGGCCCAGGCCCATTGTACAGCCAGGTATAGATATTCTCTCCCACTGTTTCTGAGCAAACCTCGCCCCCCTGCAACCAATCACGGCCGGCCATAGTCAGGGGTGGGAGCTTCCAGCTGTCAATCTACACGTGAACACGCCTCCCCTCCCACGGAGGGCGTCACACTACGGTCAGCTGCTGGGAGTGACTCACAGGCCAACCTGCGTCAGCTCAGACAGGAGACGGATTTACACAGCTCCTTTATTGCAGCTTTAGGCTATTTGTATAGAAGTGCAATATGCAAATGCCATTAATGTGAGGTAGACCTTATATTGCTCCCTTTAAAAAATAAATGGTGTTGTAGACATACATTCAATACCCGGTAAATATAAATATTCTCATGGCAGCCACACCTCTTTTGTAATAAAGATGGGCTTTAGGATCCGAGCCTAGAATGAATGGGTGAGAACCTATAGAGCGATTACAATACATCGCACAAAAGAGCTTTATCTGCCCAGCAACCACCACTATGCTTTCAAATATAGTGGAGTACGAGTGACAAGTAGCACAAGTAAAGTGGGTGGGGAAAAATAGGAACATTCAAAAGTAAAATGCAAGCAGTTGAAAAAGATTCTTGAAGAAATCTGAGATGTGTGAATTACACAGAAGAGAAATCAGTAAAATTAAACATTAAAATATCAACTGGCATAATACACACTGAGCTCAAACGCCCTATTGGTTGGAAGAAAAAACGCTCAAATGTGTTAAAGTGTTTGACACAATCATCCAATCAAATCAATTTAAGAAAACTAAAAAAATAAGAGAAAAAAACGGAGCAAAACGTGTCTATAATTGATCCTTTTTTTAACTGAGCGGTGATCCAAACAACAACAACAACAACAACAACAACAACAACAACCCACGGTTCTTAGCAGAAAAAAAATCTAATAAATCCAATACAACTACCATCTAAATTAGCGAATGCGTTAATACATTTGAAGTGTGTCACAACACAAACCTCTGCACCTCGGTGCACACACAGGGTTAATAGGTTACCGAGTGGAACGATCGAAACTGAGCCGCACTGCCCCTCCCCACCGGGGATTTTATGACTGGTTGTTGGTTCAAGCAGGTGATTGATTTTCAGACACACGCACGCACGCACGCACGCACGCACGCACGCACGCACGCACGCACACACCACACACACATTAATGATAAATATTAGAATTATTGTTATATATTATTGCAATATCGATTAATCATCATTATTATTATACATTATAATGTTGATATTAACAATATTGGGAATGTTGTTAATAATGTGCTAAAGTATGTTGAGACTTAAATGGCGATTTAAAAAGTGAAGAGTAATTTATTGATGGGAGAAAAAAAAACAATGATTCTCGCTGACAATCAGCACGAGACTGCTGAAAATTTGCCTCGCAACACAATCACACACCTTCAGAGTTTTGCAGCACTCACACAATCACACAGAGATGCGCATTGTGCACATGTGCAAAAAAACATGCATTCATTGAGATAATGTTTCTCCAAAATCATTTGGTTGAGGCACTTTTATTCAGAATAAAATTGAGAAGCCATGGTATGTTGCTACTGTAAGGCTCAATTTAAATGATACGCTGTGATTGGTCCACGTTGGCCTGAGGTGTTCACAGGATGGAGTCGTCCCTTTAACCTCTCAAAAAGATCACACACACACACACACACACAATGGATTTCCTGTCCGACCTATGTAACTATTAATAAATAACCACAGCCATGTGAACAACGTGGCTTCATCGCTTCCTGTAAAAACCAACCGACCAATCAAACGGGGACGACCAAGATTCCTCATCAACCGACACTGAGTCCAATATAAAAAGGGGGCAGCCATACTCGAGCAGGCTTGTTTTTCAAAAAATTAAAGCTCGCTACTAAAATTTAAAGAACAAACCGAGTGAGTGAGTGAGTAACAAAGCCACGGGAGTGAATGGATTCAATTATTCAACCACGGTTTAGAAAGGGAACCCCCCCCCACCACACACACACACACACAGAGCAAGGCTTGGGTGAGCGACACTTACAAAGTACAGTTAACATGGGAAATGAACACTCAGGTTTGTCTCCTTTAGGACTCTACAGCGGCGTGAGGAATGAGAGAAAGACAAGAGAGCGGATGAGTCACTGGGAAATAAAAGAAGGCGGACTAGCGGAATGAATGGATGAAGAAAGGAAGAGCAGGGCTCAGTGATTTGTGTCTTTTTTTCCCCCCACTCTTTTTAATCCCGTTCGGATTTTGATCAAGATCAAAGAGGTAGAGGCCGGTTATTATTTTGCATGTTTTATAACATGCTATAGCTCGACAGTGACAGTTTAACAGCTGTAGACTACGGTCTGCTGCAGATTTACTCAAAGGCAGCGTCATGTTTATTCAGGAAGTCGAGGAAAACAATAAAAAGAAGAAGCGCAAGTCGCGCAGGGTCCCTTTCTATGTGATTTTACGGAAGGTTGCACTTAGCGCAGTGACAGTGAAGGTCAATTTTTTGGACAGGTTTTCTTGGCCAAAATATTATTCCGTAGACTTGGATTTTTTTTTTTTGTTATTTTTCCCCCCTCTTGACCAATGGTAAACATCTCTGGGTGGACCTCACCTACGTTACTTCATCTTACATTTTGTGTCATGTTCTACTGTGTGGTTGCATTCGGAATCATTCAGCCCTGGAATCAGATGCTGCAGGTGCTCTTTGTTAGGTAGAATTAGAAGCGGATTTCAGCTCAGCTTTGTGTAAAAAAAAAAAAAAAAAAGGGATTGTGCGCTCTCAATCCGGACATGCAGAGTGTGAGCAGCATGATATGCTTTTCTAAAAGCTTTATGCAAGTGTATTCAAACTTGCTAGCTTTGTAGTCATGGCAGCACCTTTCCCTGACACGACAACAACAACAGCAACAGCATTGATTTTATCCACATGTGTAAAATTGTTGTTGAATGAACATTCCTTCTTAAAATCGGTCGTGCGAGACACAAATCTTGTGCACACAATGGTTATAAAATTTTAAAAATATATTGTTTTGATCCAACAGGAACATTTTGATTCTGTAAAGTATATAAAAAATATATAATTACTTTACACAATCAATAAAATAGATGACTCACTCTTCCTTGTAAAAAAATAAAAATAAATAAAGGAAGCCCAATAATGTAATCTACTGATAAATGTGTCTGGTACTGCTTGTGACTCACTCACTCAAGTCAGTTGACAAAAGGTGTTCAGGTGTTTAAAAAAGAGGTCAGTTAGGAAGGTGAATTAATCTATTGGCTTCTAGTCCTGTAAAGAGAAGTTTATCAAAGACAATGTACACATATATATTTATATATAATGTCATACACAAGTGTGTATAATGGAGACCTCTTACCCTCTCCCTGCATATCTGAAGTCCATAGTGTCAGGTTGTCACGTAACAACTGCATGATAAGTGTGGAGTCCTTGTAGCTTTCTTCGCTCAGTGTGTCCAGCTCTGAGATGGCGTCGTCGAAGGCAGCCTTTGCCAACCTGAGCAAACACATTCAGCCCTGCTGTTAAAATCAACGTGTACATTAGAACAATATCGTGAAAAGCGGCGCGTTGAAAAAAAAACAGTGACCTGCAAGCGCGGTCGGGCGAGTTTAGGATCTCGTAGTAGAAGACGGAGAAGTTGAGGGCCAGGCCGAGGCGGATGGGGTGTGTGGGGGACAGGTCGGTCGTGGCCAGGTCAGTAGCAGCTTTGTAGGACACCAGGCTGCTCTCCGCCGCCTCCTTCCTGTCGTTGCCAGTGGCGAACTCTGCCAGATACCTGTGATAGTCACCCTTCCTGGAAATGGAGAGAAAAAAAATATCATGTTGTTAGCCTGACCTTAATGGAGCCGATTGTTCAACTCATTACAGGAGCCTTCACTTTACACACCTAGATACTCTTGTTATGAGTGAAATGTTTGCGCTTCCTTAATATTGTGCCAGTTTTATGACAGGGGCTGGAATTTTCTTATTCAACCATTTTAAATGTTAAATAATCAAGCCCCGTAAGCCATTTAAACATTTTGTGTAAGGAATCGAGAGGCTTTAATAGGTCATTTACTGATTAACATTTATACCACAAAGCTCTTACATTTTGTTGTAGAAGACCTTGGACTCTCCGGCGACAGCGGAGGGGATTAGATGCTTTTCCAGTGCATCCAGTATATCCCCACAGATCTCCTTCAGCTCATTTTCAACCTGCCAACAAACAAAGAAAAAAACGAAAAATGATTTGATCAGCAAAAAAAAAACAATCATTTCCTGCTGCAGCCATTCCTTGCTTCCAAATGATACTTGTCACACCTGTGTGGGTGCATGTGTAGTCAAAAAGGTCCACACATGAAACATCTAAAAGAAGATGCGTCTTAATATTTTGATGCGTAGACAATAAGTATTAACTTCCAAATAACACAGTAGCAACGGCACTGATAAGTCATCTCTGAATCCCATTAGGCCCCTGACTGCAGTCCAACTGCCTCTCCCATCTCTTTGACACACTCTGGCCTCTCCCCGAATAATAGCCAGCTCTTCTTTCCCCTTCATAAAAGTAAGGGGCGCGCAGCACTTGCCAACTATGACTCAGATGCAGTCTGGGCTGCAGTCTGCCTCATAATGCACATTAATAATATGATATCACACACGAGCAAAGCTAATTTGAGATGCGTTGAAATGCAAAAAAATGAAGTCAGGGTAATTGAATGCTGTTCACTCTGTAAACCCCTCCTGATATGTTTTTGTCTAAATAAGGAGTGCTTTACCTCTTGCCTGTAGTCCTGGATCTTCTTAAGTTTCTGTTCTTCACCCTTGTTCTCCTCCCTGTGCTCCAGGCTGCTGATTATCCTCCAGGAGGCTCTCCGGGCTCCGATCACATTCTTGTAGGCCACTGATAGTAGGTTCCTCTCCTCTACTGTGAGCTCCACGTCCATGGCTGCCACGTCCTTCATGAACTTCACCATCTCTGTTAGGAAAACGCATTGCAACTCCTTCAAACATTGCTCTTTTTCGACTTGCATTTTTAGAATAGGTCCAACAACCAGCTGTTAATTATGGCATCATGTTAGATGGCTGTTATGGATGGCGTGCTCTGACAACACAAATCCATTACTATGATGCAACATCGAGCCTCCAAGCAGCAAATAGAGATACAGGAATCCATATGTTTATTTTGTTGGCTTGGTAAATGATTATATATATTTTTTTATTAAGAGGTTATTTTTAGAATTTTGCATAAAATGGATGACAGAATTAAGTGTGACATGACACTGGGTGGTGTTTATACATTCTTGTCAGTGCCAACCAACATTTTCATCAATCCAGCAAACACACAAAAAAAAGTAACATATTAATAACGTGCTGGGCACTTCTCAAAATAAAGAGAGTTTGTGATTGATGAAAGCTGGCACGCATATAAAAAATAACTGTAAAAAATAAGGTCAAAACGTGCAAAGAGTGCAGTCTGAGGCTGATTCTGGAAATAGAACGACTTCTCGCATGCTGATCGATTAAAATTTGATAAACCTGTGGCACCACAACGGCATAAAACTCGAATTATATTCCAGCATGGATGCCATTAATCCAGCCAACTATAAATCACCCCGTAAATACACTCCGCCCAAATCCCGTGGATGAGTCACAGTGCATTCACCAGACGTTTCTGGGCAACGTGTGACCGGAGGCAGCCGTCTAAAAACAGCCTTTGCAGGGCCTCCAATGGTATGAGAGTGACGGTAGTGCACCACACGGAGGATGGAGTCATTTTCCCGGATCGATCCACACACAGCCGCCTCACAGGGGAACACCCCACCAAGTGAACAGCTGCCCTCCCACTCCCGACTAACACCCTTAGCTGGCTCCGAGTGGCTCACTTTCACAGCTAATTCCACATTTATATTCCACGTTTTCCGACATCGGCAGAATAAGCGCTTTGGGATAAATATAAAAAAAATGCGTTTCTGTGGTGGCGGGGAGAAAACATCACGACAATGGGCCAAACCAGTAGCTCCAGTATGGAGCTAGCGCAGTTAGCATGGTGCAGTGGAGGCAACTACTGACAGCTCACGCTCCACTCAACCGCCATTTTGTTGTAGCCCCCTCCGCTAACGCTAGCCGTTTTAACTCACAGCTACACAATTTGCCCACAACACGAACGCCCCCGGGGATTAAATATTGTGTTAATGCTACATTGGTGTTGTCATGATTAGTCACTCGGTGTGTCAGGGGATAATAAGACGTATGTCCGCGGTCGTAGCTCCCCGGGTTAGCCGCGGCTAACAGGCGAGCTAACGGGGAGCTACAGCCGAGCGCAGTGTCAGCCCAGCGGTGGACGTGCCTCGCTCCGTCCCCGCCTTCAAAGCAACCGACTTACCGTCATATCGCTCTGCCTGCTCGGCAAGCTTGGCCTGGAAAACCATATCTTCTCGCTCTACCATGGTGGTGTACGGTGGTGCAGCGGTGGAGAGCGGCGGACTAACGGGACGCGGATGTCGGTACAGAAACGCTGTGCAGTGCCGGGTCTGACGGCGGGTCCTATCACTCTAGTACGGTCGATGAGTGGTTCCGCCCCGCCGGCAGCGCTGTGATGGGATGGAGCAAAGATGGCGACCGACCTCATCCGGGTACCGCGCACACGCATGCGGATCACCAGCCCGGACACGCCCAGCAATACTTTTACTTTCACGTTACAGTTACTTTAAAATGTGTATTTAAAATGATTAAAAGCAAAGAAGCTTCTATATATTTTCCAAATATAAATGGAAAACTATTTTGTTATTGAAGTCATAACTTTATTTTAATGCATGTTTACAGTACTTTTTTTCTGCTTCTAAATTTGTAAAACAAAATAAATAAATACAATGAAAGCTAACCTACTATGAGGCAATGCACATTGTATGTCCTGTGATTAAGGGATTACTTTAAGCATTCACATCCCAAATGTACACTGAAAATAGTTATCATGTCAGTGTTTTGAATGAGTTTATATGAATGTGAAACTGTAGCTAGGCAACTGTCATGTGCAGTCCTGTCTTGCACAGTTCAAAGTCAGAATTAAAATAACTGGAAGTAATTATGTGTTTCCGGTAGTAGCTTTTACAAAAAAGCCAGTTAGGAATTCATGAGTCAGAAGAACATAGTTTACACGAGTAAACTGTCATTTATTACACAAATCATTTGTCATGGGTTTGACTTTATTTACTAGTATATTAACACATTACATGCTACAGAAAATAAAAAGGTAATTTCAATTGTCTTGAAAGAATATAGTGTTATAATAAAATGGCACATTTTGATATTAACACAATTTCCACTGGCATTTTTGACACCCCTTCCTTTTTGCGTGAAAGGAAATGAATGACTTCATGCAGGGCTACTAAAAAAATACTTCTTGGTTGGTTTCATTGGCAACACAATTTATAAGATAATGATTTATGTAGCTAAGCACTTGCAATGTGCAATGTGAGTGAGAAAGAAGCTGGATTTGATCGCAACAACACTGATAAAAAAAACAAAAAAAAACTTGCAGTAAACACCAATGTTTCTTTCCTAGACCACAGATGTCAGCCAAATAAGATTTAAACAGGAAATCTCAGTGGGGGTTTGGAATATGGCCAAGTTGACAATAAAATGTGAAAAGCAGGGCAGAGTTTGTCAGGCAAAAGAAACGTCAGGGATACGTCCACGTGAGGATAATTGAAAACCATAAACAGGAGCTCATACAGTCAATGCAAACTCAGTGTAAAAGCAGTTAAGTGCATTCTGTTAAAACAATTAAAATAAAATAAAATGTCATACCCTCTAATCTCATAAACACTGGCAGATGATGCTTCCCTCAAAGTTCACACAGCTTTTTGAATGCTGCTCTAGTGCCACCTAAAGGGCCAGAAATACTTGAACCACGGCATCCGAGAGGATCCCCGCACTTGGCAGAGACGGCGAGTTCTCACAGATCAAATTCAAAGTGGAGCAGGTTCACTCTGGCACACGTCTCGGCTACATACGCAGCGTGATTTAAACCTGCTCTGTGACGAGTGTGGGGGTCATGATTGTCAGGTGTTTACAAGTCCATTGATTCATGCTCAACAGAAAACAAATAAAAATATAAAAAAAAGGCCAATCTGTGCCACAAAATTATTTTGCCCAATCGCTTGGCAATACAGAAAGGGCAGCGAGTAGCAAACGGTAAAAAAAAAGAAGAAAAGAAAACAAAGTCCACATCGGTGTATGCATCATCATAAATGGACAAGGGTATAAATAAATGCAAGGGGCAGAGGGAGGGGGGGGGTCAGGTGAGAAAGCACGAGGAGAAACAAAGAGCCAATGAGCCCCTGAGGATTAAAAGAACAAAATAGTGCAAGGTGGCAGCGAGATTATTTATAGATAAAAAAAAAAAGAAAGGGGGGGGGGGCAGATATCGACTAACGCCACTCTCTCTTTTTATTTTTCCCCTTGCACACATTTGACAAGATGTGGTCCGCTTTGCTAAGGCTGTACTGAGTGGGACGAATGGAGGGCGCTAATATAAAAAAGACGTGACTAACTAACATGTTTCAACTTCATTCGTGTACGTCTGGTGCAGCATTAGAAGAAGGCGGTGTGTGAGTGTGTGAGTGTGTGTGTGTGTGTGCGCGCGCGCGCCCATCACACACACACTCCCACCCCCGTAGTCTATTGATCCACTTTGCACCCAGCCTTGTGACACTTTGCGTGTGTGTGAAGTGTACGTCAAAAACCCAGCCAGGAAAAAAACGACTAAATAAAATGAAAAAAAAACAAAAAAAAACAAAACAACAACTATATTTTAGCATGTAATGATAATCACATAGTACATCATTTAATAACAATATGTTCTTTTTTTTTCCTTACAAAAAGACTACTTGGTGGTCGGAGGTGATGGGGGGGGGAGCATAGATGGGTGAGTGTAGTGTTGCCTTCTTCTCCACCTCCACAGAAGTTTCTCAGGGTGCTGGTCTTAACTTTTATGTGAGGTTTTTTCCTCTATGTAGTATTAAGTGGATACTGAAGCGGTCCTTTATCCGCTCATTTGACTATTGGACACCTCCAGATGACCTCTCCTGCACAGCTCCTTCAGAGACACGAGAGGTGCTCCTTTTTAAATTGTTGCTCTGCGATAAGAAGAACAAGCATTTTGTGTGTCCCAAAATATTGGCGCGTTCACGTCCGACAAAAACAAAAAAGCACAATCGCACTTCCTGACTACAAAACAGCCGATCAGATGTGAAGAGTAATAGCCGGGCATTTTGGGAAATATGCTCACGAGGGTCAGATGGACACCACACCCGTGTCTGCATGATAATAAAGTTTAGCATCAAGACTGAAAGAGGAAAGTTAGGTATCCATCCAGTTTTTAATTAGTCAACCACAATTATTTCATGTTTTAAAGGTGATTATGTGCTGGACTGGATGGAGTGACTTAGTGTCAACCGCTCACAGCCAATAAACGTGGACAAAACATTAGTAAAAAGGGAATTGTCCCATTACACTTAAATGTTATAGAACAGGTTAATTGAAGAAGCATATTTCCCAAAATGTGGAACTACTTTCAAACACTTTATAAAACATTTTTTAAGGACACTCAGGGCCAACTCTCGTTACCGTTTTCCCCATCTGACATAAATGCAGCACGCAGTGGTCCTACAGCGCCGTAAACATGGTGACGGATGAGGATGAATAATGACACAGTGTCATTATCTACTGGCTCCAACACAGGAAGAGGAAGTGGCTGCATTCTGTGGCGAGGAGTCTCCCGAGGAGCCGGCGTTGGTTGATAAGGTGTCCGTGACGACGGGAAAGGATCTGAGCGGTGTGTGTGTGTGTGGCCATATACGCGTGGAACAGGAAACTCGGTGTGGCCTCCGTTTCTGCCGCGGAGAGCCGGTCAGAGCAGGTAGTGGAGGACGGCAGGCGAGAAAATTCAAAAAGGGGACACAACTGGAGAATGTGCGTCACTGGGGTCCAATGAGGGTCTGTTTGTTTTCTCTGAAAATGTACAAGGTGCAGGTAAAAGCTGCAGCTAATGTGTGTGAGTGTGTGTGTGTGTGTGGGGGGTGTACACAGCAGGTGAGTGTGTGGTAAAGTTGGGAGAGAGGAAGAGGAGGGGCTGAGGAAGGGTTCTAATACCAGTGTCCAGGTCCAGCTGTCCGCTCTCAGCTGAGTTCGTCCTCCGCATTGTGCTGGTCCAGCAGTTTGACGTGTGTGAAGGGAAAGTGGCCACGTTTGCCATTACATTCCCCCTCCCACTGGCCGTTCACGTTAATTTTGGTCACCTTCACCATGTCGCCCACCTGCGCGGGAAGAGGAGAGAGACAGAGAGAGAGAAAATATATATTAGCAGGGAAGTTAAATAAAATTCATAAATAAAAAAAATCAGTCACTAATCATGGATTCAGGAACTTAACCGGACATACAAATGCCAGGATTTGTTTTTGTCCGATTATTGTACATTTTTCCCCTGATTAATGAGAGTCAAAAGAGTAGTTCAATGCCATCACAATATTTAAACATTTTTTTTATGGAAATTAAAACTGATCTGAAACAGATGAAACGGAATGAATGGTCCAATTAGTTGACTATTTAAATTTCCATGATTGAACCGTTCAGGGGCCTAATTGTTGGGATTGCTGTTCTAGACTGCTCACCAGAGGTTATTGGAAACTTAAAACCAGACATTTGCAGACACACTTTTGACAAACTAAACAATAAATAAACACCATTTTTAAGCGGGTGGTTTCGATGATGTGGATGGCAGCCCTACGTCTGACCTGCGCGGGGCGAGGAGCGGCTCTTCCTGTGTCACTGAACCCTGTGCAAACAGCCACTAACCGCCGGCTCCAAAGTTCAAATCTTTTGACCGATGACTGAACGGTGCGAGAGGTCGACACTCTTCCGGGGATTGCATAATCCCTTGATAACCTGGGACCGGCATCTGACATTTGTGTTTAATGTGTAACCGGCCGCCTTTGTATTGCCTACTTTTGCGTGCCACCTACAGCAGCTGTTCAGTGCACACCTTAAAATAAAACGGGCAGAGCTATGGTAACACGTTTGAACTGTGCATGTCCTTCAGTGAGTTTCCATTTATTTATTTTTTTTAAATATAGCACAGTTTTCTCTATAGATTTGCAACTATAAAATGTGAAAAAGCCACAAAAAAATTACTTCAGGTAACATCTTCAAAGTGCCCGTTTTATCTCATAAGCTGTTTCTTATACTACTGGATAATATATATTTTTTTAAAAGGGATGATCTCGATGGGAATAACTTTATACAGAGTTTGAATTAAATTGGTTCACCGTTCATCACTTACAGATTTTTAAAAAGCCGAAGGTGATGTTTTTCTGCCGACTCAGGATGAACAATTAAATATAAACAAGAAAACTTGCAAACCGCCTCCAACACAAACACAGACGCAACCAGAAACACAGCGGTGAGTAAAGCATCTCGTACTGGGGGAAAAAAACGAAACAAAAACCATCCACTATGATAAAGGTTGAAATGTTTCAGATCTCATCGTACCAGATCCAAACAGTGACACGACAGCACTAACGCGACATGACTCTGCTCGCATGCCTTGCTGCCGCTTGTGGATTTCATTAATTATAACTGCTGGCTGCTTGTTTGTGTGTTATGTGGGTCAGTCTTTCACAACTCAAGTTGCGTTAGGGAGTCGTCCCAGCGGTGTCTCTTTAAAACAGAGGACGATGAGCTAAGGATGAGAAACAGAGATGGAACCAATGCAATAGTAATAATAATAATGAAAACAAAAAAAAAAACGTTTTCCATCCCCGTCCATACCAAGCACACAGAGCCCGTCATCATTATGTAACAAGCCACCGCCATTTGACAGATACTGATCACAGCTGTTTGTTACCGTGCTGAATCACAAAACAACAAACAATCTGCGTAGTGCGTCTGTGTCTACTCTGGCTCCCTGGATACAAGGAAGACACAAAATACCAGCAACTCAAAATATTCAACCAAGGGAAGTGCCACCATCCACTGACACATATTACAGCCCTAATTAAAGTTGTTTTCTGTTTAATCTGACGGTAAATGCAATTCAACGTTTGAAAAAGACCAGAGGTGCTATTATCTTGGTTGATTTTATCTGCAACTATCGCCAGCGATAGTGGAGCTTTAAAAATTGGAATAAAAACATAAACAGAGTTTTTCTAAAAGCTTCAGCTTGATGCTGCAACTTTTATGGCAAAAGGTGTAGTATAGTGTCTATCTATTTTCACAATCACAAAGTGCTTTTTTTTTTGTTTTTTTTCCTGAAGACGACTCAAGCAAACTTGAGCTATTTATTAACTGTCCAGTACCGCGGTGCTGAGTCACCGCTGGCTAACCAGAGAAAACAAGCAGCCTCATAAAAAAGGTCTACCTCAGGCGGGAGTGGCAGAAACCCATCCAAAACGGCACACAGGATCTAACTCTGTGTAATTGCGCAAACTTTGGGTGGGTTGATGACAACGTAAAGAAATGTTGGCACAGAGATGGGATTTCTGTGTCGTAATCTTTAGTGGAAGCAAAGTCCAAACTCCTTTTGCTCAGATGGACTCCCCGGCTTCACAGAGACTAAAGGAAACGGTCCTGTTCCCAAACACAAACTATTTCCTCCACCCCCGCCCCCCACGACCTACTCCGTGGGAGCCTTGCTCTGGCTTCCGGACAGTGGAACAGCCCGGCTACCGTGAGCAACAAGTAATCTTTAGTGGAAGCAAAGTCCAAACTCTTTTTGCTCAGATGGACTCCCCGGCTTCACAGAGACTAAAGGAAACGGTCCTGTTCCCAAACACAAACTATTTCCTCCACCCCCGCCCCCCACGACCTACTCCGTGGGAGCCTTGCTCTGGCTTCCGGACAGTGGAACAGCCCGGCTACCGTGAGCAACAATCTTTCTATATATGTGTGTGTGTGTGTGTGTCCTTTCATCTTTTACTGTTGGGTTAAAAAAAGTGCATTGAACTTAAAAATAAATAAATAAGTCTAGTGCTGCTAGGTGACGACATGGCGTTAATGGACAATATGGACCAAACTTCACAAAAAGCTCAGACTGTGACCGAGCTCTCTATGGAGATGATACCGCGATGTCTATAGGTTATTCTGAAATAAAGCGGACTGGGTTGGTCCTACATCTTTTAAGGGATTTCGTGGAAACCCCCGGTCCATATTTACCTCTAAGGCCAGGGCAGTCTTGTCATAGGCATTGGGCACCCTCTTCTGTATGGCCCTGGCATAGACGGGTCCGTTCTGGAGGTTTGGGAGAGGGGTGGGCTGGGCGTACTGGCTGGGGTCTCCCAGAAGCGGAGGGCCGGGCTGGGGCACGGGGCCGTCTGAGTTCCCGAGCATCCCCATCCCGCCTGGCGCACCTCCAGGCACGCCGGGCCCCGCCGCCGAACCCGGAGACGCCGGCCGGTACTTCTCCACGTACGGCACCGGGATCATCCCAGCGCGGCCGTCTGAGTTCTGGGCGTTCCACCACTGCTCCTCGGGCTTCTCCAGGACTCGGAGGATGTCTCCCTTCCTGAACGGGAGGTCCTCCTCGTCGTTGCCGGGGAAATCGAAAAGTGCTCGGACGTACTCGTCTTCGAGGCGCGGCGGAGGCGCTCCGCCGGGGCCCACGCTGATGAAAGAGGTGTGTTTGGACTTGTTGATGGGTTCTATCAAGGTGGTGGTGTCCAAGTAGTGGATTTTATAGAATTCTAGCAAAGCGGGGAGAGCCTCGAACTCCTGGTCGCCGATTCGGAACCTCGGAAGGACCACTCCTGGTGAAAACAAGGGAGGATGGAAGAGGTGAGAGAAAGACAATAAGTTAGCTCTTCTCTATCTAAAACTACGGCAGCATGTTCAAGTCAAGCAGATATCAGGTTTGTTTATTTCTGTAACTAAGCGTGATGAAGGTGATTTCCAGAATGACGATTTCTTTATTTTTGTTTTAACGTTCTGTTCCTTTTTAAGGATATCTCACGCTGGAAAAAAAAACCCCAGCAGGATCACAAGACAACTTCTGGATCAAATCTATTCGATCCTGACTATATGACAAACTCCTGAACCTGTTCAACTCTTCTCCTGGTGGGTCGGACTCATTGCAATGGTGCACCAGAAGTGCCATTAAAAAAAACCCACACAACGCCCAACACACTGTGTGTTGTAGTGATGGAAACGTGCAATCTCTGCGATGCACTGGGACGACGTGCTGTGATATATATATATATATATATATATACACACATATACAGTTTTTCCTGCCACAATCAAACGTGAGTCTGTCTTACAACACGCCAACAATACACCGGCACGTGTTTCGGGGTGTGTGGCCTGCACAGGAGAGAGGGAAAAGGGGGGAACCACTGCGCATCGTCTTTGGTGCAAGTCATGCAAGACTAGTCACTCTCACACACACACACACACACAACCCCAAACACCGATCCAGCCTCACCTGGTCCGGACTGCCGGTTGTTGCTGATGCTGTTGATGATGTAATGCGAGACTTTGGAGTTCTCCGACACCGACAGCACGTAGTCGCCGGGGCTGGTGATGGAGTCCCGCACCAGGAACACGCCGTGCCGCTGCCCCTGCAGCAGCGACACAGCCTCCTGCCTGCTCAGCCGGCCCCAGTACCAGCTGCCGCGGTCCTCCGCATCGAAATTTCCGGCCATGATCACCACTCCGAAGCCGAGGCTTCCGCGGGGCCTTCCCTGCTCTCCCTCCCGTTATCCACAGGCGAAGCCTTCAACTCATACAAAAACTTTAGCGCCTCGGAGCACGTTCAGTAAACGGGCGACATCCGCAGCTAAGCCGCCTGCGCATCAATTATCTCACACAGCGACTTCGCCGCGACGTAAAACCCGACTCGCGTTTGGTTTGTGTGGAGATTTCACCAGTTTCTCATTCAAAGGCGATTTAGCGGCGAAATTCCTGCGACAACGCAGCGGCCGATGACAACTAACTTCAAAAAACTGAAATGGCGGATACGGGAAAACAAAAAAAGACCCGTCTCACCGGATGTGACGCACTTATTGTGTGCGCCAGACGCACACGCGTCAAGCTGCGGAGTGATAACGGCACAACTTCCGTTACGACGGAAAATAAATATAATAATCCTCATTTCATAATCTTATAATAATTAATAATTGAGTTTAAATAAAATAAGTCTGACACCAATGATAATACATATTCGGTGAATTTTACAATAGAAACGCCAGTGGGTTTTTATTGTCTATTAAAAATCTATATTATAAATGTCCTACTTTATTTCATTAGCTTTTAATTTGTGACAAAGTCAGGAAACCGTATTTCCTGTTCGGGTTCACTCTGCTTGGGTTTGGCTTGGGTTAAGGTTAGCAACTATGTATTACTGCACTGACACAGTCGCTTCACAGGTATTTACAACCTCTCATCTTTATTATATTTATATAAAGACCTTTATTTTACAAGTAACGCAGTTGTGTGCATTTTGTAAAGTTGTCCACTAGATGTCAGCTAAAGACTTAAAGATCCTTAAAACCAGTGTTCAAACCAGACTGTTGAGGTTTGGTGTCGATAATAAACGGCAAAGATAACCTATGGAAAATACTTTTTTAACAGAATGGTTATTACTTATTACACTACAAAATATAAACTAAATGAAATTATAATATTTCTAGAAATGGATAAAAAAAAAGTCATGCCAAAGAACAAATACAACCGACCCAATCCCCTTAGGCTAACCCTAACACAAACCATTGGATGCGAAAGGGTCAATATAGTGGGGACGTTGCCAACCTCCAGGTCTCTAGGACCTTCTTATCAAAAGTTATTTAAAAAAGGCGTTGTCCCAGAGTGGTTCTCATCCCCTAAACATAGCCCTAACCCAATCCCAATCCCCTAACCCTAACTCATCCCCTAACCCTAACCCAATCCCCTAACCTTGCCTACCGAAATGTAACTGTAACCCTAAACCCTTGTGTCGAAAAGCTGTTTCTGTCCCTTGTGTACGCGCGTCAATTACGACCCATGATTTAACTCGGTCCAAAACACTCAAAAACAATGACTATATTTCAATTGTTGTTGTTTGTTTTTACTACATCATAAACAACTTATAACGCATTCATAACCATACATGGGTCTTCGAGACTCGAACACCAAATTATACACTTGTTTTTAGAGAGTGTTTATATAGCTGTAGTGGAGAATAGCATGAAGTATTTTTCCAATAGAAAAAAAGTAGATATTATATCATTTTAACTAAAAGAGGGACAAGTGTACGGCTTCAGCAGATAACAATCACGTACATGCAACCTCTGCTCTTCACTGTGTTTCTCTGCGGCCAGAAAGACGCAAAGTGTTACATTAGCAAACTGACAACCAAGGTAAACCTGAGGGAAAAAAAAACTTGCCCAAGATGCAGTGTGACCCTGAGAGAAGGGTCCAAACCTCCGTCTACAACACCACTGATCCACTGTGCGCATGGCATACAAAACACGCACACCTTGTGGTTGTGAACCAACCACATCGCGATATCATAAGCCTCGCACATAATAGCTCCAAATGAAAATAATCACAATGGTCTGCGAGGACACTTTTTGTCTGTCTCATATTAATTGTGTATGATGTTGGTAGCACCGCAGATCGTCTGCTCTCTGTTTACAGATGTTTGTTGTGATGACCTGTGAGTCAAATCAATTCTGCGGGAATAGATTATTTCAAAGGCAGATTAAAGGGGAGATTTTTTGTTGTTGTAATGAGCTGCAAGTGCAATATTAATGATGATCTGCATATTGTCATGCTGTTATTATCACAAAGCCTACACTAATAAACACAACACAAGTAGGTTAAGAGACTTTGTTGCACAGGCATCGAGGCTTTAATTATTATTTTTTTGGGTTATACAAAAAATATTTTAAATATTTACTGAAAATTAGGTCAATTCATTTAGGCACACTTTCTTAGCTTTTCCCAAAATAGTGTGAGCATACTTATTTAAACTGTCATACATTTGTTTTAAATAGCTGCTGGCCTTTTCGCTCACTATTTATGTTTGCCATTATTTTGCCAATGCCTCTTTGAATGAAATTAAATTCACTTCTAAGTGAGTTATATCGATCCCACCCTTCTTTTAAATGTCTTCACTTAGAGGGTGATTTTTAAATAACACAAAATGGTTGTAGTGAAATTAAGATTACGTACAAATCAGGCACCAATATAATACCATATTGGATCCTAATGGTTTTTAAATGTAGGTATAACAGGGGAATAATAAGTGGGAACTATAGAGGACAGCAGAAATAAATGATGCTCATAGTATATTTGTAACTAATAAATGAACATGGTTTCAATCAAATATTTATCCTTTTGTGTCCTGTCTGTCATTCGGGGCCAGTGCAAACCTCTAGAGCCACGTTAGATTCTCACATGTCACCTGCGGGCCTCGATCTCCACACAGCTAAAGTGAAGCTGATAAAGACAGACGGGTGACACATGGCTTGTAATAATTGTGCATAAATAAGCAACAGCTGGAATATTTTTAAAGGGAAAATCGGACTTCACCATTTAGTATAAACAGATAAAAGGTAGCAGCAGTGGCAGCGACGGCCTGACTTTTAAGGCGTCAGTATAATCTGTCAGAAATATTCACATTAACCGAACAATTTATACACACACACACACACACACACACACACACACACACACACACACACTGGGAAGGGATTATGCAGATTATTCTAAGCAGTTTGGTTTCCCGAGTCCCATGTGTGGAAAACCCTGATGGCATCATCCAGATCACTTTCTCATATTTATTTTATTTTTTATTTTTGATCAGTGAAGGGGCCCATTAAAATACAAACTAACATCTGTATATATGATATGAAGCAGACATAGTCAATTCATTGTTTTTGGTATTGCTGTTTTCCGCTGCTTGTTGTTTCTGTTATTATTCCATACAGGGATCCAAGGAGGTTGTAAAGATTTGTGTTGTGCCTCGGAGCATCATGACTCTAATTTTTATAGCCCTACACGGCTCCAAATTTAAATGCGTTTTAAGTAATAGTGTACTGAATATGATTTAGTTCAATTTATTTTTAACTGCTTTACATCGACAGGAATTCATATTCTCTGCCTTAACAAAATCCTCCTCTCCAATTTTGGCCTTGAGAATGAAGCATTACTGTTCTACACACATATATGATTCGGGCTAAACCTACACCCCAAAAATAACACGTGATTCCCCTAGTTGAGTGGTATTCCTTTTGAAATGGCTAATCTACAATGTATATATATACATAATGATATATATATATATATATATATACTGAATATAATACAGTTTGTTTTCTACGGACAATGTGTGAAACATGGAGGAGCTACATTATATATAGATATCTGCTGCCTATATATATATATATATATATATATATATATATATATCGACACAGCACTATAAACATGTGACGCACACAAGTGTACGATACCGCGAAGAGACACATGACCTGGATTAGGAGAATAAAGGCTACTAAATATTTCAACCGGACCCCCCCCAGGGCTTCTGGGACACATGGCTATAAGACCAGCAAGGCCGCCTTTGAACTGCTGGCACCCAGGTCTCGTGCAAAATCCATCAAGGCCTTGACTGTGTTCCCCATTTCTTTTTGGTCTCAGCTCACAAATTGTTTTCTTCTTCTTTCTTTTTTCTTTTTTTTTTGCTGAAGAACTGCGCATCTGCTCGTTGTCGCAACCGATTTTCAAAAATTAAATAAAAAAAAATCAGTTGGCTTGCGGTTTGTGTCCCATCCTGTCCTCTCGTCCATCTGGCCAGCCTTTGACGTACGCCATGTGGGAGGGCGGATATTTTATACATTTCCACGAGTTTAGTCTTTGGGGAAAAAAAATATATATAATAATAATTTCAAAAATTAAAAAAAAAAAAAATCAGTTGGCTTGCGGTTTGTGTCCCATCCTGTCCTCTCGTCCATCTGGCCAGCCTTTGACGTACGCCATGTGGGAGGGCGGATATTTATACATTTCCACGAGTTTAGTCTTTGGGGAAAAAAAAAATATATAATAATAATAATAAAATAAAAAATGTAACTTTTCAAAAGGCTGAAAGGGCTCTGACTACTTTTCTATGAGTCACTGTTTCTATATTTTCTGGTCTCAACCAGGAATGGATGTGTTACAGGCACATGTGGGTCACCGGGAGGAAGGACCTGAATAAAATATCATCATTCTATACATAAAAGCCTCACGTGACATAACTAGTCATTCTATTCTACACTTATTCATCGTCGTATTCAATACACAGCGGAGATAAAGCGTACTCCCTGTTGTCTTATCGTGTTACAGTCACCTGGTGTCCCTCTGTGTGTGTGTGTGTGTGTGTGTGTGTGTGTGCGCGCGCGTAAGGACACACATCAGATCAGAGGAAGGACGCGTGAGGCGGCGTGTTCGTTAAGGACCACGTCCTTCCATCGCGGTCACAGGAGGGAGGGTGGAGGTGGGCGGGAGCGGCAATCAGGTCAAGTGGTCCGATTGGTCGGTCAGGTCGTCCTCCTCCACCCTCATTGGCTCCACGGCTCCCGAGGAGTGGCTTGAGTCGGAGAGGCGTGACGAGCGGCTCTGCGTGTCGTCGTCGTCCTCCGCCATCATCGGCCTCCCGCTCCTCCTCCCCGCCGCCGCCGAGACCACCTCCTGCTGCTGCTGCTGCTGCTGCTGCGGGGGCCTCCTCCTCGCCTCCCTGTCGCCGCCCTCCTCCCCTTCTCTCCGCCCCCGGCCCCGTCCCCCTTTCCTCTGCTCCCCCACCGTCCACATGCTCTCCTCCTCGTCCTCCTTGCCCTGCACCTCCCTGTCAAAGTCCAGCAGCTCCTCCATCATCTCCTGGATCTCCATCTCCCCGTCCAGCTCCTCCTCCGCCTCGGAGCGCAGCTCGCCCATGCTCTCCGTCCGGTTGGTGTCGTCCGTGTCCTCCTCCTCCTCCTCCTCCTCCCTGAGGCCCCTCAGCCTCTCTGGGGGGTCGCTGGCCTGGCTCTCTCCGAACTCCAGGATGGTGGGCAGGTTGCCCTGCTTGGGGCAGCGCTTCCTCAGGCTGAGCAGGAAGGGCTGCGGCAGGGAGAAGATGTCCACGTTGTTCCCCAGGTCGATCCACGTCACGCTGGGGAAACTGCCCGGATCCTAGGACACAAAAAAATATCAGTGTACTGTATGAAAATTCAATGAAGTAGATGGATCGTCCACATCTACTGGCCTCCCCTCACACACTTTCATTGCAGGAAGAGATTTCCTCATCCAAAAGGTAGAAAAAGTGTCTCTTCCAGCAATTTAAAAAAAGAAAAGTAAACTTTTCCTACAAGAAGTTATTAAAATAAAAGTATTGTGTGCTTGGTTGTGTCTTGGTATTGCCACCAGGTGTTGTAAAAGGCTGTAAAATGTATGAAATTTGAAATATGACATTTTTAAGGGCACCAAAATATATATACAAAAAAACAATGGGTCACACCACGACAAATATATGATATTGTTATTAAATAGACAAATATGTAATTTTTATTTATTTTTTAACCAAAGGAGAGGAGACGTTCCGACCTTCAGAGAATCCGTCAGCTCCTTCAGCACGGCTCTGGTCAGCCTGTTGCCGTTCATGGCCAGCGTCTCCAGGTGCGGCAGGTGGGCCAGCGTGGGCAGGAGCAGCAGGAAGGCCTCGTCCGTCAGCTCGGTGAAGCCCAGCTCCAGGCTGGCCAGCGTGGAGGCGTGGCGCTGCAGGTGGGCGCACAGGCGCTCCATGTCCCGGGCCGTCAGGGGGATCCCGGACAGATCCAGGGCCCCGCTGGACAGAGGGGCGGACAGCACCGCCTTCAGACTGGAGACACACACACAGGAAATGATTAATTTGATTTGATCTTATGTGCTGATTTATTTTATATTCTGTATGTCACAGCACCTTGAGCTACATCCTGTGTATGAAAAGTGCGATACAAATAAAGCTTTTTTATATAATAATAATAATAATAATAATAATAATAATAATAATAATAATAACAACAACAACAACAACAACAACAACAACAACAACAACAACAACAACAATAATAATAATAATAATAATAATAATAATAATAATAATAATAATAATTATTATTATTATTATTATTATTAGAGCCCACAGTGAGATCATTGGATTGCATTCAAACTATAAAATGTCTGCGTGATATTTTTGGTTTGTCCAACCAATGGAACGGGGGAAAAAAATACACCTGGGCGGGTTATAAAATCACAACCGCTGAATTTCTTCTGTTTCCCTGTGACTACAAAAACAAAATAGAGCAAAAAGAAAAAAAAAAAAAACTCCTGTGCTGACAGTTTGTCATATTAATAATCTAAAAGCTGTACAGCTGTATTTCTTTTAGCCTCGGGGTGGCCTACAGTGGTCTGGATACTGTCGCTCTTGTCGCAGGCCGAACATAAATCCAAATTTATGTGTACGTGGGTGGACACTGTATATTATTCTGTACTGTATTAATCCTGACTGACAAATAAAAAGCATTAACAGGGTTACAAGGGGAGTGGATTGAATTAGGCAGCCGTTTCTACTCCAGAAAAGCATCAGCATCATTATAAAAAAACATGAAAATGCAGAGTGCTGTGTGTTTTTTTTTTCTTTTCTTCCATTCTAAGGACCCTCCTTGAAAATAATAGGTATATCATTAACTCTCATTAATCGTTGTTTTTTTCAAGCACGGAAAACCCAAAGTGCATTCAACCACATCTGGTAAAACATTGAAGCAGAAGAACCAGAGAACTGATTTATTTGAGCCACCTTATTATAACGTATAACGTTATTTATCATAGCAGCTTTTAAAAGGCGCATAAAATTAAATAAATGAGGCAGGGCAGCGAGGGTGCAAATAAAAAGGCGAGGAAATGCTGAGAGAGCTTGTGATGCATATTTTGGCTTCGGACCAGAATCCCACGCTACTGAGACAAACACACACACCCACACACACATACTTTGAACAGAGGTCACCCAACGTCCAGCAGGACGGTGGGACCACTGTGACGCAAACTGTACCACAAACTCAGACTTTTAAAGTTAGATTACACTATATAGTTATATTGCATTGTGATTTGGAGCTTCGTGAAAGGAATTCCTTCAAATCCAATGAAAATCTATTAAAGGTATGTTTGCAGTTCTACCATGGAATCAATACAGCCTGGAAAAACACAATTCATTCATTCATTTGTTAATTTTTTATATTTTTATATTTCAATCATCGTTGCTGTTAACGGAATACTCTTAATATATAACGAGGGTTGGAACATTGAAGGACAATGTAAAGGGTGGGAGTGTGAGCATAAAACCCATGTAAAAATAATAATTGTTTTTAAACCAGCACACAGTCTTAAAGAATAACATTCCTGACAGATGCCATCATGTTTTGACTGACATTTAACGTGAGAAGGAAAAAAAACAACAAAAAAAACAACAACAACTGACCAAAGCACTTGGCGTATGGTCCAGTTATTCATCCGTAAAAATATTCTGCAAGCCGTGGTGCACAAAGTGTCTTTATCTGTGTCTCACTGGGTTATTATTCACATCCACATTATTCACACAGCTGCGGGAGGTCACTGCTCCTCTGGGGGGGGGAAAAAAACACACACACACACACATGGAGTCAAACTGAGGGACAAACGGGTTGCATTGTGGGACGGATGGAAACGACAAAAGCATCGTTCCGTCGTTTTCTATTTTATCTGATTGAAATGTCCTTGTGTGTTCGTGTTGGGCATATTCCACAGTGTGTGTGCCGCGCGTCAACGTATACAGCGGTGAGCTTTACATTAGGCACGCACGTTCGCACACACAGCAAAGGTCACATTTGAATATGGTTTTCTTTAGGACCATTCTTACTATGACGCTGCTGCATAATGTATAAAAAAAAAATGTCTACAGATTTTATTTGGCTTTTTGAGATAACTCCAACATTGCCATTTTTTTTAAATGTATAACTCAAGTTATATGAGTTTTTTTTTTTTTATCGAACCTAAAGCAAAATCGGCCTGAATCACCTTATCTTTTTTCACACACAACATTTTGTCGTCAGTTGGGTGATAACCTTGTGTATTTCTGTGTCCCCCGCCCCCCCCCCCCCCGTGTGTCCTCTGTGTGCCGTGAACATACAGAGTGATAGTAAAGACGACAACAACATCCTCGGGGGGGTTCCAGAGCAGAGATGATTCACCATGATCCACTATGAGGTCGAGTCACAGAGAACAGCAGAAAAAGATTTGGATCGAAATGAGAACACGAAGAAGAGCGGCTCTGAAGTGCAACGGATTTTAATTAAAAAAGTTAGCAGACTGTCTCCGAGTACAGGGAATATTCCTAAAAGACATTCCTTTATGAAATATGAATCAAGCCGTCTCTGTGCACGACAACAATACTGGTCCACTCACTGGGTGATTAGATTATAGGGGGAGAAGAAGAAAAAAAAAAAGAAATACCACAAGACATAAATCCACGGGGACTAAATCTAAAATCTGCACTTTTCCTAATTAAAAAAACTAATCAGCCAGGAGACATTTTGGCGGCGGCGTCTGCGCATACGTCACAATGACAGCGTGATTCCATGAGTCTGCGCAATTCCATGGATGTGGAATGTTTGAAAGTGATCGAACGATGGATATCAATCACAAATGGCCAAATATAGATATATATCCAAAAAATGGATTTGTCATGCGCTGATTTCTGACCGGTGTTGCTTTCATCAGCAAAAAAAAAAAAAAAGTAATAATCCTGGACACATGGAACTTCCTCCTCAGCAGCGATTGACTGCGAGCTGACCAATCAATAGCAGGGGGAAATGGGTTTGAAATTGGCAATTGCTTTTTTTTGTGTGTGTGTGTGTGTGTGTGACAGGCGGTTTCTATCAAGTCGCAAAAGTGTGTCCTACTTTAGAGAGTATGTGGCTCCAGAACAACAGAATATTGTGTATTGGTATTAACTGGAGGGAGGAAGCCCGTAAACATGTCGAAAGTGGTGCGACAGAGGACACACACACACACACACATACACATACACATACACACACACGGCGAGTGTGCGTCTGCGATTGTCAAGTAAACAAACAGACGGAATGATGGACGGCCACACAGAGACAGGGGCGGAGACACGCGAGCAGTTGTTTACTCATCGATTGTGCGTCAGTGGCTCGTAAAAGCCAGCGCACATCCTCCCTGACGACTTGACCTCTGACCCGCGACGACTTCACAGCGAGGGGGGTGGCAACCATCAGTCTCATCAACGCTACGCCAGGCATCAGCCGCAGAGCAACACGTGATCAACACCGTCGGAAAACTGATTTTCCCATCAACGTAATGTGAGTCACACAAATGCGCCAACATGGCGTCTTTAATAGACAGGAAGGGGTTGGGGACGTAGTTTGCGCGTGTGTGCGGGGATTGTGTTAACGGGGTGTCTTCCATGCAGAGGGATTGTCTCATCTCTTCAGTCGACGGGGCCCCAACCTTCCCCGGGCTAATCACTCTCCCAGGAGTTGATGACAACCTGAAGTGGCGCCCGCAGCGCGGCGTTGATTAAATCCCCACCGCGGCACGCGCGCGGTGACTTAGGCTAATCGCCAAAAACGCGCTTTTCATTTTCAACCGCGGCTTTTTCTCTTTTCATTCCACGGTGCCAGAGGGAGATTCTCCTTCGCGCAGTATTTGGAGCTCAGCGCATGGTATTACAGAAGCTACCTTTCATTTTGTCGACGGTGCAGACGCACGCACGGGCGCGCACACGCACCTCAAGCGCCGCAACAAGGGCTCAATCCCGCCGGCGCACACCGCGTTGTGGTTTTTCTTGTGTATTCTTCTGTGAAATGTCTTTTGTGTAGAGACGCTCCGGGGTTCATAACAACCCAGAGTGGGGAAATCCACTTCTCCACAATATATCCCGATACAAAGTCACACGGCTGCCATCTGCTCCCACCAGGGTGGATTTTATAGCATATTATAGGATATATATATATATAGATAAAAAATGAATAAAAAATGATGACAGAGAAATCCATGGTGACTGCTCCAGTCTTGCTTCTCATGAAAATACACCAATAATTGTTTTATATTATTATTATTATTATTATTATTATTATTATTATTATTACTATTATATTATTATAATTTTTTTCATCTGTCAAGAGGCGAATGTGCTCGCATTTGTAATAAATCACTGGCCCATGCATTATAGAGCCCGGTGAGATACGCACCCATCAGCGCCTCCTTCTCTAAACCGGGTGACCATGAAAATGTATACTATACAAATGCTACACACACACACACCCAAAAAAAAGACGATTTTTCCACGGCATCCAAAGGGGCAGCAGGCGATGACACACCGGTGACACACACACACACACACTCACTCACACACTCACCAGGCCTGAGGTTTCCTCTTGAGCAGGCCCTGTCTCCTCCACTGGGAGTGGGGGCTGAGGTGGTAGGTGAGCTGGCGACAAACCTTCTCCATCGCCCCGAGAGAGTCGCCCTCCTGTCGGACGCACAAAGACACAAACAAGCACCACCATCAAACATCTGGAGGAGGGGAAAAAAAGAAACATCCTAAAGCTTTATTGTCCTATTGTGCGTTGGCGTGGCCTTATCTCACCATCAACACACTGTAGGTGTGTAGGCGCGTGCGTGTGTGTGTGTGTACACACAGTAGGTGTGTGTGTGTACACATCATCCTACAGTCGAGCTGATCAGGGACCAATGACGACAACAACCTCCAATCACGTGTGTATGTGTGTGTAACACTTGCTGTATACGGTCTTGTCAACTAAGAGCGTTATTCTTCTTCTTTGGGGTTTTAAATGTGTGTGTGTGTGTGTGTGTGGGGGCTGCATACCCTGTTTGACGCGACATTCGTGAACCAGTGGCGTGTGAACCGACAACTGACAGCAGAGAGACACCCGGATATTCAGAAATTAAAGGACCGGTGGAGCAGAAAATGTACACACACACACACACACACACACACACCTTCTGTCAATGTCACATTTCTGACAGGACAGGACACACCCACACAGACACACACACACACACACACACACCCACCCTGTTTGTTACCTAATGTGCTACGTCACATTGGCTTTGTGCACAGCTGAGCCGAGCTCACGCACCTCATGTCGTACACTGGAATGATAAAGGAAATCAGCGCCTGGGGGTGATTGACTTTTAAATAAAATATGATGATGACGATGATAATAGGAGAATATAATTAAAAACAAATGAAATAAATAAAAATGTACTACACAGTTCCCCTCCCGGTGGTTGTTAAAGCGCGCAACATCGTATCGTTTAGCCAGTGAATATTTCATTCACGCCACCTCCCCCTGTACAATCCAAAAAGGAGCTGAATTATTAATGCGCACATTATCTGGGAACACAACAATCTCCTCACAGCGGAAATATCCCATTTTTAGGACCTCAGGTGCAGACAGCGTTCGACACTGGAGCGCCCGAAGGTGAGCGTCAGGTCATTTTACTGCCCTTGTGAATTCCTTTTTATTTTTTATTTTCATTTACTTGTATCTTTTCAAAATAAAATGCACACATCCCCTTTTCGTGTGAAATTGACGTTTCCTATTGCGAGGTGAGGTATCAGAATGTCTGGCTGCTCTTTGACCATTTCCGTTTCTTGGGACTACTGGTCTGACGAAAACACTGGCTCTACTCAAATATGCAGCTCAAAGCTAAAAATACGATGGCCTAGTGGCGGATGCATTGACATTTGGGCGTTTTGCATGGTTTCCCATTACTCTGCTGCTTTTTATATATATATATACAGTATATATATTGCACCAGTAACATTTGAACATTTTAACCCCCAGCAAAACAAATATGCTAATAATGTCTACTTTCATTTGCCAAAAACACATCAAGGAACGCTGTTGCTTGTTTTTCTGTGTAGTTTTGCCGTATTGACGTTGTAGCGTTCCATCTCAGTAACGTACGGCAGGAGTGGTCTCATCATGTCAATAAAGCTGCGAGGATTGAATTGGGCCGAAAAAGAACGAGAGAGCGAGAGAGCGAGGGTCGATGAGAGCCGCCTCAGAGATTCTCTACATTTCACTGCATCTCTCCTTTTCTTTTCTTTTCACCCTTTTTTCCCCCTCTCTCTCTCTCTCTCTCTCTCTGTCTCCTTTCAGTATTGAGGTAGAAGCCATCCATGAATCGTTATTCTCTACAGACCTCTCTCTCTCTCTCTCGCCCGCCCGCCCCCTCAGGCGAGCCTGCTGATAGGATTCGTTTGCAGTGCACAAATGGAGCCATTACTTTAGTCCAATTTATTTATTTTTTTTCTTCTTCTTCTCTAAATTACCCATAAACTGTTCCTCTGTCGTGCAAGATGGAAATCTTGGTATAATGGGATCATCTGGCTCGTATTTCAGCGGTCAGGAGGTGAAGAAGAAGAAGACAAAAGGCATCGTGTGTGTGTGTGTGTGTGTGTGTTGCAGGGCGGGAACTTTTCATATGGTTACATCAATACGCTTTACGAAAGAAAGCTGATGGTACATCATCCTATATTTTTCTCAAATAAGGCGAAGCGCATTTTGACCAAAACAAAAATGGCCTTTGGAACATTTGGAAAATGCAAGAATGTCCGGCAATGTCAACTGGACTGCTGTAAGTCAGAGTGACTCCACAAAACCAGGCGTCTTTCCACCGTCTGCATCTCCGTCATCGCCAGGCGGCCTGTCAACATGTCCTCAAGACAAAATGCAGGCTCACCCGGTTAACATTTGCTGTATGCGGGAAAGCAAATGTCAGAACGGTATTTTCCGTGTTTTTTGCCCGCCCGCCCCCGACCCAGAATCCACCTCCTCTCCCAAGATATTTTTCGCAAGCCGCGTGACCGCAGGTGGGAAAGTGCGACTCCCAACAACGTCTGGATCCCACCACGTCCAGAGCGAAATCGGGGGAGATGGCTCGAGAGCGCCGTCAAAGACAGCTGCTACATGCTCGGCAGGAAAAAAAAAAAAAAAAAAAAAAAAAAACCCGAAAAACCCCAAAAAAGGCATCACTCAGAGGAGGCGGAGCGGGGGAATAGAGCAAGATGTGTATAAGAGACAGCTAAATTACCCATAAACTGTTCCTCTGTCGTGCAAGATGGAAATCTTGGTATAATGGGATCATCTGGCTCGTATTTCAGCGGTCAGGAGGTGAAGAAGAAGAAGACAAAAGGCATCGTGTGTGTGTGTGTGTGTGTGTTGCAGGGCGGGAACTTTTCATATGGTTACATCAATACGCTTTACGAAAGAAAGCTGATGGTACATCATCCTATATTTTTCTCAAATAAGGCGAAGCGCATTTTGACCAAAACAAAAATGGCCTTTGGAACATTTGGAAAATGCAAGAATGTCCGGCAATGTCAACTGGACTGCTGTAAGTCAGAGTGACTCCACAAAACCAGGCGTCTTTCCACCGTCTGCATCTCCGTCATCGCCAGGCGGCCTGTCAACATGTCCTCAAGACAAAATGCAGGCTCACCCGGTTAACGTTTTCCTTTTTTTTTTTTTTTTAAACATAGCAACAGAGGAGGAACATTTCTCTTCATGAAGCACTTGGAGAACGACGGGAGTGGAGTCTCTGATGGCTGGATGCGAGAGATAACCAGACACACTCCAGACACAGTGACGGAGAGGCTGAAAACACCTGTGTGCGTCTGTGTGTGTGTGTGTGTGTGTGTGTGTGTGTGGGGGGGGCTGTTTGGCACCAATGCAACTAGGATTTATGAATCATCGATTACATGCCAGTATTCCTAATTAGGGTACACGCACACGTGCAAGTGCACACGCACGCGCGCACAAATCTGGAAAAATGTATACAGCATATTTCGACCTAATATTATATCACTTACAATTTTATATAGAATGTAATATAAATATAATATTTAAGATAATATACGAATAACTGGTGTTGCTCTGCAGTCCTGCTCTTTTCAAGAAATGACCCAGAGCAGCTGTATGCGGGAAAGCAAATGTCAGAACGGTATTTTCCGTGTTTTTGCCCGCCCGCCCCCGACCCAGAATCCACCTCCTCTCCCAAGATTTTTTTCCCAAAGCCGCGTGACCGCAGGTGTGAAAGTGCGACTCCCAACAACGTCTGGATCCCACCACGTCCAGAGCGAAATCGGGGGAGATGGCTCGAGAGCGCCGTCAAAGACAGCTGCTACATGCTCGGCAGGAAAAAAAAAAAAAAAGAGCGGAAAAACCCAACAGATGGTCGGATGGATGGAAGGATGGATCACACAAGAGAGAGGAGAGGTATGTCATGGAAAGAATAAGGAGGTAGAAGAGAGAGAGAGAGAGAGAATCACAGCAGCTGTGGCGTTCAGCCGGTGTTAGAAACAGATTCACACAGCAATGAGTAGACCTTTCAAACCGTGTGCGTGTGTGTGTCCGTGCGTAGGTGTATGTGTGTGTGTGTGTGTGTGTGTTAGATTCTCTATTCTAAAAACGAACCGCGTTAGCAGGTTTCACACCTGTGGGGGATTCAACAGGTATGGTCATGCATAAAACCAGAGAGAGGTATATATATCTTTTTTCATTCTATATACTGTATTAAGGTAGGATCATCAATTATTATAATTTTTTTTTTATCAATTTTTTTTCTTTCCAGACAATTAAAATGACCTCACAGCTGCTGGTTCCACTCAAGCCCCATGTGCATAATGGCCTTTGTCGTGTGTTGTCACACAGATACACATCGAGTGGATAAAAAAAAACAAGAAATGAAAGGGGTGTGGTTATAATCCATATATGACATAAATGAGAGATTGAACGTCCTTTCCTCCTTTGCGTTTCTCCGACCACGGGTGATTTCGCAAGTGGATCGACGTTTCCATTTCAGGCGGCCGCACCGCCGCTCCACTCGTTCACGCGGCCTCTCCGTGCGACGGGTTTTCAGCCTCATCAAGATTGCCGCGCCACCTCCTGCCGCTCTGGCATTTTTCTTTTTTGTTTGTGTTATCACTCAGAGGAGGCGGAGCGGGGGAATAGAGCACATGCGTTTTTGTGTGCCGCCGCCGCTTCATGGAGGTTTTCCCGTTGTCCTCAGGGCTACAGAGGTGAATGCCGCGTTGCGATGAAAAGAAGAATTACGCAACCACCAACTTCTATCTACATTTATGGGTATTATACGCACACTCCATTTATTACACTGTCACTTGAGAGTATTGTGTCGTTTCGACTTTGGAGTGTGATTGAAATATTTGAAATTATTATTTGAGAAGCCGTGTGATTTTCGGGGTGGGTCCTATGTTGCAATACTCATAACGCCGAGCTCTCTCTCTCTCCACACAACAACACCCCCTCCGGCGTTGCCTTCATTCCCGCTCCGCTCACCTATCCCCATGTGTGCACATCAAACCTCATCTTCAATTTTATCTCCGCGGCTTCCCCACGTGCGAGGAGAGTCGCGCGGCGTGGTTTCGCGTCAACAAACGCGTTTATTTTTCCTCAGCTGTCGCGATGCAGGACGGGACTGTCTGCTTTTTTTTTTTTTCTCCCCTCCAGTGGACGACGTGTTTATTTTGCAGCCCGATCTGTGCTTCCCTCATAATTTTGTAGTGTTTTTTTTTTTTTTATATATATTTTTATATTTTTAAATGGCAGCATGCACGCTCTTGTACTTGCGTTTTTTTTTTTTTGTTTTTTTTTCAATTCTTTTTTTGTTTTGTTTGTTTTTTAACATTTATATTAAAACGCTACCTTATCTTTCCAGAACAAAAAAAAAAAAAAAAAAAAAAAAAAAAAAAAAAAAAAAAAAAAAAAAAAACTCATTGATAAAATAACACGGCTGAGTGCTGGAGCTGATTTCGTGACCGGTTACGTGACACAAAAGGGACGAAGGCTGCATCTGCCTGGGCACAGGAAATACATTTACGGAGGCGGGATTGCGTTCCGTGAGGTCTCGCTGAGGTCAGGGGAAAATGTCGCTCAGACGCGCACACACTCATACGCCGAAGATTTGAGCAATTATTGTCCACAAAAAAAAAAAAAAAAAAAAAAAAAGTGGCTGCATCGTTAAGAGGCCGGGAGAGAAAGACGTCATTCAGACAACAGCATTTTTCAAAAGAATGCACTGCACTGCAGATCCACATCACTTCTCTCTCTCTCTCTCTCGCTCTCCATCACTCCTCCCTCCATGCATTTTTCATCCAGCATGGCCGCCGTCACGCTCACGCTGCCTCTCCTTCCTCAGAGGAATCCTCGCGCGGGAGCACATGCACCGACACACCGCCTCAAGTGAAAATGAGAGCGTGAGGTCCTCTGACAGAATGGCATCAGCGTGTGGCTGCGGTGTTCACACTATACGCGACGCGGAGGGATGTCGTGTGAGTGTGTGCGTGTGTGCGTGCGTGCGTGCGTGCGTGCGTGCGTGCGTGCGTGCGTGCGTGCGTGCCCTACCGTCTTGGGGCAGTGGACGTAACGCGCCAGGCTGATAATCAGGTCATGTGTGATGGGGTCGACCAGGTTCCTGAAGCTGGCGTAGCGGTACAACACGTCATCCAGGGACGTTGACTCCATGCCTAGGTCCTAAACACAAACACACACAGAGAGACACACATATATTAAATAAGACCATGTTATTCTCCCTTACACCAAGGTAAACACAGTCGTTATACAAGAAACACTCGGGCAGCGTCATTTCCTGCATGGGAGCGCTCCACTGGCTTTTATTAAAAGGAAAAGATGGAAAAACAAAAAAGCACCGGGGAGCACGATAACACAAACCATTCATGATAACGCATCACATTGTGTATTTTATAAAAATGTACACGCAGGAATACGGGCCACGCTGCTTTGTAAACCCCCTGACCCGCCGCGTGAATATCAAGCCGGTCACCCGCCGCCCCACCGTCCCCTCACTGATGAATGAAAATGAAAAACTGTCACACTCTCAAGCGCCGCCAAATCCCACAAGGTGTAAGCGCGTTGCAACACACACACACAGCAGGAGAAAAGACCCAGCCTTTTGAGGAATCAACTAAAGAAGTATTCATCATGAGCTGTAATAAATATCAGAAAAAAAAAAAAAAAACTTTCATTCCTCCTGTTCTTGTCATGACTGGAATTCAAATATAAAGTCCATCCTGACGGTGGGATTATTAATCAGCTTCACTTGGACGCATTAATGAGCTTATTGCCTGCTAATCTACCAGTTATGAGAAATCGTGACCTTTTATCCTTCCTCACGCACAATGCTGTGCGTTGATCCTCTGAGGGGCCACGAATGTGGTCCAAAAAAAAAAAAAAAAAAAAGAGTCTGGCCAATCTGCCACCTTCAATATTGACATTTCTACAATATATATATATATATATATGTGGGGGGAAAAAGTTTGCGGGTGAAAGACTGTTCCGACTGTCTGCCTGCAGGAGAAAAGACCCGGCCTTTTGAGGAATCAACTAAAGAAGTATTCATCATGAGCTGTAATAAATATCAGAAAAAAAAAATAAAAAACTTTCATTCCTCCTGTTCTTGTCATGACTGGAATTCGAATATAAAGTCCATCCTGACGGTGGGATTATTAATCAGCTTCACTTGGACGCATTAATGAGCTTATTGCCTGCTAATCTACCAGTTATGAGAAATCGTGACCTTTTATCCTTCCTCACGCACAATGCTGTGCGTTGATCCTCTGAGGGGCCACGAATGTGGTCCAAAAAAAAAAAAAAAAAAAGAGTCTGGCCAATCTGCCACCTTCAATATTGACATTTCTACAATATATATATATATATATATGTGGGGGGAAAAAGTTTGCGGGTGAAAGACTGTTCCGACTGTCTGCCTCTTTTTTTTTTTTTTTTTTTTTTTATACATGATTTTCAGCCCGTGTGTTTATTTTTAGCCACGGGTATGTATGAATCGCGGCGCGATGATCACGGTGTTGTGTCACCGGCATAAGTAGCTCTTCGACCGAGACGTGTATACGCTCATTCGTCCATCCACACCAGATGCGCACACAATGCCTGATGGGATATGAATTCAGGAGATACACACAGTGGTGTTTACTGACTGCGAAATGTCAGAGGGGCCCGTAACACGCCCTGTACGAGAGCGTGCGTGCGCGTGCGTGCAAATGCATTTCAGTCTGCAGGTAAGTGCACACTTAAATCTGTCTGCACATTTATTTCTGTATGTTTGGGTTGGCTTGTGCACACAAATCAAATCGCAGTTAGGGGGCAGAGAAGCTCCGCCTCCGACACAAAGCTATGAGTCACTCAGGTTTTCATGCTGCCTATTGTCTTGCGTAGGAGGAGCATTCAATTATGACACTGACACACGCACACACACACTGACACACACACACACACCCTAATCAGCTGCTTTACATGAGATATTAATAGCGACGCGACCACTGACAGAAACCTGTGATTAGTGCATCAACAGGTGTCTCAACAGAACCCTCCTCCTCCATTTTTTTTTGTTTGTTTGTTTTGTTTTGCACAATTCATTTGTGTGATTTAAATGAGCCACTAGCCTGAAAATAGTCGACGGCTCGTCTTTTTTTTTTCGTCCTTCCGCTGTGTTTGGACAGAGGATCAGACGGAGACCCTGCAGGGTGCAGCAGTGCGTTAACCTCAATGCTTTGTGAGTCCATTTCTAAAGCGCCGGTCAATCTGCTCCTGTCACTCTCGGCAAATGAGCGGGAAAAAAAATAAAAAATAAAAAGAGAAAACAAAAAATCCCAAAGAGCCTATTTATTGAAATGACCAGCAACAACTTTTGGAAACGAATCCCAATCACGACAACAAACAGAAGACACTTTGCCGTTTGAGTCCCCCTCCAAAAAAAAAAGAAAAAAGACATACATTATTAACAGTGAGGCCCTAATCCCAAAGGGCCTATTTATTGAAATGACCAGCAACAACTTTTGGAAACGAATCCCAATCACGACAACAAACAGAAGACACTTTGCCGTTTGAGTCCCCCTCCAAAAAAAAAAGAAAAAAGACATACATTATTAACAGTGAGGCCCTCATGAAATATACATGACGAGGAGCAAATCAAAATGCATAGTCTGAGTGCATGCACACGCACGCGAAGCCACTTATGCGACCAGGAAAACAATGCAGGCTTTTTTCTTTCATTAGAAAAAGGCGACCCGCACTAATTGGAACGGGTCGACATCAAAGCTCCGAAACCAAGACGGAGCAGCACAAACACCGAAAACGATGAGGCGCACGCACAGGGTCTCACCTGCGGACTAAATTAAGAGAAATGACAAACGGAGACGAGGCGAGCCATATAGAAAACTGATATGATGGAAGTTTTTTTTTTTTTCAAACCATGAATGAAGAAAAAATTTATATAAAAATAAATAAAGCTACAGCGTTTACTTTTAAATCATGTCTTTTTACAACCGGTTCCTTCATCGAAGCGCCGACACAAGTGCTGTTTCCGCAGAGGCTGATTAAACCTGTGCTCAGCGCGCAGCCGGGTGGAGACACACAAACACACGCGATCACACACGCAAACACACACAAACAAACACACACACACACACACAAGCACACACACGCACACACACTTTCAGGGTTACCCAGGCTATGTTTAGGGAAACACTGATATTTGATATTGTGTACTGCATCATCGAAGTATATGTGTCTATGTGTGAAAATTGCAACTTAAATGAGCCGCCTGGAACAGACAGCACAGACGACAGTGACAGCGCTGTGATTTACAGCCCAAACAAAGCTGCCACTGGAAGAGGCGGGACTAGCACTGTAAAGAGTGGAAAATGGTTGAAGTACTATTTGCCCGACATTTTTGCCCAAAAAAAGAATATATATATATATGTCTGAGGTCAAAACTAAACCGTGGGCTCTCAGATTTCTCCACAGGTTGATGCAGGAGCAGTGTCTGGCGAGGCTGGCGAAGCGCTGATGGTTAAGTTGGTTAATTGTTTACAAGTCTCCCGGTGACAGCAGAATAAGTGTGCAAAGTGCTAATAGAGGCTTTACAGTTCACCACAAACCTCCCAGCAGCCGCATCTGCAGATATAATGGAGGTTCAAAAGAGGCAAATAAAGCTTTTTATGTTGTGGTGGCACAGTGGGAAAATCAACAGAACCCTTGGAGCGAAAGCTGAGAGCTCAAATATGAATGTATCAAATCCAATCTCTGCTAACAGGCTTTTTGTTTCTTTTTGGGATCAAATATCAGGTAAAAGATTTCGAAAAAGAATGGGATTTGTTTATGCAAATTTGGATAGAAGGTGCAAAAGGGTCTTCTTCACCTCAGCCATTAGTATCCCATGATTTATTTGTGTATTTATTATTCAATGGCCGCTCCTCTTTGGGATTACTTGTCTGCCCTCAACCCTGTGACTTCTATTGCTGGCGTATTGTCTGCCTGTGTAATGTTAATCCAGATTGATGTGGGAGCCACTGGAGACCAACATTTTCCAAAGCAAGAATAATGTATCTATATTTCTCACACTTTGTAATATATATATATACACACACACACACACACACACACACACACACACACACACACACACACACACACACACACACACACACACACACACACACACACACACACACATAGTGTCATATTCCAGTTCATTAAAAATCCAAATGTATAATTTAAAGAGCAAAAACTTTAGCTCCGCCTTCTTTTCGCCTTCACATCTGCTCTCTTGCCAGAAAAACCCACGAACCGCACTGTTGTGTCTACACTCGTACACTGTAAAGTGCGCCCCCGCCCCCACCCCCCTCCCTCCCCCCTCCGGGCCATCGTGTGTTAATGAAGCGGCGACAGTAATCCCTCGGCATGAACCGGGATGGCTGGAAAGGTGTCCTTCGTCTCTGAGAACCGCACTGTTGTGTCTACACTCGTACACTGTAAAGTGCGCCCCCCCCCCCCCCCCCCCCCCCCCCCCCCCCCCGCCCTCCCCCGCTGCCAGAGCCCCTCCGGGCCATCGTGCGTTAATGAAGCGGCGACAGTAATCCCTCGGCATGAACCGGGATGGCTGGAAAGGTGTCCTTCGTCTCTGAGCCGGTTTTCTTTGCCCCCACTGTTTCATGGATTAACAACCTAAATGGATTTGATCAGAAAGCTGCAAATAGTAACGGCAACAACAAAAAACCAAGAGATGATGAAGATTTCCAGAGGCCATACAATAAACTGTGAAAGCAGCGGATGTGTGATGACTTTCCCTGTGGTTGAGTCATCGGGGGATGAACAGTGAACAATGGCAGCATATATAATCTATGCATTTCTCTCTATAAAGATAAAAAAAAAAGGCCCTCTCAGCATCATATTTTCTTATTCTTCTGAATATCTTTGTTCTCGTGCAGCATCTTAATTGTGTATCATTTCCTCCTCCTTTGTCTTTGCAGCCTCACAAATCCACCAGGTTTGCGCTATACTATTTGCATTTTCACTTCCCTGCTTGCCAGATTCTTTCCGTCTTCTATCGAGTTGAACGTCTCATCAGAGACGACGGCAACACAACAACAACAACATAAGGAGCCTAGCCCTGAAAATGTGTTGACATACAGTGAGAGAGGGAGACATCAATCCCAGGGGGTCTCCACACTGTTCCAGTGCAGCAGAGCCTGGTCCAGAGCAGCCATCATCATCATCATCATCATCATCATCATCATCTCAGAGACAGTGAATTCATCAATCAGAATAAGATGAGACAGTGAGAGCAGGACAGAGATGTTTGTACTGACCATGTTTCCTCCAACACACCTCAGCTCTCACAGAGACACACAAACACAAACAATAACACACACACACTCTCTGTCTGTGTGTGACTACCTGTCGGAGTGTCTTCAGCATCTCCGTGGCCTCGTCCTGCTTGCCCTGCTTGGCCATCAGCATCATCTCCTGGATCATGCCGATGCGGCGCTGGTAAGGCGGCGGCGGCGTCCCACCTCGGCTCAGCCGGTCCCCCGACTTCAACATGAGGGAGGCCAGGAGGTCCCCCCGCTCCTTGGTGGGGGTCCTCTTCCAGCTGTGCTGGGGACTGGCCCCCGGCTCCTGGCCTTTGGTCTGCTTGGCACCCATGATGATGGTGCTGCTCTGTTTATCCGCTGTGAACTGCCACAACACAACTCCCAGCAAAAGGAAGAAGAAAAAATCATGTAGAAAAAAAAAAAAAAAATGGTTTTAGACACTCTGCATGTTAAAAAAAAAACTACAAAAACAACAAAACATCTTCCTGCAGTTGGATGCTCGGATTGGGGAGCAATGTGCGGAAGCAAAATCCAAAAAGTGCATGAAAAGCATCCTAAATATTCAAAATAAGCAGAGCTCCTGGAGGGGATGCTCAGGTGGGGAACAGGTCGGAGGACGGATGTAGAAAAAAAAAAAAAAAACAGGTTTTAGACACTCTGCATGTTAAAAAAAAAACAACAAAAACAACAAAACATCTTCCTGCAGTTGGATGCTCGGATTGGGGAGCAATGTGCGGAAGCAAAATCCAAAAAGTGCATGAAAAGCATCCTAAATATTCAAAATAAGCAGAGCTCCTGGAGGGGATGCTCAGGTGGGGAACAGGTCGGAGGACGGAGCCTGCAGCATGGCCGCACACGCGCCGTGGGCCTGCGCCCTATCCCGGACACAACTTCACCGCAACGCTCCGGCCGGACCGCGGAGACGCGTCCTCACTCGGGCCCGCGCAGGACCGTGCGCGGACAGCGGCGCGCGACCAGGCAGGGCATGGCAGTGTTTACGTTTCCCGTGGTTCACCGCGGTGCGTCTTGTCCTCGGGCTGTCCTCCGTCCTTCCTGCAACAAACCTGCACGCGCCCTTGTCCGGGGGTTTGATTCTATATCCGCTCTGCCGCGACGGAGTCTCTGACAGGACGGGTGGGGGTTGACAGACCTGGAGGAACGGGGGGGGAGGGGGAGGAGGGGGGAGACAGTATCCTCTCTGCTGGGACCGGATGATGTCGCTCGCGCCCTGCGTTCAGCTGAGTGAGAGTGTTTGTGTGTGTGTGTGGAGGGGGGGACTCGGCTGCGAGTGCACGTGAGCACGATCCCACCCTCCTCACAGGAAGTGCACGAGCAAGTTTGGTCCCTCTGCACTGGCTAAAACACGCGAGATTAATGTTTGCTTCGCTAACAGGCAGAGCTGGGCACGGCTGATCAAGATGATCGATCCGTCTGAAATACCGCACGCGCCTGCCAGTAAATTCGGCTTAAAGATGTCCGTAAAGATATCTTTTTAAAATAGAAAAAAACAATTGATCTAATTGACTCCTCGTGAGACTGTCGGCAACGTTTACTGAAATGGGAGAAAAATACAAATACCCTCAGCTTGAGGATCATTATGATTCGTATCTTAAAATCCAATCGTAATTAATCTGATTTAATTCTCCTTAAATTCAAAATGTAACATTAAAAACAGAAAAAAACAACAAATGACGTATGTTTCCATTTAGTATGTGATCACACGCACGCACACACACGCACGCTCAGTATGTCAGTGATCACAGTTAAGAGTTGCACTGACACCTGCCGGTGATTGTTTGGAACTACATCCACACAAATGATTACGCATTTAAATCAATTTAACTATTATAATAAATGTTAAACACAATGTGTAATAGTAAAAAAAAAAATCTTGTATGTATCTTGTTTTTTCCGCCAAACACGAGACAAACATCACCAAATGTCAGGATGCATTTTTCAAAAGGAATATTTATTTGCTTACCCTTTAATTACATCTCTATTTACAGTTGCGTTTCAACCATCGTCATTGCTTTAAATCATTTATCAAAACAAGGATTATTTCGTGTTCTCACGCCGGTGGGGAGAATTTTGCCACAGAGCTTTTAAAAGGTCAGTCAGCCTCAATACAACACATCCAAGCGTATATGAACAGAATGAAGACTCATAACTTGGCCTTCACATTTAGCTGAGGGACACGAACTGGCGCTCAACTGCTTGGGTTAATTACTTTGAGTTTCCTGCATGAAATATTCGGCGACAAAGACGTGAACCTCACCTTTCTTGCAGGAAAGGATGAAAAGATATGTTTGGGCACAAAGTTCAGCCTTCTTTAGACTCACCTTTCACAACACTGAATCATTTGGATGGAATTTGAATGACTAATGGAAAAAAAAAAAAAAAAAAGAGATGTCAAAGAGTAATCGGATCCAAAAAATATTGTATTTCGGGCTTAAAATCATTTGAAGAGACCTGAATTCAATTCCAAATTCTTTTTCCACCCATCTGTGTCTGATCCCAATTTTATCCACAAAGATTCAGCATTGTGACACAATACTGTAAGTTGCTCAGAATACAGATTTCCCTCTCGTAGGTGTCCCACAGGGCTGGTTTAGAGGCAAAGGATAGTTGTAACTTAAGAGGAGCCCCGCGTAGCTCAGACCTTCCAAACAGAACAGGATTACATTTGTGGCGGTGGCTGCGGGGCAGGGGGTTGATCATTATTGCGAGTGCTGATCACTGGTGACACGCAGCTATAGATGCAGAAGAGTTACAGGACATTGGGATTTCTCGTTATCAGGAGCCATTGAAATGGTGGGGGGGGAAAAAATTTTATTTTTTTTCCCACTCCACTCTGCATATTTCTTCCAACAACACAGGGGGAAGGCGCATGGATTTTCTAGCCTATATGATGTAATCCATCGCTTTTGGGTGCAATCTGACAATATGGGGGGGGGGGGGGGGGGGTGGGCCCGGGGGGGGGAGCCTGCGTTTGGATGATCTACACAACCGTATATATATATATACACCCTTTGCATAACCTGGCTCTGAGTGGGAGTCTTACGCTGAAGGCTGAGGCAACATTACAGAGGAAGGGCAATTCTAGACTACCCAGGTATGTCCAGGACCAACGGCGCATCCGGTCCTCACGAGTGACGTGGGCCCAGTCCCTATTAGAATGTGTAGCCAGCGGGGGGAGCTTTGTCGTCTTTGTTGCTCTCCAGGGAGAAAGGAGGAATGCGCACATCAAAGTGGGAGCCGTCGGTCCTTTCAATACGGAACGTCCCCCTTGTGTGCACACACACACACACACACACACAACACAACACAGGAAGAGCCGCAGCAAGAATGGTTATTCACATATTGAAAACGGAATATGTGGCAAGTGTGGGATGTGTGTGTGTTCATGAGCCAACTCACCACATATGACCACTGGGGGCTTGTAGAGAGACGTGGCTGCTGTACTGGAAGGCCGGCTGCTCTTTGGACAACACTGGCTCCTGAGACCACACAGGCACAAATACATGTGCTTAAGTTCCTCCAACCCAGGGCAGGCAAGTGGTGTTTATATGCTGTAGCGCAGCATTCGTTAAATGTGTTTTTAATTAAAAAAAATGTCAAAGTGAAACATTTATGCTGACCCTGCCCACGACTCCTCGCCCCCGGACTGTCTCCAGGGTTCCCGACAGGCTGAAGATCCTCCAGTGCCTCTCCCTCAGCTGCACCACCTCGCTGCCCATGTTCTCCAGGCGGATACAGTACCGCCACTGTCATCACACGACACCACAAACGTGTTTATACACAAGAGTCTGCTGGCACGGGCAAGGTGAATAATAATAATAATAATAATAATAATAATAATAATAATAATAATAATAATAATAATAATTCCCACAGATAAATCAATGCTACTCACCCAGTACACATGGGAGTTCTGGGCCTCCTGAGAACCAGAAATATTTAGGTTAGTATTTCACTGGATCTGAGAAACACATATCAGCAAAAAGATGGTAGCTTCCATCCTTCCCGTACCCTCATGCCCATGTAGAAGGGGATGACGGTGACCCGGATGTTCTCCGTGGTCTCCCTGTGGACGTCGGAGAGCTCCAGCCAGGGGTGGTTCTTCTCCTGCCAGGCCTTCAGGGTGTCTCTGGATGTGAACGGTGGAGCTACAGGAAACCAAACCCACAAAGATTTAATAATATAAAAAAAAAAAAAAAAAAAGCCTTTCTACATAGTTACCGTATGATGAATTGAGTTAAAAGTAAGACACCACAACAGATGAACCGTTTTAAAATGCAAATAAAAAAATGCAAAGATGTGATTTGTGGTTACATTTTTGAAGGCTCAAAAGTAATTGGAAAAAGGACTGACAATATGTTTCATGGAGCGGTGTAGCCTGTTCCTACATTATTGGATAACAGGAAAGACGTTTATACGTCTGCCAAGCCTCACCCCTTTATCTCACCATCTTAGAGAACAAGAAAATACATATTTCCTGGATCTCTTGTTTGTTTATCCAGTTCCTCAAGAAACTAAATGGGCACCTCCTAGGGCTGTGCCCCTACCCCGCACAAACGTTAATCTAAAACTTATTATTATTATTATTTTTTTAAGTAATCCTAAAAATCTGATAAGAAATTGAGAAAAAAAAAACTGTGTTTACCTTTTGCAGGGTTGAACAAGAGGAAGCGCTCAAACAGCTCGTGCTGGATAGGGACCTGCTCTGCGGAGTTATAGGGCAGGATGTCCTCATGGCTCACGTAGTCCAGACCTTAAAAAAAAAAAAAGAACACAAAACACAAAACACAGACTGATTTCAATTACTTAAATGTGAATGTGGGAGGAGCTGGATAATCAATTTATCTTTATGTGAAAAAAAACAAAAAAAAACAGTTGTAAACAGAACATAAATGGCCCGGCAGTCTTATGGTGTATATGGGACACATACCAGGAATGGCGTACAGGGCTCTGCTGTCATCGTGGTTGGCCAGAAACGTTACGGCCTCCGTCTGAGACCGCTGGGACTGTCACAACACAACAACAGTCACACAACTGATGAGGGACATGAATGGACAGGCCACAGCTGCGTGTGTGTCATCACGTTGCCTTCGCTTGTTTATACAGAAAGTGGACTGATCGGGGTCAATATAATGGTATGTGTAAAAAAGAAAGAAAAAAATAAAATAAATAAATAAAAACTCACTATGTGAGGGCAGTCCCTGGTGTCAATCAAGACTTGGTAGTAGGTGTGAGTCTTTCCCTTCACCTCTTTGGAACCGTGGGCTCCCGGGGGATCAGGTTTGCTGAAGGAAGAAGGTAAAACGACGATGGGATGGAAAACTCTCACCAAATAAATGAGTCAAACTCAGATGTAATAACAGTGAATTCAAAGATTGAGGGGTTTACCTTTCAGACATGGGAGGGGTGATGTCTCTGTCATAGAGCCGAGCGTGCCAGGGAAACAAGACGATGCCTCTGTAGCCAAACACGCTGTGGAGAAACAGCTGAGGAGCGCACGACGACAACAACAACAAGGAAACATAATAAGTCAAGGGGATAAATCCGTGTGAGATTATATGTGTCGGCGGTTTAAATAAAGCATAAGTTAGATGGGATTACAGTCCCTTGACAAGATCAGGAAAATGTGCACAAACGTATTTATTTAGCAAAACTTAAAAAAAACAGACCACCATGCCGTGAAATCCGACAACAGTATAGTTATATTACTTTAAGAACGTGTGTGTGTGTGTGTGTGTGTGTGTCTTACTTGTCCCGTTTCATATTTGCCATGTTGCTTCACAGCCTCAAACACTCCCACTGTTTCCAAGATCTTCCCCTCAGGCCTGTTCCTGCCAAATACAGGCAACACCATTACACACTGCGCGTTCCAACACAACACCATTCGAGGACAAACAAAATTTAGGAGTCGCAAACCTGAGTAATGTGACGAGAAAAGTCTTCAGGATTTATAGATCTATAGAGGCGATTAACAATCATCCCTGGAGGAAGGGGAAAAGAAATCCCGCTGCCCCCGCCCTCCCCTCTTTTATTCGGTCCTAATCTCAATCATAACTTTGACAAGATTGAATATGACATCTACACTTGTCAGATGTCAACAAACAAGAAATACCATTCAATCTAATCTAATCTTGGCGTCCTCGTCGGCAGCCCTGAAACAACTCACACACTCGCGCACACACACACTTACAGGACATGTTACCAGCGACAACAACAGCTGGTCACTTCAAATAAATAACATGCATACTTCTGTGCTCCCTGCAAAGCTAATCTTCACAACAGAGATGAAGACCCGGGGATTAATGAGGTGGATATATTGACAGGAGGCGGGGGGGCGGGGTTTAATAGTTCACAGTAGGTTTGTTGCAGGTTATTTTCATATCATGACTGCATGGGACAAAAACAATCAGGAGCTAAACAGATTTTATCATGAGAGAGAGAGAAAAAAAAAGTCCCTGACATTTAAGAGACAGGAGTCACAAAAAGATATTACATCAGGAATGTTCTCATGCTACGCTGCAGAGAAAACCTTAAGTGATATTTGCCAGCTGATTATTATTATTGTATACCTCCTTTAAACCAATTATTAATAATAATTTAAATTAAACAAGCTAATATGAGCTCATTATTCATTTCATATAAAATGCCAATCACAAAAAAACGCTTGTTTTAACATTCAATTTTCAAGATTGTATTGGCGGCTTCAGGAGTAAAATATTTTCTGGTCTGCCTTTTTCCACTCATTCACAAAATACTCAAGGTTTCCATTATGAATTAAAATATTTTCTTTAAAACTGTAAATGTAGTACTAATGAGTGGAGGGAGCTATGTCTCGCATTACACTGAATTTAACTTTATTAGATTCGAAACTGCTTCTTTTTTCTTTTTTTTTTTTAAATAATAATACTTTAAACACCCCACAGGAAAGTACCCGCAATATTTACCAGTTGTGAGAAAGAAAAAAACACTATACAATATAAAAATAGGCAAAAGAATGGATGTGTGTGTGTGTGTGTGTGTGTGTGTATATATATATATATATATATATATATATTGAATTTCTACAAACCATGGGCTCTACTGTTCTGTTCCTACTTTGCAACAATCTGAGAAATGTCAATACACTGTGTAGAAAACACAGATCTAAATATAGACCAATGCCAACACACAGCAAACACACACGCAGAACCAAAAGTTAAATAAATAACCAACAGAATTTAATTTGCACAGCCAAGCAGATTTTATGGCGGTTAAGAATGTAGCTCGCACAACTACAACATTTTGGAAAATCTGGACTATTTTTAGCGCAACTGCATCAAATTAGCTAAATATATTCAACGGCGTGTTGAGTCAACACGACTGTGCGACTAATGATAGCACTAAGTCTGTAAGCTGTGACCACATGTCCGGGCTGACGGAGGAAAAAAAAAAAAAAGAAGCTTGGTCATGGTTTTTAAATGTATGCCAAAGTTGAATTACATGAACAAACACAGGAGTTTAATTGAAAAGAGACAGTAATAAATAGATGAAATGAAGGTTACACCGCCATGATTTCATCAGACGTCCTTGTGCGTCTTGACATGGTTATTTCAAATTATAATGGAATTATTTCCCAAGATGGCCTGGACGCTCTGATACAGACATTTCAGTTATATCTGAACCATATCACTGCATGTGCGGATATACTGTGATTTAAAGGTCTAAACTTAAGCTGTATGATGTAGACTATATTTGTATACTGATGAAGACAAAAACTATTTTTAATGCATTGTAGTGTTTAACTATTTCATATTTATATTTGCATAGCAAAAATGGGGATTTAAAAAAATATATAATTTGACTCAGTGACACCCAACCCATTCCTTCAGGAAATTATGCATCAAATATAAAACAAATCTGAAATGTACTTTAACCTCAATTACTAAAGACATATATACTATTATTACTGAGCTAGTCTGGCTGTCTACATGTTAATATTTTTGACTCATTTTACATGAGCATGGTGTTGAACTCCAGCTTGCCTACAGGTTAGCTGCAGTCCTTCACGTGTGCTATCACTATATTCATCAACGTTTTGATGCACTATAAATGTGCATATTATAATCTTAATATTAGCAGCTCCAACATAAAAATCACTGCACTAATGAGAGGCATTGTAGAGCAAGCTCTTAACAATCAGTACATTCATTGTGTCACTCTTATGTTCACATTTTAGATAATAATCGTTTTAAACGTTAGACAAAAAGCAGATATTTTCATGGGATGACGTTAACACCACCAATCTCATTCATCCACGGATTAAAAGACACTTTGGTGAACTTTAACTTGTGTGGAGGCAGCAGCTCTGTGGAGGCAGGCAGTTGTTGCACAACACGCTGCCCGCTGCTAACTGTGCAGCAGAGGACAACTGTCCTCCAGCCGTTACTTAGCCGTTAAAAGTCTGGACATGTTTCAATAACAAACTAAAAGCGGAGACCCTACCTCCAAACACACGAAAACTAAACCATAATATTTGAGGGGCTACTTTGAGACAACTAGTGCTTAGCTAAAGTCTTTAGCATGTTAGCATTAGCAAGGGGGAGGACAGTGGCTGCGTCTCCTACCGTGACGACATGAACCTCCGCGGTTGAGTGATGCCGGTCAGGCTGCAGGCGCGGCATGGGAACCGGGGCCGGGTTGACTCGAACCCGCCGCTGGTATCTGCCAAGCTCAGGAGCCGGTGCGTGTGTTTCTTGTTGTATTTTGAGAAGGTGCTCCACAAGCCGCGGCGGAGCGCAGAGGCCGCCATCTTGGTTCCGCTGGTACCATGGCACGCTTGCCAGTTCACGCACAAACGCTGCTTTCAATGGCATGCCTCGGAATCGTAATTATGAGCGCTAAAGGACTTATTCGTCTTTTTGTGATGTATATATATATGTAACCCTTACACCTACAGACAGCAACACTCTGTGTTATACTTTTTGATGTTGATTTGTATTAGCAAGGGATGATTACAGATTTAGTTTTTTTTATAATTGTTACAACATATTTGTTGTTTCTCTCTTGCCAATACTTGATTTGTTATTAGTGAAATAAAATTGCGAGAAAAGTAATTTCATCTTGATATAAATGTCGTTTTATCACCGTCACACTTTTATTGCATTTTGGGCCTGTAGAATCATGAACTCTTTGTTTTACGACCCTATGAAAAGACAGTGAAGGCGCCGAAGAAGCTCGTATGCAACGAACAACAATAATTTAATTATCAAGGTAATACTATTAACTCAAATAAATGTTATTTAACAAATAATATTATATTATTGCAATAAAAAAAATCATGTAAACTAGAATTACACGCACTAGGTCATGTGAGCGAATACGTCATCGTGTCACAAGGTAAACAACATGGCCGCTTCCAGGGTTACATATATCTCTTCCTTGCTCTCGTGAGCCTTTAACATCTAGAATTCTCAGTCATGGTCATGTAAAACGGTTAAATATATGTATTTCTTATTTTTCAAATAGCATATCAACTCAGACATACCCTGCTTCACTGGGAATAAGCCTGGATTAGACATCTGCATCGTAAAACACTCGATTTAAATCATGGCTTCCTGTTTTGTGGTGGGACATCGGTTCAGAACTAAAGTGACAGATTTACTGGAGAAAACGGACTCAAATCTGCCGCAGAGGCTCCGAGAAGAACTGGTGGAGATTCTTGGCAAACCAGAACCATCGACCCTGTCCTTCACCACAGCCAGGACACTCAAGCAATACCTGCAGGATGAAAGTAAAGTCCTTATACAGATTAATAATTGCATTGTGTAGAATATATATCAATATGATGGGTGATTAAAGTATTGTGCAAAATAAATACAAAGTAATTCATGTATGTAGGAATAAACAGGGATCAGTTATATTAATATGCTCACTAACTGTAATATACTATAATGTGTTCTAACATTACTAACTATATTTAACCATGCTGGGTTTTTTTTCTCTCTAGGACATCCGTTCTATTTGCATGAGTTGTTGGAGGACAGCTCACTGCACCTGCCGGAGGTCGTGAAGCCTCCCAGAGTGAGTGAGGCCACGCACGTGTTGGTTCATCTGTTTATGAAACAAAATAATGACAATAATCAGCTGTAATAAAATCAAAATGTGTTTGTATGGTTAAATAAGTCATATATGGCTGTGGAGGTTCTCAGTCATCCAGGTCATGGTAATATCAAGTGCGATTCAAGTAGGCAACTGGACTGGTTGAAAATTACGTTTCACCTCTCATCCGAGAGGCTTCTTCAGTTCTAACTAGCTGCTGGAAAAGTTCAGGTATTTATCCTCTGCAAGATTAATAGCTAATCAGAGGATGAGTACCTAATTAGCTCTGCTCTGAAGCAACTATTCTTTCTTGAATTTCCTTTGGCGGTTGACACTTGAAATATTTGACTTTCTGTAAAAAATAGTGCTCTTTGTTTGAAACAGAACCATGAACGTATCAAATTATATATTTTTTTTTATATATTCTTTATTTCTATTTACTCTCATCCTGCAGAACCCCGAGTTGGTCGCACGTCTGGAAAAGATCAAAGCCAAACTGGCCAATGAAGAATACAGCAGAATGACACGTAACGTCAACACTCAGGTATATCTTATATTCCAAAATTACACTTAAAAAAAAAACACATCTTTTACTGTTTAACATATATTTTTCCTTCTCCTCCAGGAAATCAACCGGGTCGGATCGTTTGCAGATTTTGGACGGGAAGGTTTGTCACATTTCACAAATCACACATAAACTGACTTCCTCTCATGTCCATGGCTTAAAAACATTTTTTAATCACATCCCATCAATCAAATCCCATAAATAAAAGTTGAACCGTTTCCCACCTTGTCTTTGTGCAGTGCGATCGGTCAAAGCCGTGGTGGTGACCGTCTTCAACTTCCCCCCGAGTTGGTCGCACGTCTGGAAAAGATCAAAGCCAAACTGGCCAATGATGAATACAGCAGAATGACACGTAACGTCAACACTCAGGTATATCTTATATTCCAAAATTACACTTAAAAAAAAAACACATCTTTTACTGTTTAACATATATTTTTCCTTCTCCTCCAGGAAATCAACCGGGTCGGATCGTTTGCAGATTTTGGACGGGAAGGTTTGTCACATTTCACAAATCACACATAAACTGACTTCCTCTCATGTCCATGGCTTAAAAACATTTTTTAATCACATCCCATCAATCAAATCCCATAAATAAAAGTTGAACCGTTTCCCACCTTGTCTTTGTGCAGTGCGATCGGTCAAAGCCGTGGTGGTGACCGTCTTCAACTTCCTGATCACAGTGGTTGCTGCTTTTGCCTGTTCATACATGGGCAGTCAGTACCTGTTCACTGAGACAGCAGCGGTGAGACAACATTTCCTCTTACACACACACAGACAGATGCCATTTTATTAGGGACACCCAGCTAAATGAAGAGCAATCTAATATAACAGACACTATCATTATTTGTACGTATAATATCATGATGTATTTATTATTATTATTGTTGTTGTTATTATTAATAATACACTTGTTTTGCAGAGAGTGATATCAGCTGTAATCGCAGCGTCTGTGGTCGGTCTCGCTGAGCTCTATGTCCTAGTGCGGACCATGGAGGGAGAACTAGGGGAAATGTAGCAGTGATGCACAACCAATGAGGGATACACAAACCATTGTACACAAAATAAGCCTACAACTTTGGCATCTGGACTTATGCTCTTTATTTGTGAGGACAATTGTTCAAACACAGCGAGGATTAATGACACCAGTACAACTAAATTAATGATGGAACTGAATATTTTTCCTGCAACTTAATCAGACATTCCACATCTCCATACGTTTTTTTTTTTTTTAAATCAATCGAAATATAAATATTTTTTCCTATTTATTTTTACAGTTGTTTTATTTGTCCTATTTACCTCCTCTCCTAACTATTTCTCCTTTGCACAAAACAAATGTTTTCTAATGATTTCCATCATTCTATTCTCAGACGTAATTGTGTTTTTGTGTTAAAAATAAATAAAAGCTCAACGTGAACAAAAGCCAATTTACGGAGTTCTAAACCGCACTTTCAGAGAACTTCATATATCGCAAGCTCACATCACGGCACTCCCCACCCCCACAAACTCAAGTTAGAGCATTTAAGCATTAAAGTTATTTCCAAGTTGTTGTTTTGCTGGTTGTCTTTGTTGTGACTCTTCGGCTGTGACATCAGTCGCTTAATACTGTTTACTGGGTACTTCCTGATTATTTTATTATCCGAGTCCACCTGACAGATGTGATATTAATTGTATGCTGATCTATGCTCTCCGTATCTTTTATTACAGTAGCCGCTATGAAAGATTTAACATCCCCAGCACGCTAACACTATATTTCATACTTCTAAACAATCTCAGCATGACACGGATGATGGCTTTTTCTGATCCCCTCCCCAGATATGACTTCATTTTTTTTTTGTGAACTACTCCGTCCTCCTCTTGTCAGGTCCTGTCATATCAGTGGTAGGATTAAAAGATGTAACTACATCTGGAATACAAAATAAAAGTATCTTCCTAAGATCTGAGATTTGACACCCGGATTAAAGGTTTATTGAAAGATTATTTGGTATTAAAGATGATTATGATATGCGGAGATCTCTGTCCAGTGCTTGGCGAACAGTGGGCGCTACTGTCTGTCATATTTTCCTCTGTATTATACCTCTCATGTAATATTTCAAAACTTAAATCCAGGCAGAATTACAGAGCCTGTAAGCTGATAGACCCTGAGCTCTGGCTTTAATTTATTTAGTTCTTATTTTTCCTTTTTTTTCCCCCCTTCCCTTTATCCAACGCTCCTGATACTTACAGTTCAGAGAGATATGAAAAATATATTTTGACTTAGGAAAACAATTATTCCTGTCATGGTATCTTACCACAAGGAATCATTTTAATCGGGATGTTTTGAAAGATAATACTCGCAGGGCCGCAGTATTAAACATGCCACGGGTTCAGCTTAGAGCAGGAAAACAGGAGCCGGCATCTGTGAGGAGAACCCACGCCACCAAGAATTCAATCTGAGCTGTGAGCGCAAAGACATGGAAGCAATGGAAATAGACGGTGAAATGCCACCGCGATAAACCATTCAATTCTACACGTCGGTTAGTGTATACACGATAGAGAGTTGGATAAAAATAAAAAAAATAATGGATAAATGGTGAAAATGCACGATTGAAACGGAGGACTAAAATTATAAATAGTAGAATAGTGCAAAGGCACCTCAAAATGTCATTTTTGGTCGTGGATCGCTGAATCTCCCAATTTCATCCTATTCTAAGTAAATTTTTGGTTTGAATATGCAAATAGGGCGCAACGAACAAAAATCAATTGGACGTATGGCTGCTACAAAAAAAAATATGTAGCAAACTAGTAGAAAACAATAATAGAAATAAAAAATAAAGAGCAAAGATGAGGATGAATCCACAGCAACATAACAACGCTACATCTATATTACAGGATGCACATGCATCTGAAACAGGAAACAACACCCGGGATGATTAGAATTCAAGGAAGTTGGTGACGATGGCCGCGTTGTAGATCAGGTCTGAGATGTATCCCATGGAGGTCTGAGGTCCCATTTGTGGATGGTGGTGGTGGGAGTGGGGGTGGGGGTGGTGGTGTCCCTGTCCCTGAGCCACCTCCCAGTACACCGGCTGTGATGGGACGACCTGGTCCACGGAGGCATGGCCTCCGCCTGCAGCAGTAGCGCCGCCTCCGTACGGGCCCTGAGGAGCCCCGGCTTGGATCAAGCTCTGGGGCTTGAAGCTCCTGAAGGCCTGGTAGGAGCGGGACGAGGCGGCCTGCCGCAGGATGGGTTGGGAAAAGGAACTTGGGAGGAAACCGGGGAGCGTTTGTCCCAAATGCTGCTGGTGGTGGTGCTCCTCCTCCCAGGGACGAGGCTCCCCACCTTTGGAGGAGCCCGCTGCGGGCTGCGGATGGAGAGAGGACGAGGACGCTGGAGCGGACACGGGGTTGCTGTAGATCTGGATCCAGTCGGAGTAAATTTGCGGGACGTCCTCGGAGTGGTGGCTCTGCTCTGGCCTGAAGATGTCTTGCAGGGTGGTTGGGGCGGCGGGGAAGGTGGAGGTCATGGGTGCGGAGCAGGAGGTCTCCGCGGGCCCTCTGCCTCCCAGGACAGGATGGGGGGACTTGGGGAATCGGCCGGTCTTCATGCTTCTGGCTCTTCGGTTCTGGAACCACACCTGTGGATAAATGACTTTTGAATGTCTGGTTCACATGAAATGTACATTTTTTATTCATTATTTCATCTTATGTAAATGAATCACATACTATGAAATTAAAACATTAAAACACTTTTGTTTAAGTTTAAAGGGCAGCATCTAACTTCTCTGGTACATATTGTTCGTCGAAACTCGCTGGCGACGTTTTCAGAAGCATCCCTGACCTGTATCTTGCTCTCGGGCAGGTGTGTGTGCGCGGCCAGCCTCTCCCTCAGCGTGATGTCGGGGTACGGGGTCACGGCGAAGGCCTGCTCCAGCTCGGACAGCTGAGCTCGGCTGAATATGGTCCTCTTCCTCTTCCTCTGACCCTCGGCAGAGGTGGCACAGAGGGAGGACTCGCTCCTCACATACTCTTAAAAAAAAAAGAAAAAGAAACACGCACAAGCCCAACTTGAATGAATGAATTAAATTGAATTGAATCTACATATTTCTACTATATCTTCACGAACAATAAAATACACGGCAGAAAATGTGTTTTTTTAAATGTGATTATGAGTGATTCATCTGGAAAGAAATATTAACAAAAATATATTAGATTTTGTTAAATCCTTAACATTTTAATTGAAAACATTTTTCCAAAAATAATTGTGAATTATCTTACTTATTTTGATTTTTTTTATCCTGTGGAGGCCATCGACTTTTGACGTCAAGCTTATCTTTGGGATCAAAAAAAGCTCACTTGTCTTTAGGCTGTATTTGTTTTTTGTTTTTATTAAATAATCATTCTGCTCATTTTGGTAGCCAAAGTCTTTTTGTTTATTTTTTCTGTAACAGCATATTAAGCTATATTGCTGCAATTATTATCACAAATAATATATAGATATTTTTTTTCTTCAAAGAATTTTATGTTCAATAATGAATTTGTATCTGCAGTTATTTCCCAAGTTAAACTTACAAAATGCAAACAATTGATCAAGCACATCATTATGACGACGATATGATCAGATATTATGTAATAACGAAATCAAATGTACCTGTTTTGCAGTGATCCCGTTCTCCAAATAACCCTTTAAATTCCACCATGTCTTTCTGCTGGTCCTGCTTGAGTAAAGAAAAGTCCGAGTCCATGAACAAAGCCATGACAAAACGCACAAAAACCCACAAAACCCACACGTCAACTGCTCGGCCTTCCCTGGTGCTGATCGCCGGGGAGGAGTTTCCGCTTCACCTCTTATACCCAGATCAGATGGGAGACCTCCCACACCCACTGCCCTGCAAACAAATCGACATGTTAGGCACCTCCATAATCCCCACATACTGAGGGATCCCAGTACAGTTGGGCTTACTGGTAAATGAAAAAAATAAAAATAAAATACAATAGAAAAAATATATGCTGTGTATTTTGCAGTGTTTGTGGGTCAGGGGAAAATTCAAATATGACATATATATATATATATATATAACAAAATATATTTATCTACATAATGAAGAAACAAATTATATTTAATTGGTTTTCATTTTGTCAACAGATTAGGTAAATGGGTAATATGTTTTGGGATTTTATTTTGAACCATTATATTAGGTATTTCAATTTTGACCCATGCGTTATATAAGACACATGTTCCATGTTGGCTGAGCCAAATAAACCAGTTCTTCTTTTTTCTTTTTTTTTAATAACAGTCACATATTTGTAATCCATTATTGAAATAACTGGACATTTCTCAAGTAGGTCACAGGGCTGCGATGGTGAGATTATGACAATGGAAATTGCCGACTTCAGTCATCTTTCCATAACTAAAGTATAACTTACAACTTCCTTCATTTGTTTTAAACATAAAAACAAACTTACATTTATATGGCTGCATAAATGAAACAGAACACGCAACACACATTTTTCATTTCATTCTTCTTTCATTTCATTTCAAACACGATCTACAGTTATGAGTCAGTGAGCACAAATTATTGATTTAAATCCACATATGTGGCATATGTGGACGTCACTATCACTCAGCAATCATTAAATCCCATTTTACACCCCAGCACTTTTTTTTCCCATATTTTGTATTTTCTCCTGTAAGATTCTGCGCCACAGTGTCTATTACAATCTATTTGAATTCTCCGGTCATGCGATTCAATCCATTCACTTGGTGCACTGTCAAAGAATAATATTTTGCGGTGATAATAAAGAATTGCAAGACATAGCAACGATTCCAAATTGTCTAATATAGCTCAGCTGCACACAAACACACACGCGCACACACACACATATAGAACAACAACCAAAAACGCTAATATTGACAAACCAGCCCTGACATTTGCGTTTATTATTACCATTAACAGCATTCGACCGTGCACACACACACACTAATGCATTGAATCCTCCCCTTTGGGGCATCTGGGAAATCCACAGACTCGGGGGCTGATCCACGTCCAGGGGGCAGCAGAGTCTTATCAAAGCCAGCTCCGAGTCTCTCCGTTCAGCTGAGAGCTCAGAGAGAAAAGAACCTGCTGCTGCTGCTGCTGCTGCTGCCGGAGGCTGGAAAGGCGGGAGAAAATGCGAACCGCCAAGGTCTGAGCGTCACTCAAACTTGCGCAGGTGGTTGTAGAGGGACTGGACGTAGGTGAACACACACATGGGGTCGGGCTTGCGACCCATGATCATCATGTCGTCCACCTCGATGAGCCGGTCGCAGCCGGCCTTCACTCTGCAGACACAGAGAAGAACCACACGAGTCTTCACACTGCCTTCCGAGGTTTCCAGTAGAACTCCACCAACATTTTGCAAATTGAATCATAATTATAATCAGGGCATAAATCGAATTCCCGAAGAGTATTTTCTGGACAAAGAAGCAGCCTAGATTTCAATTTGAAATTGTCTGCTCCCATAGTGGAATATTAAACGAATTATTCATTTTTAACCAGTCAACCAAAATGCCAAAACCAACCAAAAAATCATTTTCTGTTTATCTTTGGGATATAAAACAAAAAAGCAAGGCCGCAAATCCAATCCGGCATGAGAAGCTGGAACCAGGAAGTGTTTGGTATTTCTGGTATAATTTTATTTATAATTTAATTTAATTTATAATTGTAATTTTTTCTAGACTTCATTCATTCATTGGCGATTGACTAACTTGTTGGCTCATCGAGTCAGCTTTTCTTTACATTCTCAACATAAACATGTTTTGAAAGAAACTGCACATGTAATAATTCCTATACATTTATTGTCCTATAAGTCTGCACTGTGATCTCTTTAAGAGGTCAAATCTAAAGCAGCCCTCCCCCCCGCCCCCCATTCAGAAAAGATGGATTCTGTGTGAATATTGTTTTTTTTTCTCCATCAAATCAGCTTAATTCCACAGCGGTGTTAAAGGAAAAATCGACATTCCTATAAGAAGCGGTATCTTTAAGCCGTGACGTACAGCACACGCCTGTCCCTGCTGTACGTCTGCCTAGTGTCTGACCTATAGCATGTGGGAGCCGTATCGGTCCGCGGAAACCAGGCAGCCCCGGCTCTGTGGAGCTATGTGCTCAGGCCAAAGGAATGCACGACCAAAACGCCTGCCAGTGCACGGTGGCAGGAATATCTCCACATTAAAGGGGTGGTGAGTGCCATTGTCTGGTGTAAAATTTCACGACTATATAAAAAAAACAAAAAAAAACGGCAACAAATAAAAATAATTCAGAAGCGCTCGGGCCACAATAAAGAAATTACTTTTTTATTGCTGGGGCAATCAAAGCCCATTAATCTCCAAAGGCAGATTCAGCAATTTCCAAAAAACCACAAGCAACTCCCTACGAACCAACGTTTACGCTGTCAATCATTTTTTGAAGGAAAATGCCGGAGCACTTTGCTCTCGTTATGTTTGCGCTATAAATGAAGGTTCAGACGTGTAATTAGCTCAGAAAGAGCCAAAGAGCCTCTGTCCACAAATGACAAAAGCACATCTATCCTCCAGCTCCACCATTAACACGCACAAACATCTCATTTGTTCAATCTACACAAAAAAAACAAAGTGGAAAAAAACAATGGGGGAGGTTAAGTGGAGGACTGTTTCATGGTCGGAAGTCGTCACCACAAGTTCACTCCTTCCAGACTGGAGGCCGATAGTTCAAAAATAAGCGCACTAATGAAAACGTTGCTTTTTTTTCCCCCCTTGTGGTAATAAGACTACCACAAAATACAAGGTATGATCAAAATGAGCAGTTTTACAAAAAAAATCTAAAATAAATCCATAATCAAATAATCGACATCATATTACGACAATGTCAAAAGTGGCACAACTTACTCTGCGGTACCGAAGGCCAGCTCAAAGTTGTGTTGGCGGTTGACGGGCGACAGCGCGGCATAGTCGAACTCGGTGGGGAAGAAGGAGTGCACCAGGGCGCAGAACGCCATCCCGTCACTCCAGCTGGACGAGAAGTTCTGGATCTCCATGTTCTACCGAGGGGAAAAAAACCAAACATCAGGAGAACGTTGGGAACGTGATGATGTGGCACCAGGACCATTTCTCAGATCTCTGCGTGTGCACAAAGATCTGAGACACACACACACAAAAAAATCACAACTTGTAAAACTGACTGGCAGCTTCAATAAAGTCTTCATAAAATAAAAAATAAATAAAAACATTAAAAAGCCATCTCTCCATTCACTGTCTAGTCTATAACCATGATGAATAAAACAGACTCTCTCTCTCTCTCTCTCTCGCCCCTCCTGCCTTCGGGTCCATCACATGCTTTTTAAATAATGTCACTTTGGAGGCTGCCCTTCATTAGTCTGGAGTTCGCCTTGAATAAAAACGCAGCACGTCGCAGGATGAACATCTCTCTTTTATTTAATTTTTTTTTCTTCTCTTTTGTGTGTGTGTGTGTGCGCGTGAATGTTTATTGCCGCCAGTTAGTAGGAGTTTTGCCCGACTCGGGGGCCGTAATCACAGCCACATGGAGCAGCTGGCACCGGCTGAACGTGAACCATGCTGCAGCGGTATGTCAGCGTATACTCCATACCATGACCTAAACCCACTCGACCGGTATATACAGTACACACACAATTACACGCTCGCATCTAATTACACACTCCACACTCCAGCTTCCATATATCTGTGGTTGAGAGATGGACGGTTAACACACACACACACACACACACACAGACACACACACACACACTGCTCACAGGCTAAAATCTGAACGTGTAATCTGCACCATATATGGAAATATGCTTATTCACTCTCTAGAAAATGATAGACGAGAAAATTCATACAGCTCTTGCGACTGTGTGGTGAGCGGAATCCACAGAGCCGGAGCAAAGGGAGAAACTCATGCGTAGAGTATAGAAAAAAAACAAGGAAAGCAGGAAATGGCTAAACTTTGCAAAAAGTAAGATATCTGAAACGAATCTGTTTCCTTTTACATTGATAAAAAGCAAAAATTGAAGAATGTGTTGCTGTGGGCAGTGATATGGTGTCATGCTTTCGCCATATAACTTAAAGTTTTCCATACGCTCAATGGTACGGACCTCTTCAAATCTGTGACTCATCTGTGTCAGTCAGACTCAGGTTATTGGGGGAAGTGGAAAGTCTGCCAGAGTGGAGGCACTTTAACAGCTGGAAAACATCTTGAAGTGGATAACGTGGATTTATCCGCCTGGTGTGTTAACATGGCTGCTGCTTTAAATCCCCCAGTTTTCAAACTTCCACCCGGGACGTGGACACGTTGCCAGTTTTTTTGTTTTTTTTTTATCTCCCTGCCCACCATACATTGTGATACAACAATAATAGCAAACGTGGCTTTGGTCTCCATTAGAACCAGAAACGCAGGTGTTACGCATCTCAAGTGGTCAAACTGTGATGATTTGTCATGGAAATTTGGATTTTTTTTTTTAAATATCATTTTTGAAGCCGTGGAGTACATAACGGCCATATGTCGACGATGATACGCGGACGTGGCTGTGTGTGAGCTCTAATGTAGAGTATGGTAGGGGGGAAGGTATCTGACCTGGTAGCCGATGGTCTTGGAGCGGCACCACTCCAGGAGGATCTGCTTGATGCTGCTGGCGCTGGACACCCCGAAACTCTGAGAGCGCTTCAGTTTGGGTTTGGACTCCACCGGTTTGGGACGGCTGCACAGAGAGAGAGAGAGTGAGAGAGAGAGAGAGAGAGACGACCATGAGACCGTTTCATTCTCATCCTCCGTCCCGTGCGACCCAACATTAAATACCACTTACCCGCCGTTTGCTTCGGAGTCCAGTCGTTCGAAGATGGAGCGACGAGCCTGGGCGCCGATGTTCCGAGGCAGAGTCTGCGACCTCACCAGTTCCCTCCTCCTCTCACCCGTCTGCCCATAGCTCTTGTCACCGTTTGTGTCAGTCTCCCTGCCGGACGACCACATAGAGGGGTAAGACCAAAAAAACAACAACACAACACTGCCCTGTCCTCAGAGACGTCATTTTTGACATAAAAAAATATCCTGTGCCACATCACCCACCAAAAAAGTCATAAAATGACACATTGTAGCCTAATACAGAATATACGATGACAATTTAGTCTCTCGATTTGTTTATACTCACTCACAACCTGGGCCTGTTTGGCTTTTTTTTGCACAAATTAAATATATTTTTTTTTGAACAATTTAGTGAAATTGGATCATTTTCCCAGGGCTCACCTATCATGCTGCTGCAGCCCAGAGTAGGTCACCGACTTGCCAGGGGTTGAATTTAACTTCTCTGCAAAGGACACGCATCAGCAACAAATCAGATACACAATATTTCCGTCTCAAACAAGGGGGGGAGTTGTGTGTCTGAACGCGTGGCTCACCTTGCAGGCGCGGGGACCCCAGGGCTCTGATGGGCGTGGGGGTCCACGTCTTCATAGAAGACACTTTACGGCCAGACAAAAATAAAGGAGAATGAAACATTTTTTTTTTTTTTTTTCAAGACTCAGTCATGATGTATTCCTGTTTAATAAGAAACAATAAAAGAAATAATTAAATAAATAAGAGAGTCAGCTACCTGATGGAAGTGGAGACTCCTCTATGGTTTGGGGCTGGTTGATGGTGGATTGACCAGGAGACGAGGCGTCGGAGACGGGGGAGGATCGGGTACCAACGGGACTGCTGGGAGAACCCGGAGAGCCCGGGGAGGCCGTCTTGGTGGTGGCGGTGATGGGCAGGTGGGGCATCCGCATGGCGACGGGGGCGGAGTGCTCGTGGGGGAAATCAACGGGAGGGGAGATCTCTCCGTGCACCAACATCGAATGCTCTAGTTGGATAAACGGAGAATTGAGAATCAGCACGTAGATGGAAATTCTGAAAACAAATATATGTTTTTTTTTATATCAACAATGGAACAGATCACTTTACTGTGGTTTCAATGAGCCTTATTATTATTATTATTATTATTATTATTATTATTATTATTATTATTATTATTATTATTATTATTATTATTATTTCTTTTCTAGGCTGCTTAAAGTTAAAAATCCAAAAACGTAGATGCAAATTTCAGTTTCGCGAAAGGTGGACTAGAAATACGTGACACTGAGCCTCTAATTTGAACCCATCGTGATGCTTTTCATATGTGGCGTTTCCATATGTTCTGGCGAGTCAAACATTTCCTGACCTGACAGGAAACGGCCACTTAAGTCCCATTTCCCACTCCTCACCGCATCAACAGTGTCCACAGCTGCGGCGAAATACTGTTTATTATACAAGCTGTATATACTGTTTATATTCAGCTCTGACTTATTTGTGTCTCGTCGAACCCCAGTCATATACACACACGCACACACTCACACACACACACACACACACCGTCTGGCCTCGTGTTACCCAGGGCATCCGAGGACATTACACAACTGTTTTCACAGGTTCCACACGAGTAAGCTGATCTTTATGTCTAAAGAATTTGGAGATCCCCTGACATTTTTTATTTTGGTTTTTTTCCTGCTGTTACTGCAAAGAAGCTCAAAGCAAAGTTGGTTCTGATCATTTTTTTTTTTTTTTTAGTTATTCAAATTGGCAGGCGGCGTGAGTTTGTCGATGCGGTTACCTGTGGCGGTTGCGTGTCCGTTCTCCAGGCCAGCATGTGCGGGTGCGGGGTCCACTTCTATTGGCTCCTCTCGCTCAATGCTCTGAAACACACACACACACACACACAGTGAGTTATTGTTAACAAAAAGAAAAACAAACATTTTTTTTAGACTTATTTTTTCTGTCACGGTGGCTTGAATAAGGCATTTGAATGAAACTTTTGTGTGGAGCGTCCAGAGGATTGGCGCTCATCTGGTTTGAACCAAAAAAATCCAAAATAAAATCCAGATGTTTTTCTGCTTATTGAGTCACTGCTGGACCACTTTCAGTCTTTTCAGGTTTTAGAACTTTCTCTCCAGCATGTGGGCCTTTTATTTCGACACGACTTCAGACAAAATGAAAACAAACGAACAAATCAACGCCGCACCACTCAACGCGTTTGACAGCGCGGACCTCAGCGAAGTGTTGTAGAGCGTGTGAGAGGCCGGTGAGTCTTTTTCTTTTTAAATCACTGCCGTCGCTGACGCGCTGAGTGACCAAAATGGCTCCAGATCAGGTTCTAATGTCAAACATCATCAGCATCTGAGGCACGGCGTCCACGTGCGTCCATTTCCTGTCTCTGTGATCAGAGCAGCTCCTCAAACGCACCGTCAGGCACATCAGAAACAGCTTCTCTCTCAGCCTCGGGAAAGCAAGGTGCATTGTGGGTCAAGCTGTCACTTTCCCTGTGGCCCTGTCACGCAGACAGACGGCCCTCCGGGTGATGATGACGACGGGAGCCGAGCGATCCGTCTCCGGGGTTAATAGGGCAGCGCTGATAGCCGCGCAACATTTCCCTCAAGGTCACACGTCATTCGGCCTCTAACCGACCTTGGACTTTGAATGAAACGGAGCCGTGTAGGAGATCCTGGGCAAAAAAAATAAATTGGCCACCGACAACAAATGAACAGCTGGTTGTGTTTCAGACTTGGCCGTCAGAGTGGAACTAAACATGCACGCCGTGTTTGACAGAGAACATTACGTCCCCGCGCTGATGCGTCTGATGCGTCACTTCTGTGTTTAGATAAAGTCAACATGTTTTTGGAGGCCAAAAAATTGCAGCATAGGGTCAAAAATAAACAGAAAAAAAAAAAAAACACAAAATGCAGAATACAGATGGAGAGTGGTGCTCCTCAGGGGTCAGTTGAGGTGCATATATATATGTATATATATATATATATACATATATATATACTGTATATATATATTTTATGTTTTCATTTTTTTCATTTCACGAATTCTTTTCGTTTTTTGGTCGAAGACACAACATTTAAAAGATGGACATCTCCAAACTTAGAGGATCAAAACTTTAACGGAGCTGAGACAGAAACCTAAAACGTTTTCTCTCTCTCTCTCTCACACACACACCCACGCGCGCAGACACATGCACGCACCCACGCGCGCTCGCGCACACACACTCACTCACACAAAAAAAGCCTCAGAATGTGTAAGTGTGTGTTTGGGCTGAGGTCACCTAATAAGAATGCTTTTGGGGTGTGTGTAAAATCAAGGAGTGTGTGTTTGTGCGTGTGGGAGACACATCATTTAATAAAGGGGTGGGTGATGCTCCGGGGAGACGGGCAGAGTTCAGGAGGTCTGGCTTTGGGGAGGGGAGCTTCTCAGGATGAAGTCCTCAGGTCATCAGACGTCCACTGAGGGTGAGAGGGGGGAACGTGATAGGTTCCTGTAAACTCTCTGGTATCTGGAGCTCTGGATTCCTGGCAGAACCAACTGAGACACACTTAGTTCAGTTTTCCGACAAGGGGGGAGGGGGGGGGGGCAGGCACTCGGAACACGCGTCACATGTATGTATGTGCGTATACATACATGTGCCTATATACGTACATGTATGTGCTTCAACACGCGTGTGCATGGACACTTTGGCCACGGAACCAGGCAAAGACAAGAACTGATCCCTGGGGATTCTCTCTCTGGGTACAGAGCACGTAATCAAGCATCTAACACAACACTACTCATTTCGCTCGACTGACCGACACACTTGTGTGTGTGTGTGTGTGTGTGTGTTGGACTCTCTGTCCAAACAGCTGGAGGAACGAGGTCCTGTGTTTAGTCAGAAGACATTGTTTAGCTGTCAGAGGCGTCTTCATCCCTGACACTTTTATTAAAGACTGTGTAGGTGGTGGTGGTGGGGAGTGTGTGTGTGTGTGTGTGTGTGTGTGGGGGGGGGTAATTTCCTCCAGGAGGAAGACCACCTGTTCTTCAAATACACTCTGCAATTTCTCCGCTCCAAACGTCCCGGGGAATACGCTGGAAAGTATGTGCGGCCTTTTTGAAGTGTGAAGATATAAAAATCTAATTGCAGGTGCCCCCGCCCCCCTAAAAAAAAAGTTTCCCTCCTAAACACAGTGTGTGTGTGTGTGTGTGTGTGTGTGTGTGAGTGAGTGAGAGACACACATTTGTTTTTGTTGGTTCATTCCTGCTGGAACAATCTGTTATTACCATTTATAAAAGGGACCTCTGTTCATGGTGAGAGATACTGTGCAGCCTCCACACACACACAGACACACACACACACACACACACACACACACACACACACACACACAATGGATGGTGGCGTCTCCTCTGAGTCTGGAGCAGCAACAATTACTGGACAAAACCCACATGGAGACTTTCTCTTTTGTGCGCTTGCCTCAGGCCAAAATGATTAGGTTTGCACGACAAAAGACAAATCCAACGTGATCCTGTTTGAAAGAATTTCAATTCAAAATAAAATGCACCAACATTTTATCATTACCTGGATTTTCCCCAAGACCCTTTTGAGAGTAGGCTTCAATGACCTCTAAGTCCTCCAAAACCACATAGACACCACGATAAGTCAGATATTGACATTCCCTTTCCTTTAGGTAAATATAAATGCGTTCATGCACGGCCCACGTAACATATACAGCCTAATGTACTTCCTTATTTGGTAAGTTTTCTCAACTCCTCCTCCTCCTCCTCCTCTTCCTCCTCCCACGTCACTGGTTAAAGAGTCAGTGTGTGAAAGAAGAAAACGGTTTCTATGAGAAATGGACTCCACTCGCCGTGGGGAAAAGATCATTTTTCACTCTTGCACTCCAAGCGTCTCGCTTCAACATATGGCAACAATAGAGTGCGACTCCCCCCCCGTCTTCCTCCTCCTCCGTCCTCCTCTCCTCCCTCGTGACTGGCAGCGAGGCCGAGGAGAGGCATGGCCTCCAACTTGAATTTCTCATTTCCAACAAGCACCTGAAGCCGCTGCCACCATTTCATCGCCAGGGCTAAAATGGAGCGATTTTTTTATTTTTTTTTGAGATAGAAAGTAAGGTCAAAGGTCAAAGGGAGATGAGATTTTTAACTCAAAACTCTGCGCCCTTTTCCAAAATCCCAAATATGCTGCTACCGCTCAGTGGGAACGCTTCCATTCAGCACTCCCTCATGAAGCCTCGGCAGAATTTCCATTTTTTGAATTTCGTCCTCACAGCGAGCGACAGGCAGATAAACGAACTCCCAGCCCCCAGTCGCTCAACGGAGCAGTTTTGCGTGGGTCACCCTCCTGCGGTGGGAGGCCTAATGTCTGATGAAACACCCGAAAAACCCACAGGAAGCCCTGCTCTCTCACCTACGACCCCACACACCGTGACCCAACCTGGGAAAAAAAAGTGCCTCCCGGGCCTTGTTCCGACACACGGGAACCCGATCGAAATCGGTGCGGTGTTCCTGGGAGGATCCGGGCGACCTTAAAATCCACTCCTGAAGTGGACTTCCAGTAAGGATTACGGAGTCCACAGGGCAGCAGGGGTGAGGAGGGGGTGAGGGGGAGGGGGGGGGGGAGGCGGGGGGCTGAGCTATCCCACCAGCCAGTCAGTTATTAACCTGTTACCACAGAGATGATGACGGGAACATGGCTCCATTCTCTGGAAGTCATTAAGAGAACCAGGGGGAGCCAGGGAGTGGCCGCATACCTCTGCTAAACCCCCAGCATGTGTACACGCACACGCGCACGCGCGCACACACACACACACACACACACACACTTGAGTTGCTTGTGCTCTACTTTCCGCTTCACTCGTTTCTTCTCCATTGGGCCAAATCCATTTTTTTTTTCAACTTATTGGGTTTTTGGGCAGACTTTCAAATTGCCTGAATAAGTAGGTTTATCATGACAAACCTCACTATATAGTCCTTTTTTTTTTTTTTTTTTACAGACAGAGGTATAAAAGTATAGGGATGATCGACATAGAGAGGATTTTACAGTGCCAGGTGGCATAACTTATTTAAGACATGAGAATTGTAAGTGATGAATGCCAGTAAATAAAATATATAGGGGTATATAAGAGGCCAACAGGGACAAAGTGGGATGGATGGACTACACAACTCTCCCCACACTGCTGTGTAACCCAGTGTTCAGCTGGGCCGCCTCACCCTCCCACCCAATCAGAGAAAAACAAGCAATTTAAGAAGAATGACTTGAAGGGGAAAGCATAAAGCCACAAAACTCTGCTGATACGGTGCCTTCACACGCCGACGCACTCATGTGCGAACGTGTGTACCAGCAGCCAGCAATCACAGTGCAATTTACTTTGGGGACGGGGGGATCGGTACATCTTAAGTGCTCTGCCACACAATCTATCCATCGGCCTATTCTCAGACCGCGACGAAAACCCCCCAAAACACTGCAGGGCCGAACGCTGCAGAGGTCCGGTGCGCGCGTGTGCGCGCGTGTGCAGATAAGAAAGCAGAGTTGTGTAACGTCGGGGGGGGGGAATTTACACCACAACACAATTCAAAAGAAAGCCTCACCATACCAAATACTCTCGGACCACCACACGTGACTCCGATTTTAAAACCCATGTATTATAACTGTCAGAAGAACTTTACTAGCCTCTCGTCATCGCCATAAATATGAGGCACGGGTGGAGAGAGTGCGCTTCTGTAATTTAGCAGACATCTAAATTACAGGTGACATCTACAGAGCCCATCGTCCAAGGCCATGGAAGAAAAATGCTAAAAAAAAAATATATATATATATATATCAACTTTTCCATCTCCACCAATCAGCTCTTACCTAATGATGTGATGCAAGTGCTGTACCGGGCCATAAATCAAGCGCACCCAGTCTGAGTGGGTTGATAGAGAACAGTTGCTGACCTTTCTGACCCAGGCTGTGATAATCTGATCTGTTCATCTGCTAATGAACACAAACACACGCGCACTCGCACGCGCACACGCGCACGCACACACACACACACACAAGGAGGAATGCGGTCTAAAGCGCTTCAGTGGCGCAGGTGTGGTTTAGAGAGGTATTTGTGGGTAAGAAGGAAAATAAAAACTGCGGCTTAAGTGAAAGCAAAAGAAAATGATAAAGTAAAAAAAAAAAAAAGTATTAAAATGTATTGTGTATTTTCTAATTTTAAAAGTTAAACTTTATGTCTATAGATAATAATAATCTAAAGATAATAAGAAGTTAAAAGACAATGTGCACCTTCATTAATGTTTTAGTTTATCTTTTGTGTTGTTTTTTTTTACAATCCGTAATTTACACAAATAAGGACAGCTTTCATTGATCAACAAATGGCGAGACGGGGGAAAAAAAGGAGATGAAATGAGTCAGAGAGGAGGAAGAGAGGAGAGAGGTGGATTCTATAATCCTTCCACACTCAATGTGTTCCCAATGCTTTGGCGCCGCAATTGGCAACAGTGGTGTTGCCTACAGACATACAGGATCTGCATGTGTGTGTGTGTGTGTGTGTGTGTGTGAGAGAGGGGAGAGTGGGATTGGAAAAGGTGGAGGAGGGTGAAGAGAAAACAAAGGAGGAAGAGGAGGCTTGGGTCTTTGTCCTAATCCTAACCTGGACTAATTCCTGTTGCTCAGAACCATTACCGGATAGAACAGAGACGCACAGCTGCTTCTTTTACAAACCTCAAAAACCTTCCAGATGGAAACATATGCACACACACACGCACACGCAGACACACACACACACACACACACACACACACTGAGCCGGGTTCCCATTTTTTATGCGAATTCCAATGCCCTGAATCATGACAGTGGAACAGAGCCAGTACGGTATGACGGAGCCTCTCAGACATCGCAACACAATAACCATGGTCTCAAACTGGGCAGAATGAGAAGAAGATTCAAAAAATTAAAATTATATAAACCGTTACACACACACACACACACACACACACACATTATATTTCATCTGATGGAAAAGCTCCAGAGCTTTCTTTGGATTTCTTGTTTTAAGGATCAGAGGGTTATAAAAAAAAAAAAAAGAAGAAAGAGTTCATGCGGTGCTGCAGGTGTGTTTCTGTGCTTGATGCAACAGGTGTGTTTTGGAGGTGAGCGTGTGTGTGTGTGCGTGCAGGTGTGCGAGCGTGACGGTTGGGCAGGTCAGAGTTGGCGATGCGCGGCCACAGCTGAGCATCGGAGGAGTGACGCGCCTCTACACAACTCTCTGGCACCGATAACATGCGGCCTGGATTTGACTCTTAAAGAAGGCCGACAGTGTGTGTGTGTGTGTGTGTATGTGTGTGCGCGTGCGCGTGTGTGTGTGTGTGCATCCGGCCTGTAAACATCCTACTGTAGCTAATGTCATGTATCATCCTCGTGTCTGTCTCTGACATACAGGTGAGGATGTGGTTGACACACACACAGAAACACACACACACACACACGCACGCACGCACGCACACACTCACACACACACAAAGGTGCCCTTGTCCAACTATGACCACATGATTTGACAGAAGATAACATTCCTCTGTTTTATTCAACCACATCGTTTGGTAATTACAGACCAAAGAGTTGCAGTCACATGCGTGTGTGTGCGCGCGTGCGTGTGCGCGTGCACATTTATTGACTTTTCCACCTCCTGCCATCAAATACACACTTTGCATGTGTACAAGGACGTGCACTCACCCAGCACCGTGCCTTATGTCACCGACACCGCGGCTACGCCATGGTGCGGATCTGCATGTAAGCAGTTGTGTAAAAGTCCACGTTTGGGACACAACTGTGACCCGGCCCGTTACTTTTCTTGGAAACCGCCGTAAACTTTGCGTCGCTTGCTCGGTGCAGTCGACACAATTAACATATTTCGAACACAAGAAAAAAATCTCCAAATCTGTCTGGGGGGGGGGGGGACGTGCACTCACCCAGCACCGTGCCTTATGTCACCGACACCGCGGCTACGCCATGGTGCGGATCTGCATGTAAGCAGTTGTGTAAAAGTCCGCGTTTGTCGACACAATTAACATATTTCGAACACAAGAAAAAAATCTCCAAATCTGTCTGGGGGGGGGGG
>JAFBJU010011768.1:178509-257071 GCA_016785305.1 Colistium nudipinnis
TGTAAAAAACATATAGCACTCTCTCTAGTCTCTCTCACACACACACACACACACACACACACACACACACACACACACACACACACACACACACACAAACACAAACACACACACACGTGGAGACAGTCAGTGTCTGCCTGTCCCATCTTCATGCAGCACAAGTGAGGTCATTCAGGTTTTAGTTTTCAGTTTTATCAGGGCCCTGGAGAGCCAATAAATCAGACGTACGTGTGTGTGTGTGTGTGTGTGTGTGTGTGTGTGTGTGTGTGTGTGTGTGTGTGTGTGACATACATATGCAGAGAGAGAGAACATCACGAGTGTATTTCCCTGAAAGACCCTTCTTGCTGTTTAACAGTCTGGGAATCTGTCCTGCTGACCTTTCCCGCGTTGCGCTGTTGGGGAACTGCTCTGAATGTGACACATACACACGCACGGGCACGCACACACACATCTGGCCTCCCCGTTACAAATTAAAACTGAGCCTAATCCAGCTCTCAGCAGGACTTACGTGGCTGGAACATGCAGCACCAACCACAAAGTCTTTTTTTTTTTTTTATCTCCGACCCTGGAGTTAATTACATCATCTCTCAGTATGGATCCAGCCGGAATACCAACCCCATCACAGAAAAAGTGAGGGATTCCACTCAGGCGCTTGCTTTTAAAATGATAGTGTTCAAGGATCCCGTTGGAAAGAGAGAGGACCATCTTTCCACCGTCGTCTTTTTCTGGACATCAGCCTGGCTGCTGGCGAGGCCGCTCTGATCATTCAAGCTGAGAAATGCTGTAATTATATTGACTTTCCATGAGAGGAAAAAAAAAGAAAAGAAAACTCCCTTCCAGTCAGTGCTGAAGTATTAACACACACAAATGTGACGATGGAGGCAGACAACCCTCAAAAAACGGGTAGTATTAGAGAATAAGCCCTCATGATGAATATTATCATTCGAATGAGCGCGTATGCAAATCAGAATCCATCAGAATCAGATAAACAACGGGTTTCTAAGACAGCGGGTGCTCGGTGGCCACACACCTTCATCCCTCGGCACGCTGTTTTTCTGGAGAGGACGCCGATGAGCGCAAACCAAACGTCAAGCTGGAAAAACCCAAAAGGCTGAGGCCGACAGAGCTCCGTCAAGCTGAAGAGAGTCAAAAGCTCAAAACTCGAAAGCCAATAACGGAAGGGATTGTGGGAAAATGGGTCCAAATAAATAAATCCACTTTAAAAGGGAGCGGGAGATAAACGCCCGGAGGAGCATGCGCTCAAACACAAGTGCAGGCAAAGGTTAATCCTGCCCATCCGACATCAGAGGGAGGCCCGCGACCAACAACACTTTACACAGCAGAGTGTGGTTACCATGGCAACCCCGGCCTGCCTATGCCAACACCGGTGGCACCCTGAAATCCAGTCCGACCCCTCAGTGTGTGTGTGTGTGTGTGCGCGCCATTACAGAGCTATGGCATTTAATAGCGTAAACACACACACTGACTCACACACGATTGTGTGTCTCCCAAGGCCTCTCTCAGTTACAGTTGTTGCCCTTGCGTTTCCATGTAAACACAAACACGAGGGGGAAATAAAAAAAAAGTTATAAATACTCAAAACAATTCCTCCTCTGTCACGTCCCAATGTGTTGCTCAATCAGGCGCCAACGATAAGCTCCGCCCACCCGCCCGCCCGCACAACACTCTCTCAGGAACACGACGAAAAGTTTCCTTGTGTACTGACCAGGTTATTTTCCTCCAACATTTTCACGAGGCTCGCTGCGATGACGCCACCTCCTTTTTTTTTTTTTTTTTTTACGATCTGACTTAAATGTTGGTTTCTGCTGCGGCGCATAAATCACTTTTCTGACGTAAGTGTGATGTTTTTCGTCACGAAAAACCCAGAGCCCCCGTAGCTGCTGGCGGATCGGGGGCGAGCGACGATGAGCTCATGGAAGTCTGTCAGCCAGGGCAGCCGACGGAATTATTTGTATTTTTTTTGCTTTGCTTTGTTTTTCCAAACACGCTTTGGGTTTATAAATCAGTCAGGTGTGATTGCTGATCACCATCAGGCTGGGGAGAGCAGAGCCAGGAGTCTGCAGCGTCACCAGAGCTGGTTATTATCCCCCAGATCTCAGAAAGGCCGTAAGCGCCACTACCAGTTGAGAGCGAGCGAGCGAGCGAGAGAGAGAGAGAGAGAGAATCTTGTGGGGAGGAGGAACAAGGGAAAGAGAGGAGGCAGGAGACAGCCACAGAGAGATTAAAGCTCATACAGAAAAACACACACACATACATACGCTCAGAAAAACACACACACACGCACGCACGCACGCACGCACGCACGCACGCACACACACACACACTGAGGCAGCGTATTTTCCGCTTGCTCTACATGCAATTTCATTATGTGTGCGGTAGTTAAGTGTGTGGCCAGTGGTTTGGTCACAGGCTCACACACCCGCACAGACACGCACACACACGCACACAGGGGTTATTCTTTCTTAACGTGTGTGTGTGTTCACAGCAGGATTTCATAGTCACTGTGACCCAGCCGATCCTTCGCCGTCGACATGGCCGCCTGAGGGCGTGATGATGTGTGTGTGTGTGTGTGTGCGCGCGCGTGTAGGTGTGTGTGTCACCAGCACACTCCAACACAGGCACATGGAGGACTTCAAAGTGTGTAACACCCCCTTGAAAGGAACACAAACTGAATCAAATCCATGGAAAGGCAAAGTGCACAGTCTCATATTCACTTGTTGACCTTTGACCCCCCCGAGTGGAGAGCTGTGATTGGATGAAGAAGCTTTTTACACAGAACACGCAGCCTCTCCGCAATCATCCGTGTCAATGGGAGTCATCATCTGCAGTAGATGCTTCAATTCATTTTTTTTGGGTCTGTTATTTTACTCTGACCCTGAAGCCGTCGGCCTACACCAGTCTATTCCCCCCCGCCCCTTTAATGAAGGGGAATATTTCCCAGCATGCTTTTACAGCGTAACTGTAAACCTCTGTTCAGATGTCAGGACCAGTCCCACGGAAACACTCTCCGGTTGCTTTTTGAAGTCCGATACCAAAATAGATGGCTTTTCCACTGAAGCTGACGTGGCTTTTTTTTTTTCCCCCTTTGCCTACTTTATTATTATTTAATTGGGTCGTTTTTCCATGCCGAATATAGTCGTAACCTTTCCCACATTGTGCGGCCTCCGCGCCGTGATAGAGTTACCCAGTCTCTGGTGTCAGGCCAGGTCACGCATCACGCTCGTTTCGCATATTTACAACCTGCAGTTTTTATGCTGAAACACAGTCAGACTCCACACGTCACTTCTCTCTGCTCGTTTTCAAATCATCTGCAGGTGGTGCACAACTCACAGTGCACAGAGTGAAGCCAGCCTTTTTTCATTTCTCCCGGACGGCCCCTGCAGCTTATTTGAAACGATCCATCATCCAACCTCTGCTGCAGCTTTTTGTGCCGATTTTGATCCCAGTTGTTAAAATGGAACACTTATTATTAGAAAACGCTGATGCCATCTGTGGGGCAAAAAGTGTTGATTTTGGGATATGACTTTGCAGGAGAATTTGTTACTTTTTTTTTACTTTTTTTTCCTCCTCTGCTGTTTGATTGTGGCAGAACGTTTCATCCGTTACTATAATATAATATTTTTCCCTCCTCTCTAACCCAGTCTTTTTTTTGGTCCTCCCATGTCTCCTCGGAGACAGGTTTATAGGCGAGCTTTACTCCCTTTACCCTTCTCTGAACACACGTGTTCAAATCTGGGCCACACGCACGCACACAAACGCACACACTTACCCCCGCAGGCCACAGGGTTGCTGGTAGCACACGCGCACAACACACACACACACACACACACGCACATCTGGAATGAATCTCAGTAAAACTCTTGTTTATCCCAGTAAATGGACTCAGACCTGACTGACCAGCTTAGCTGCTCTCTGTGGACACTTTTAAGTCTCCTCGTCAAATCATTTCGAGGCGGACACCATGTCAAGGTCCCACTAAAAGGAAGGACCCAAAAATGCAGAAACTTCTTTTAATCTTTAATACAAATAAAGAAATAAATAACTTACGAGGTGTCGCAGATGGCAGGGGAACAAAACAAATTCCAAAAACCCTGTGAAACCGCCAACAAACACTGGGAACAAAGTCGTCTCCACACAGGTGAGGATAAGGAGACCAACTGACACAGGAGGAAAGGAACACACAGAATATAAAGGGCAGGTGAGGGGCAGCTAACGACGCACAGGTGAAGACTATCGGGGAGGAGCAGACAATCAAAAAAGGAGGGAAAGGAAAGACTGGGAGTGACGTCAGAAAAAAAAAACAACTAACAGAGGTCAACCTCCACGAAAAAAATCCAAACCACCACACGTATACAAGAGGTGAAGGTCAGCAGATGATTTCTAGAAGTTTATGCGAAGCTTTGATTTTTACTGGGGTGTGGATGCCCGAGACAGAAACAGAAAAATCATTTAAGGAGGAGGAAAAAAATTTAAAAATCTCGGAGGTCATCGATTTTTGGGCCCAACAAAGAACTGCCAGAGAACTTTTCTTCCACCAAACAACAATTTCATTCAAGTAACCACTCTCAGGTTGTCACAGAGGGATAGTCAATAGACTTTTAATGGTTTAGAGTTTCGATCAGTTTGAGCCCTGATGTCTACATGTTTAAATGACAAGTTTTATAAAGCCATTTAAAGTGCAGAACAGAGGAACCCTTTCCACCTCAGAAAGGCCTGAGAAAACTGCTGGTATGGAAAATGTACTGTCAGTTACGGGTTCTTGTAAAAAAATAAAAATAAAAATAAAAAAGTCAGGTCGAAATAAAAATGTTTTTGGCAAATGCACACAGAGATTAAATAGCCTGAATTATTCCTGCTGCATTAGAAATAATAATAACAATGAGGTCCAGGACACGTCCTGTGTGTGCTCACCTGTTTCTGCGCTGCAGCTGGAAAACCTCTGGAATATTTTCCCATCAAAATACATTTCATATGTCCCTTTATTAAGTTAGCGAGTGGGAGTAAAATCAAGGCTTTTAACTGGAGTTCAAATGTTCAATAAGCAAATTGTAAGAAATGGACACAGATCAAAAGGGCTGGCATGGGAAAAAAAAGAGATGTGGACATTTTATTTAACCACTTCCTGGCTAAATCATTCGGAAAAAAAAACACAATAATTTAAACACATAAACTACAATCTATGCTAATTTCTACAGTGCCTGGTAGGTGTTCTATGTTTTTGTTGTTCACATCCTATGGGTTTCCTGAAACTGAAAACACTAAATACACTGTTTCTCACCCAAACCATAAAGATCTCACACACATGAATGTATCTAGGAGCTCCTTAACTAATTCACTCATTACTTTTCTTCTTCTTCTGCTGTATGTACCCTGTTGCACATATATGACGCACGACTTAGTGCATCACGATGTGTGTAGCGGACTACTCCAGGGGGTGGAAGGAATCCAAGGAGAAATCGAAGCAACCGTCCATTTTGCCTGGATCGCCTTTTGAGAAAAAAAATAAACACACACGAAAATGAAACCCGTGAGAGATTTAAAAATGAAACATAAAAGCTGGAGGAGTTGATGGAGTGAGGTCCTTCCTCAGCAGCGCACAGGCACACAATTTTTAAAATACATTATATTAAAAAAGTTGGTTAAGACTTTTTTTTTCCATATTTTCTTACCTACAAATGTTTTTTTCTTGCTGTGGAGAAAACAAATGGATAAGAATTACTCCCTTGGATGTAATGAGGGTGATACATTTAAGTGTCCCTTCTTATGCATTTAACAATGTGCATTTTCATTCAAGTGAGTTCTTCAATTTAAAATCCTCCTCATAGAACCTCGCTCTGCACATCCTTTTTTTTTTTTTTTTTAATCAGACTGAGTCTATGAGGATCTCCACACTCACCTGTGTGCAGGTAATTCAGCATGCAACAGAGAAAGACCAGCATGGTAACCATGGCGACACCGATGGGGAGGTTAAACAACCAGCTGCTGGGCTCTGAGCAGACGGACACAAGAAACGGTCATGTTGTGTGCCTCTGCTGCCCCCGCGTGGCATCATGTGGTACTACACCGCCACGTCTCTCCCCCTCTCACCTTCAACAGACAGGATGAAGCTCTTTCTGATCGGCACCCGCAGCGACTGGTGGGACACCTTGCACGTGAAATGTTTCCCAGAATCCCTGTGCGACGCCTTGAGGTAGAAGAAGGCCGACAGCATGTAGGTCATGTCCCGGTTGTGTTTGTGGCTGGACAGCAGAATGTTGTGCAGCTCTTCGGGCAGAGGAGCGCCGACCCTCTGGCCCAACGCCGCCGGGTCCTGCTTGTACCAAACTATCTTCACATCCAGAGGGAAGTAGCCCTCTGCGTTGCAGACCACCTTCTGCTCCTGGTCCTGCTGCAGGACCAGGACCGGTCCAACGTTGACCGAGACACGGGGAGGCTCTGAGGAGAGTGAGAGGTGAGAGGTCACGGGGGTTGGCTCCTTAGACTTTCAATAGTCAATGTGCAACTTCGCTGATTTGACATTTGACCTTAGTTTGGAAAGTTATTTGAATGTATTTGATTCAAAATATGTTTTTTTTTAGATTAAAATTTAACCAGTCTATTGAAAGAGGATTTGAAAGATTCACAAAAAGTTTGATTTTACATTTTAGCAGGATCAATTTCCTTCTTTTATTTTTATTTTAAGAATCGATAACTGGTTAATTAAAGATTTAATGTTGTTATTCAAACAATGTAAATGTAAAGATGTATTATATTACTATAAATCTCATATAAAAACATTGTTTACTTAGATACTGTTAATATACATCATACGGTATCACGATCCAATTTTGCATCTAAGCATTTCACAGTCTTACACACTGCTCCACAACCTTTCGGGACCCTTACCTTCGATGTGCAGATTTATATCCAGACTGACAAACAGCGGATTCACTGACACCGAGCAAACGTACGTCCCTTCGCTGCTCATTTTGGCGAAGGGGAGCGTGTAGGAAGCCTCTCCGTCTGCGAGGCCCTTCAGTGCCACCCCGGTCCCCTCGGACCTGCCCGAGTGGCCGCTGTGGCTGAAGAGTCTGGTTCTCTCCCCCCGACGTTGCCAGTACCACTCCACGTCGACGTTCGGTCCCCGGTGGTCCACGGCAAATTGGCAGTGAAGCTTCTGTTGGGACGTCAGGCCTACCTTCACCGACGGTGTGCGTGTTTTGATCACCATGGCAACTGTGGAGACGGATGTGGAGAAGGTGAACTGTGATCAAGGGCTGATGTTATATCTAACTGTTAAAGATTATATAATAATATATAAGGATATATATATATATATATATATATATGAGATAATGAGCGTTACCTGTGGTTGTGAGTATCTCTCTGTCCTGGATGGGGGTCCAGCTGAGGTAGTCCTGCTGACTTGAGGGGGGCCGTTCGGAGGGATGTCTGAGGAAGCCGGTGACGGTGAACAGGCCCTTGCTGTGTTGGAGCGTGCAGCTGAACCAGTGGTTGTACTCGTGCGGGGCCTGCACAGGCCAGCGGACGTGGATGCCCTTGGTGCTGTACCTCCGCAGCTCACACTCCACCTGCTCGGCCTCCGCCTGCTCCACAAACCGCCGCAGGTCCAACTTTGACCCTAAAAGAACATCCCAATGCAGGAGAATGTAAGAAAATATGACAAATCTCTCCAAGCTTTAAACACGACACGCTTCGACTCTCACCCGTGACCAGGAAGGTGATGGCGTCTGGGTTAACAGGAGCGTCTCCTCTCTGACCAAACTGCAGCATGGCCTCTCTGTGTGTGTGCTGGGTCTCCACCTCACTCATGTTGTTCAACTGTACATTCTCATCAATGAACTGGCAGGGCAGCCATGACAGTTGATGGACACACAGAACGCCTACAGGACACGAGAGGAATCATCGCAACCCTTAGTTGGTGTACTGTATTGTTATAATTGATGTTACAGTATAACATCATAATGGGGTACATAAAGTACCGAATATTAGAGACCAGTGTACACGTCAAAGGGAATATTGGTGTATATAGTATAGTGAAATAAGGTATAGCAATAGCACGACAGGGTAACATAATATACTATAACAGTGCAATATAGTATAGAATAGTCTATTACTACACAGTACACTTTAACAATATAGCATAGTGCAGTATAATATGCTTACAAAAATAACATTTAGCAGTAGACAGTAGATCGTTTGAACAAATGCGGTATAAGCACCAAAAGCTTCACAGGAACAAAACTCACCTGCACAAAAGTACAATCCACTGAGTATCTTTAGGATTAAAGCCATGATAATTCAACGATAATTGAAACACTCTTCTGGGATCAGCAGCGAGTTGTTCTGTTGAACGTAAACTTTCACTTTCGTTTTGTCAGAAAATGAACTTGCTTAGGCTAGTACCACGTGGTTACTGTCAACATCTCACACATCGTTTTTTTGTTTTTTTTATGCATTATATATATATATATATATATATATATATATATATATTTATATGTGGCGAAGTTTTAAATGAGTCATAGAGTCTGTGTGATAAATATATTGCTTAATCGGGCATTTACATTGACTATAGGGTCGTCAATTATTGGTTTATAATATTACATTCATAAGAATCACATAGGCAGTGGTGAAGAGCGTATTCTTTATGTTTTTAGAATTTTTATTAAAAAATAAAAAAAATTGTTTCGCGTTCACGCCGGAACTTACTTGCAGTTCTCTACTTGTCCTGAGGTGGCGCTGCTTAGATCTCCGGACACCCGACAGCGGCGGGACCCTCTTCATTCTCCACACGTTGACGCGGAACAGCGGAAGCGCTGTATACAAACAGTTGTCATGTCGCTGTGAGCTTGTTATCAAGTGTGGTTTATTGGTGTTTATGCGAAACTCTTAAGCTAATGTACCTTAAAGATTTATTTGGATTGAGAATCTGCGCTTGCAGGTCGTGAGTGGCAATTGAAATCTGGGTTTAAATACGTGAAGGGGCTTCATTTAGCTACACTTCGCCACGAAACTGCAGCACACATGGACAAAGGTAACCTCAACTTTTTTGCACCAATGTAATCCACCCCTTTATGTGTAACGTGATGTTTTCAAGAACTGTACATTTAAAAACGCATTGTCTAAAGTCGATCAATCAAAAAACTAATTTATGAATTTAGAAAAAGAATAGATTTTCAGTGTGATGTAGATGCTATAGTTTTTCATTAACAATCGTAAAACGGAGCCCATTTGTGTTGTAACTTATATTCACAAAAATTAAAGGCAATTTCTGCAATTATTGCTTACATACACTTCTTGTTCACATCATATATATGAGAACCATTTTTCTGGTTGTATAATGGGCCGCTTATGAATTGACGTTCGCTCATTACCGGTCTTTGCTTTCAGATTCGGCAATACTTCAGGGCGCCTTCCTCCTGGCCGATAAGCTCCGGCTGCCCTCGGCCCTGTCCTCTCTGCAGAAAGCAGACTGGATCACGGTGGGACGTCCCGTTGTGGAGGCAGTGAGAGAAATCTGCGGACGGGATGAACAAAAAACGGCTGGCAGCTGGAGAAAGAAAATAGTTTGTGTTGTGTGGTTGAAGCTGTTGAGTGGACAGACCGAAGAGGACATAGAGACAGCCTGGAGGGAGAACCCGTTCTTCCCTCTCCAGAACGGCCTCCCCGAGGTCAGCCCTGTCGTCCTGCTGGAGCTGGTGAGCTCGATGGCGGCCGCAGATGTTTTTGCCCGTTTCCTTCTGTGTCTTCCTCAATCTCAGATCTGTATGGAACTGGAAAGGTTGATACAACACGTGAAAAGCGGCCCCGTAAGAGAGGAGGATGTGCGACTTTTTCTGGACGTGTGGTGGGAACTGTGGAAGGGCAGAAACGAAGATAAAGCAGCGGCGGCAGGTGGAGAAGAAAGCATCGAGGTAATGTTTGCCAAGCAGTTTACTCGTTTGACCTCCAACTCCTCCAGTGTGACCCCTCAGGCCGCCAAGAGGTTAAAGCTGGACACGTCAGATCAGCTCCCATCATCTCCACCCACCGACGTCCTGCACGTGCTCCTCCACGCCCTTAAAGATATGAAAGATCACATATCCTCCTCATCGGATCTCTGCCTGCGAGCCCTCGCCATTTCCCTCGACTCCTTCTACACGACCTTGCTCATCGACCGAGAGGTCGTACTTTCCACCAAAGAGAAGCTGCGCGTGTTGTCAAAAGCCGTCGGCATCAGAGCGGAGGAGAAGAACGATGAGACGCTGAGCCCCGAACTTATTCGGGAGGTTCAGAGAGATCTACGCGCCTCTCGCGCGCCGTCTCAGTTTCAGCCCAGCAGGGTGAAGCCCGGAGAAGCCTTGAAGCTCATAACGGACCTCGCGCGGTCTTGGCACGCCGGCGGCCTCCGGAAAGCGTGTGACATCGCTAATTTAAGCTACTCTGCGTTTAGGCTGGAACAAAGTGTCCAGAGAGTCCTGACGGCTCTGGAGAAAGCAGACTTGCTTGCATCCGCGGAGGGTGGAGAGGCGGAGGAGAATGACCTGGGAGGTCTGCTGAAGTCGCTGGCTTTCCCCGCCACGCAGGCCGACCCCGAGATGGAGGCAAAGGTCACTATGATCATCATAGGTCATCGCCTGGAGGACTCCCAGAGCCTCACCGTTCTGTTCTCCAGCGAGGAGAGCTGGGCCTCCCGTAACCAGCGCTGGTTGGACTGTCTGGAGAAGAACCAAGTGGCCTTCCGGCACCACGACGCACTGCTGGGCCTCGCCTCCACCCTCGCGAGCCAACTCCACGCCGAGAGCCCGGACGTGAGCCGGTGCAGGAAGCTGACGAAGGTCGTCGCGGACGTCTTCTCGGCGCTTTCGTTAGAGGACAAGAACAAATCCCTGGCGGCCATGTTGAAGATGTCCAGCAGAGGTTTCTTTGGGCACGCCGTGCCATCGGCCGTGACCGAAGGCTTCGAGCAGGAGCTCAACATGGCGTTCAACTGCCTCATCCAAGGAAGGGGCGGAGCCTCGGCAGCTGCGGAACAGGGCAATCTGAAAACCGCCGCCTCGCTGGTGGCCAGAGTGGCCTTCCAGAACCCGGAGGCCGCTTTGAGGTCCTGCTGTCAGTCAGCAATTTTCCAAAAGGGCACTTTCTCTCTGATGGCCAAGATCCTCCAGCAGCTGCCTGGACTGAGAGGACGTGGAGAAAGAGCAGGACAAAAGGTCAAAGGTGATGAGGAAGATGAAGCCAAGGATGCCCTGAGTGGAAGCGGCCTGCTCTGCAGGTGTCTGCGGGAGACCATCCACCGCAAATCCTTGTCGGCCGGTGAAAAAGATCAGCTGCTGAAGTTCGTGGGGCTGCTGATGGCGCCGGCGGAAGCGTCCGAGGGAGGGGAACGCAGTCCGAGCCTGCTGCCTCCTCACGAGGTGGTGAACGTCTTCGTCCTGCCCCACATCTCCGCCGTGGGTGAGTGTCCCGGCGTGTTGTAGCCGTCAGACGGAATCTTCTCTGTCACAAATGCTGTGATTGGCCTTTTAATGAATGAAGAGCAGTGATTTCTTTTTTTGTCAGCAAATTAGGTTTAAACCTGGAAATAAGTTCAAATTCGTGTTGAAATAAATATCGGATGATAATAAGAATTCATGTGAACTGGTGTTTCCTCCAGGTCACAGTTCCTCCGACGTTGAACTGAACGTGAAACTCCTCCATGCTGCTTTGTGTGTTGATGTCCAGCCTTCTCCTCCTCCTCCTCACTGGGTGTTCCGCTGCTCCCCCTTTCCTCTGCTCTACGTCCTGGCCCAGCTGCAGGACCAGGCCCTCAGGTTTGCCGTAACACAATCTTTCTGACCGCCTCTAAGATATTGTTCCTCCTGAACTTGTTTGGGAGTCCCATCACTTTAAGTGCCACACCTCTCCTCCAGGTTCTGGGAGCAGAGCCCCGAGGTGGCCGCCCCCCGCTGGTCCATGGACACCAAGGAGCTGCTGGAGTCGGTGCTGGCCACGCTGGGGCAGGTGGTGGGTGCAGAGGTGGCAGCCTCGCCCGACACCTGGTCCAGAGCCCTCTACTGGCTCTACAACAAGGTGGAGGAGCTGGACTGGACGGTCCGCTTCCACCTGAGGCCTGTGTGGGGGGAGCACTTTAAAAACGACGTCCCCTCTTCCCTGCTGACTGTGTGTGATTTGCCAGAGCAGGTGCAAAAAAAACACACGCACATCTGGATTTAAACCAGGTTTTTGTGTTGCCTTGTGTTTGTTGAAATGACCCGTGTGTGTGTCCCCCCTCCGTAGGAGTGGTCTGGCTCGGACATGCCTCAGTACGGTCAAGGCAGCGGCCTCCTGGCCTGGATGGAGTGCTGCTCTCTCTCCGACTCCCTGCGCTCCACCATGTTGTCCCGCCTCTCTCTGGACCAGCGCCGGCCCGACCACGTCGGCATGTTCAGCAAGGGCCTGCTGGTGGCCCTGACCCAGACGCTGCCCTGGTGCTCCGTGTCCCAGTGGTCCCGGCTGCTGGGCGTCCTGAAGGAGCTGATCGGGTCGGGCCGCCTCAGCGTGCCCTTCTCCCTGGAGTACGTGGACTTCCTGCCGCTCCTGGACCTGAGGAGGTTCTCCTGCGAGCTGCGGCTGTCCGTGCTCCTCCTGCGCGTCCTGCAGCTGCTGTGCGGCTCCAGCTGCTCACACTGGCTGTCTGCGGAGGGCTGGGGCCACGTGGGCCGGCTGTACGCCCACGCCGCGAGGGACACCATGAATTCCATCCGAGCCAAGCTGCCTCTTCCCAAAACGCCGGCGGCCCGGGACGCCAACGCCGCTCCCGGCGCTGAACAGACCACACACTCTCAGAAAGACGCAGGAGGTCCACAGGAGTCAAACATGGAGGAGGCGGAGTCAGTCCCCAGTCAGGAAGTCCTTTTTGTTCTCAGCCAGCTCTTTTGCCACGTTCAGCACGTCCAGGTAGGTGTTCCGCCATAGAGCCTGAATTTCAATATTTATACAGTTAATGGGACTATAAATGATACGACAATGGCAGAGCTTTCCCAAAGTCTCACACTCTCCTCTAATGGGCCCACTGATGGTCAATCCGGATCAAAGTCTCAGTGGTGAAATGTACCTTCTCCCAGGTGATGATGCCCGGGGGCCAGTGTGAGCCGTTGTTCCTGTCTGCTTTGGAGATCCTCAGCCACTACGAAGCCATCATGGCCGCCTTCCCGGACAGCAGCAGCGCGCTGGAGAGCGACAACACGCGACACTTCTTCACCACCATCACCGACAACCTGGAGAACCGGGACATGAAGGCCGCGCTGCAGCAGAAGATCGCTCAGCTGGTGTCGTCGGACGCGCCATGAGTCCAGATGCTGGCGAAATGCCAGGCTGTGATTCCAAATCGGGGGAATCATTGGAAAGTGTGGGAATCATGAGTTGGGAATCTGGTTGAATAAAACGCCAACATTTCACAGAAAATGTCCTACTCTTCTTTTCTACTCTGAAATGAAACTGTATGCAGTCAATGAATATTGTAAATAATAATTAAAAGTTCAAAATAAAATCAGTTTTTCACACATTTCGTGAGGTGCATTTAAAGGTATATGAACATTTATCTTTTTTTTTTTTTAAATGCACCATCCAACTAAGCTGGTACGAGTTCATTGTCACACCCTTTTCCACATTAGTCTAAAAATACATTTGAAAGCGTTTCTTCCCTGGCGATTGTCACGAAAAATGACCGTTTTAGACTATTTCTACTGATGACACTCGGCAATCAATTCAATTAATTAAAAATGTGCTGCTCTAGCAACATCTTGCAAGCAATATTACGGGCTAGTCCTGAGGGAGTCATAACTTTGAGAAAAAATATAAAATCTTAAAAAAAAGGTCATTTTTAAAGCTTTATTGCTTCAGTAGTGCAATTTGTGTACGAAAATATCCTGTATAAACCCCTAAAGCTTTAAACAGTGCATTTTTAGGGCAATTTCAGAGCAATCAAATTGCAATTCACATTATGTTCACTTCATTATGTCTACATCAGAGTTGCCTGGATTCTGGATCTTTAAGATTCTCTCTTATGTCTTGGGCCCCGGTGCCACTGACCAGGTCAACGTCGGGACTGTTCAGTCTTGGTGTGCGTCCCTCCGTCTGCGGTAGAGTCTCCTGGCTTTCTTCAGCAGCAGGACGAACCAGTGCACCTGAGGAGCCAGGATCACCAGGTTTCCCAGGTTGCAGTGCAGGGGCAGCTGGAAGGGAACGCTGTGCAGGGGAATCCCTAACTGGCGGCCGTACATCCAGTACATGAAGGGGAAGACCAGGATCCGACACGTGAAGAAACTCAGGAGGACCAAGAGGCCGTTGATTCTGTGCAGCGTGGTGTTGTCGAGGCCCAGCTGGACAAACCGGAGAAGACAAGAATGTTCCATTAAAAACAAACACAAACCGCAACACTCAAAAGAGCTTTGGGTATTTCTTCTGCTGTATTTGACCTAAAAAAAAATAATCAACTGATTTTGAAATAATGATCACAATTATGCAAGTGAAACAAATCTCTGGCTTTAAACGTATCTTTGTAAATAATCATAAATTGGAACCAACAAATATAAGTATAAATATGTTTTTTTTAATAACATTTACATTTTGTGCCTCATTTCTACCCGTGTTATTTATTTATTTTTTAAATATTTTCCTTATGAGTTATTTTTGACTTACGTACTCTATGGTAAAACAAAAACGCGAAATGATTCATAATAAAGAATTAAAATAAACAATGAAGCTCAGATTATTTAAACAGCAACTTATTTTCGCAACACTTTGCAGAACAGACACACTGACCGGTTGTGTGTTTTACCTGGATGAGGATCTTTCCTAAAGAGATGAAGGGGGTGCTGAACTCAAAGGTGAACATGCAGCCGATGAAGAAATCCCCCAGTCCTCTTCTGAAAAACTGTAAATCAAAAATCACTCCGCTTGTGTGTCACTGTGTGTGTGTGTGTGTGTGTGTGTGTGTGTGTGTGTGTGTGTGTGTGTGTTCATACTCAACAGACATGCTGTGAGTGTGTGGTGTTCTTACCAGGACGATGGGCAAGAAAACCAGCAGCAGCACCAGGTGGTGCAGGACCAGCATCCACTCCTTGAGCAGGAAAGCCCTCAGTGTGTGTAGAGAGTGTGTGGTGTGTGCGTCGGCTTGACCTTTGACCCTCTGGTTATAGAAGTGGTTGAGGTACATGGCATAGATGTCATAGGTCATATAGGGAGCTCCAAACACGACAAAGCTATTGACCAGCCAGTGACTGTGGGATACAGTGACAGAGGCAGATTTAATGTGGGGTCAGGTGTGTGTCTTTGTGCATTTGTGTGTGTGCGTGTGTGTGTGTGTGCATTTGTGTGTGCGTACCTGTCAGTCATGACATCCTTGCAGGCTGACACCACAGTCACTCCAGCTGCTGAGGCCAAACATGCATGAATGGCAGAAACCAATCTGGAAAATAAATAAATAAATGGTTTTGCATCTTTTAGAGACATATATTTATATATATATATATATATTGGAACCAGTGCATACATGATAACATATTCATGGATTGATCCTCTCAGAGTTGGTATTTGTTGTCTTCTGATGACATACCAACTGCACTCGACCAAACTACTCAGTAAAAATCCATGTTTCTGAAAGTTTCACATGCCGTTAGAGGACTCTTTCTTTCGCTAATTACTTAACTAAAATAGGTCCTTGACTAATTACAGTAATGCCGAAATTAAGCGACACTTTATAATCATTTGTGGAAGTTAGACATTTTCGGCAAAATATGCATGTACATATTTAAAATAAAGGTAAATGTTAAAACCGTCCTCATGTTAAAGGAGTGTGGCGCTGACCTCTCGCTGACGGAAACCACGTCACCGCGGCTCAAGCGCGTCACAGCTGATAATAAGCTGTTGAAGGCGAAGAAAAGTCCCGGAAACAGCACAGATCCGCACAAGAGGGCCGGAAGCAGCATGTTAACGCACACAAGTCGTTTAACGTGTGTAGTTTATCACAAACATATACATTAACATACACACACGCGCACACAGCTGAGCGGCTCCGCTTCAACACAACAAAGCGAGATGACAAACTACGTAACACAACTGCACAACTACACACGCCCAACAGATCGTGATGCGTTCTGAGTGTGCGCACTGACAGCCAAACAGGAAGTACTACTGCTACTTATACCACCTAAAGAAATGAAAGAATAATAATAATAATAATTATACAATAATAATAATAATAATAATAATAATAATAATAATAATAATAATAATAATAATAATAATAATAATAATAATAATAATAATAATAATAATAATTGTGTCTTTGTCAACAGTCTTTAATATTTTTATATATACATATACAGTTTGCATCATTACATTTTCATGATAACCTAAAAAAAGGGGGGACAGATTTTCTTAAAAAAAAGGTAAAAAACAGAAATAGCAGGGATCAAGACACATTCATGAAATTATACTTAGGGTGAATATTGAATATCACACATATGTACATATTTTTCTCTTCAATGACATCAGATATATATATATTTTTTTATTTTTGGATCATTTTCATATCTGCTCCAGCATCTCGAGTAGCTGAGTGGCTTCGGACCTGTCTCCTGTTTCTGTGTGAAACACGTGACGTCTTCGTCCACATCTGTCCAGCAGCCTCCGGAGTGGCTCCGCCCCTTTCTTCTGGATGTGCCTCTCCACCGTCTTTCCTTTCAGCTCCTCCCCGTAGGTGAACAACACCATGGTGTCGTCCCACACTCTGTCCCCCAGAACCGCGAGGTACGTCTCCACGGCTCCGCGGTCCTTCTCCGTGAACGAGTCCACCGGCACAGCCAACAGGAAGTGGACTCTGCTCCCGGCGGGACACATTGACGCGCTCCGGCCCACTTCCACCCTGACCCGCTCCGGGTTGGCCTGACCGAACCTGCTCCACCCGGGGGTGTCCACCACAGTGACACGCCACCGTCCCGCCACCATCCCACGTCCCACGCTGCACTTGGTGGTCTTTGTGTCTGTGGGGAACTCGTCTCTGTCCAGGATCATGTTGCCAGCTGAGCTCTTTCCTGATTTCCTCCTTCCCAGCAAGACGAGGCCCATTTCCAGTTGATTAAAACCAACTGGTCCTGCTGGGAGTCAGTTGCACAAACGTATCCACATTAAACGCAATACACACATAATGACGCTGTTGTCTTATTGGCTCCTCACCTACCTCTGGGTAAGTGTGACCCTCCTGAAAACATCGGCCTCCCATCATGCACCTCAACCATCTCTATAATTTCCATCTCCTCCCGTCCTCCCTGCCTCCTCCTCTCCTCCTTCCTGCTCAGGTCGCGTCTCAGCTGCTCGTACATCCTGTGCCGGATTTCCCTAGGAATACCGTTGACCTCCATCATCTTCCCGATCTTCCCAAAGAGCTGAGCCACCTGAGGCGCAGAGGTCAGGACCTGGAACCTGTTCCCACATCGCTCCAGCAGCCAGTGGAGAGTCGCGCCCTGGCGCCTGATGTACTCCTGGATGAGGACGGATCCTACGGCACAGAAACACCCCATGAAAAAGATTTATATATATATATATATAATTTAGTACTATTTTAAATTGGTCCAATGGACTCTCATTTTACTGCATGTATTTCTATTAACTATTTCCATGTTAATTGTATGTCTTCATGTCTTCCATGTATTATATATATATATATATATATGTAAATAAAGTATATTTATATGTGACGATATATAACACCTTACCTAACTGGTCTCCGTGTGTGAAGAGGACGACGGCTCGCTGCCAGATGGGGGTTTGGAGCAGACGGAGCTGGGCCTCCATGGCCCTCCAGGCCTCCCGGCTGAAGCCGGAGGTGGCGGGGACCACCAGCAGGAGGACGTGGGGCTGCGTGGGGCAGAGGGTCAGACCTCGACGGATCTCCCGGGACACCTTGTCTGGAGTGGCGGAGTGGGACAGCCATCCCGGGGTGTCCACCACAGTCACCTGGTGGGCCGCATTGAATAAACAGTGGAAGGAAGAACAGAATAAGGAAACTTCCACAAACAAAACGTAAACACAATGAAATGGAGTCATGAGGACTCGCGTGTCTCACCTCCCTCCCACAGACAAATCCGTTCTGCTTTGAGCTGCGCGTTGTGTTTTTGTGAAAGGCCTGTTTCCCCAGGAGGAGGTTTCCCACTGAGCTCTTCCCACTCAGTTTCTCACCCAGTAAGAGCAACACGACCACCGGAGACACACTCGGCTGTGCACCTGAAAAAACGTCCACCTTATCTCATCCACGTACGCACAAAATACCCACTGTGTTAGAAAATGGCTTTAAAGTAACATACCGCGTGAGGCTGCCATTCAGAGGCTCCTGGTTTTTGAATGATCGAAACGAAAGTCTTCTCTTCTTCTGTATCGACCTCCTGCTGCTGTTTATTCGCTCTTTCCGAGGAATGAATCCAAATTAAAATCTTATGGCCTTCATGTGTACCGAGGCCAAGATTCATTTCAAAGTTCACTGCTGAGACGTTCCTGAGAAATGGCTGATGACTAAGACCAAACACCAATAAAATGCGGATATGAGAGCACACACACTCGCACGCACACAAACGCGCACACACACACACACACACAAAGCCGAGATAATGATATATTATTATATCATCATATCATATCACACTTAAAGTAACATGAGGTCAATTTCAGCCTCTAACTACAGTTAACTTACATCAGATGCAATCACGCAATTTAACATATACAAAAAATAAAATGTAATAAAAAAACTTATTAACTTACTAAAATTATTATTCTACCTTTCTCAGTAAAATTAAGTTGGAAATATTGTGACTGTCTTGTACTGAGCTTATAATAAAAACTAATTGTTGCTCATTAATAGATTTAGGCCAATTTCAGATTTTTCAAGTCCTGTAGCACCAACGGAATTGTGTGTGTGTGTGTGTGACATGACGGACGGATCTTTTTCCTCCACTGCCGGCTGCCGGACATTTTCATGGCGTCACATCATCATCACACAGCTCGGACCTCAGAAATAGGCCATGCACGGATAATGGAGCTGCGGGAAGTAGGCCAGGCCACTGAGCCAACCACCAAAGAAAAAAAATGAAAAAAACACGGTGTGTATATCTGCAACGTTAATCTCTGAGGAGAGATGCGCCTGAACTTTTAGTACACAAGTTGAATTACATCACTGAAGTGTCAGTGGGTCAGTTGCGTAACAACACATCTGGCAGATTTACTATATATATATATATATATATATAGATATGTATATATATGTTTTTTTTTTTTTTTTTTTTTCCAAAGATGAACCAACATCCAGAGAAATGTTCATATTATATTGCTCTATCTATGGACACACTTCTAAATTCAAAACTTTTTTTTTTTAAGTCCATAATATTCAATAGAACAGAAAAATATAAGCTATACTTAATTAGTTAGTTTCAGAACTTTGATGAATTTGGCTTTTTTTTTTGAATATCTACATAAAAATTGTAATAATGTGAAATTACACACAACACAAACTATAAATATTACCCATTATTCAAGAGACACACATTAAAATAAAATCCTAAAACCTAAAATCAAGACCAAAAAAAAGAGTCAAAGTAAAAACACTGTTTTGTCGTCTTTTATTCATATATATATATATCTATATATAGTTATATATATATATAGTTATATATACTCGTGTGTTTTGACCGCCACGGTTAAAAAGTGTGACCCATCACATCATCACCTGTAAGCATAAATAATCACTTTTTTTCTCTCTCTTGAAACCTGGTAAATAAACCAACTGAAAACAGTTACGGGTCATTTTCAGCACCATTGAATAGTACATTCTCTATATTGCATCAGAATATAAAAATATACAGATATAGTGTTGTGGGGTTTTTCTTTTTTTTTTTCCATCTTTTTTTAAAACATTCTATCCATGTTGTTCAATGGCATGAAACAAGAGAGGAAGAAAAAAGACCCAACCCCCCCCCGCCCACCCCCCGCTGACGACGAGGATTCCTTTTCCGTGACGATCCTCCGTCCATCCATTCACAGCACTTTTAAATTTGTTTTTTAAACGTCAGTAGCAGCCACACGTGGGAGAGACAAATTAAGTAAAAACACAAAGGTTCGAGGGCCTGTCCTCTGAAAGATGTAACGCTCACAGTGCCGCTGTCCTCCCGACCACTTTAAGAGAAACAAAGAGTGGAGCCCACTTGTGGGAGTGTTGCGGTGCAAGTGGAAGTGGAGAAGCCATTTCAAAAAAACAAACAAAAAAAAAAACTAACAGCCGCCAGCTCTTCATCACAACAACGTTGTGTTACAGTCTAAGCACGAGGGGTTTCTTCACAGTCCAAAGTGGTGCTGACGACGACATGATATTCATGTTGCCGGGGTCGTATCCCTGTCTTATCCCCCCCCCCTCCCCACCCAAAAAAAGATAAAAACAACCAAAGCAGAAAAATGAAATAAGTCAGTTTTTGTGAATTGAGGCAAACGAAGAAGAAAAAGAAGAAGCCAAGGCGCAGTCAGGAGAGTTTGGTTCGCACTGCATAGAGAGATGGAGACGGATACAACGGCGGCTCGCTCGGATTGGGATTATTGCCACTATTGCGCCAGCTTCGCACACAAACGCACACAAACACACACACACCTTCGCCCACAATGAGCCTGCCAGGAAAGTAAAGACGGACCAGGAAAAAAAAACAATCAGGTTCCTGTGGGTTCCAGAGCGCTCCCCAGGCTGCTGCTGGTGGTGGTTTCATGTGTGTAACTGTGAGTGCGTGTGCGGTGTGTGAGAGATATATGTCCAGGTAACGAGTCCTAACTCCACCCGACACTCGCTCTCCACCCGTCCGTCTGAATGGTGCAGAGGCCCGAGGCTTCACATCCGCGAGGAGGAGGCCAGCTCGTAGAACAAGACGTAGGCGTCACTGCTGCGCACTTGGCTGGAGGACATTGGCGTTACTCTGGAAAGAGAGAGAGAGAGAGAGAGAGAAAAGAAAAGAGAGGAATTGTATGATGGAGAAAAAAAAAAAAAAGACACGTTGAATAAACCTAAAGACAAGAGAAATAGAAAGTACACAGGGCTACCGCCGCCCATATTTCACCTCCCTCCTTTACATGTTGATGGTGGTCAGTGCGTGGCGTGTTGTTGTGTAATGTTATGACCACAATAACACCAGTGCGAATGCCAGCGGAGGTGACACATTGACACATGCGTTTTGAACACTAGCTCTCTGTATGTGTTGCATCATATTTGTATGGGGGGGGGGGGGGGGGGGGGGGGGGGGGGGGGGGGGGGAAGTGATCAAATAAAATGAACGGAAATATACATAGAGTATGTTTATGTCCAGGAGAGATCCTGTTTGCGCTGTAACCATGGAGACACAGACAAGAGGATAGAAAACATCTATTTTGGATATATATATATCTATCAAATCATTAATATTCATTAATAATTAGTTCCGATAACTCTGACTCACCTGGAGTCGTTGAAGGTGTACCATTCTCCCGAGCTGGGGTTGCGACAGTAAGCTGTGTAGTGGCCGCCCATGGTGGTGCCTGAGTGGTTGGACACGGCGTACAGGTTGTACACGGCGTTGGCTGTAACAGCACGCGCGCACGCAAAAACAATTATTTCATCGCTATAGGTTCTTTTACACCATAGAGACACTTTTTCCATGATAAACACAGCTTTTAAATGACATCATATTTCGATATATACAATATATACAGTATATATATATATATATATATGACAGGAGTACATGTACTCACTGCTGCTTTCCGAGGAGAACTCCCGCAGGTCCAGGTCCTTCATGGGGAAGTTGACGAAGGTGGACAGCTTGCTGGTTCTCCGCGCCTCAGAGAAGCGTTTCAGGTCTGCGCGGAGGAGCGAGTCAAGGGGCACCAACACAGACGGGCACGTTTCTTTTCCCGTGTATGTTTTACGGGGACCTTTATGTGAGGGGACGCACGTAGACCGACCTTGCTCTTATTCATGAGGCACGATCCATGTTCATGATCCAGCAGAACACTAAACCACAGGTTATAGTGACGCTCTGTAAAGTCTCGCAGACGTGATCTCGTTCTACAGTCTGCGGTACAGTCCATATCCATCATCTGCACTTTATACTTTCCTTTTGACACAGATAGTGAAAAGCTCTCGGAGCAAATGCGAGCTGCATGTTTATGATTGGATAACGCCTCAGCATGAGAAAGGATACGCAGCACTAGGATCTTGGGGAACTTCTGTATTGTGAACTTCTTGGTGCACCTCCTCCGGGCTTTACACCTGTAGCACGTCTGTGGAGGAAAACACAGAGTTGGTTCAGTTTTTTTCTTTTTCTAAATATATATAATTTTAATTTAATTTTTATTTATTTTTTTACATGGGATGAAATCATATTTGGGATTGTGGTGTTTTTTTTTTATATATGACACCAAACCACTGAAGGTGAAAGGGACCCCCTACCGGCTTCTCGTCCCCGTCGAGGACGTCCTCTTTGGTGAAGAGCCGCATGCAGTCCATCAGACTCACCTCACCGTAGCCCTTCTGAACACAAACATAGATGCATTCACATTAGCATGCACGCACATGCACACGCACACGCACACATACAACACAGAAACGGGAAGGAAACCAGAAAGCTTGCGTTATACAGAGTGGGAAAATATTTATTATAATCCTGAAATTGCGCGATCAGATCAATATTACTTAGATCTATAAACAAGGAAACCACACAAAAACAAACACACACAACATAGGCACGCCAGTCGCATGCGCGAGCGCACACACTCACTCACACACACACACACACACACAAAGGCACTCTGCACCACTGATTATGCTGACATTTGTGGCTGAGCTGACCTTTAGAAACATGTTATGTAAAGGTGACAAACATGCACTTGTTACCTGTGTGTGTGTGTGTGTGTGTGTGTGTGTGTGTGTGTGTGTGTGTGTGTGTGTCTAACCTTGGCAATAGGTAGAGAGAGATCCCAGAAGGGGTCGAAGACAGTGGAGCAGAAACCACAGTGGCTACAGGTCAGAGAACTCTTCAGCTGTCCTACGAACAGATCTGACAGAGCCGGAGAAAGGACATCAATATCAATATTTCATCATCATATTTCATCAATATTTATGTTTTTTGTAAATCACTGCAACAACTGACTGCAAAAAATATCCAGAAAATACTATTTGTGTGTAGTACGGTCTGTATTTTTCTTTATGCTGAAGAATTTGAATGCCATTGTAACCCTAACATTATAAAATTATAATGCATTCAAAGATTCCAGGAAATCCATTTTAGGGCAGGAAAAAAACAAAAAACATTTTTTTTTAATGTTTTACTCACCAACTATCTTACTGTCTTCCCTCTCCAGGTATTTACTCCACATCTTCTTCCCTTTCTCCTCATCCCTGAGTGCAGAGAAATAACGGTTTAGATACAGACACTCAGTTACCATAATACAGTAAAAGGTCAGATAATGTACCGGATTATCTCTCCACATCTCGGTGACAAAGGGTTATGGGTTTTAAAAAGACACTTTCTCAGAAACAATCTCTGAAAACCTATATCATTCTGTTCAGGATTCAGGCAGAGTAGACCAGTTTTGAGGGCACTGCCCCCCCCCCCCCAAAAAAAAATAATAATAAAAAAAATAATTATTATACCCAAGGAAGAACTGGAGCATTAAACTGATCTGGGCCCCAGACACAGGAGGTGGAACTGCCTCACGCAGCCTTAAATTAAAGCCTCAAGGATTCATGTTGGCTTAAGCCCCGTTAAATACTCGACACTGCTGCAGAATATTCCATGTGTAAAATGAGCAAATATTCCTAATCCAGGAAAAATGTTATTCCCTGTCAGGGATATACATTTCATTTCTTTTGGGGGGGGTGGGGAAATCAGTTTCCAGAGTTATTCTCCACAGCACAGTGTCAGGTGCAGGTAGACACACACGACTCACGGCAAGTGGTCAAAGTCCTCCGTGGTGCCTCTGGGCCGGACGGTGACCCGGTTGACCTCGTTGTGCAGGCCGTCCAGGAGGAAGCGCAGGAACTCCTGAGCATCCTGTTGGCTGCGGGACGCGCAGAGAGACAGTCGCAGTTAAGGCATGACAACATGTCTTAAAAAAAAAAAAAAAAACTGGCGGAGGGACGCAAGGCTTACTTGTATCCCACAAATCTGGGAGCATATCTCTGGATCTGGGTTTTGAATTCCGACGGGCTGACGGCCTCGCTGCTGGACGACGTCCACATGGTCTGAATCAGCTTGGCAAATTCTGGAAACGCAAACATACATACACACACATCGTTGTCATCATCACTTCCTCTTCAGACCTACAAAATAAGAGCCAGCTCGCCGGTCTCCCTGACACACGTGACAGGCATGCATGAAGAAGTGTGCGTGTGCGTGTGTGTGTGTGTTTATTCTAGACTCACCTTCCATGAGGGCTGTGTTGGTGCGGCTGTTGTTGTTAAGGTCTCTGCGGTGCGAGTTGTGCAGGCAGTAGTCTCGCAGGCTGTGTGTGTTGCTGAGACACTGCAGGATGCTGTTCATGAAACACTGCAAATCACAGAGAGAGAGAGAGAGAGAGAGAGAGAGAGAGAGAGAAACATTTGCATAAGTGTGTGTGCAGAATTGTATCTCATCTGTCTTTAATGCCAGTTTGCCACATATACCGGGAAATCTGTCCTGTGAATTATTTACATTACTGCAGCTGGATAATCTACTTAAAAAAAATTGAAAACATCTTTACGTGTGAATATGAAGCTAAGAAGATGAGCTGAGGGCTTTTGTGGCTTTTCCTGCGACTCTCCCCACAAACGATCCAACACATTAACACAACCCCTTTGTGTCCCTCAACTCAAGACGGGCCTTTTTGGGCGAATACATTATTAAAACATTATCTCGCTACAAAACTGTATCAGAATTATTCGAGACTGCTGGTACTGAGGTTTAATTACTGAGCATGAAGAGAACGTCACGCACACACGCACGTTGTCAAAGGGCGCATCGCCCGTGTGTTCACAGAACAAATCAGGTGTGCAGAGCCAACACGCAATTTGGTGAGTGGCTCCAAGCTCACAGGGCTTTATGATTAGGTTTCTGCACGCACGCACGCACGCACGCACGCACGCACGCACGCACGCACGCACGCACGCACGCACGCACGCACGCACGCACGCACGCACGCACGCACGCACGCACACACACACACACACACACACACACACTAACAGCCTGGTGTCTGCCAGACCCCCGCTCACAAAGTGGTGTCTGTCTCACACTGTCAGGGTTTGGGGGGTTTAATGGGATATATATTTAGATAGATAGATAACTATATATATGTATGTACTGTGCACTCACTGTGTTTCCTAGGTTCTTCAGTCCCACCAGGCCTTGGGCACTCTTTGAATTCTGAAAAAACAAAAGAAAACACAATATTTAGATGGAAATCCTAATGCAACTTAAAACACATTGATTGATTTAAATTGAATTCATCCATGAAATAAATCTGTGTGTGACAACCATCATCACAGTGAAGATGATGGATCAGAGCCTGTTTAAAAAGAAATATATATATATATATATATATATATATATACATACTGTCTCTCAGAACAGTGTGTTGCATTTGGACAATGTTTGACTTTGAAATAATCAATAGGGGGTCATTCCAGTGTATTTGAACTCCAGGACATTACAGTCCAAATAGAGTCTCCTATTTTTTTTCCTCTATTCAGCTGTAACTGGAGTCTTTGTGACTTTTCCCCCCATTAAGTGCTGAATGAAAATGAATAATGAGGTTGTGTGTTTGTTGTGTGTGGCTAGATAGAAGAGGAAAAACAAGAATCTTCAAAAAACAACAAAAATATTTTTTTTTTCAGAAGGATACTGTAATTTCACCATCATTGGTTAGAAATGGTGAACCCTCACCAGTTACCATAGAAACAGAATTATTGTTTGTTGTATTTTCTTGCTTGCAGCTTTCAATGAATTACTCCAGGCCAGTGCTGTACATCAGCTGTTTAAGACCCTCCTGACACCCCCCCAGGATGAATCAGCGTCACCAGGTTGTGTGATAAACACACGACCTATCTACACTGCAGCGGAATGTGTGCGTGTGTCGTGTGCATCCAGGAATGAGAGGACAGGAGGACTTTTTTTTTTTTTTTTGTGTCATCTGCAGAGAGGAACTTGTTTTTGTTATCTCGGTTCCTCTGGATAATCATCTGATCAGCCACGTTAGATAACATGGAAACTTGAAGCTTTTTCTGTACTGCTGCTTTATAATGTGGCAACGTGCAAGCATGTGCTAGTGCACACGCACAATTCAGCTCCGCGCCATGTGACACATGCAGTCACATTCCCACATCTTAAAATGTGCTTTGCAGAACTTATGTCACCACTTGCCGCGGTTGAATTCCATTGCATAAGTGGAGAGGGGTTACATAATTGGAGTATCGGGAGGAAGACAGTAACAAAGCGCGCGGGGGCGGAGAAGGAATTCACTTCACAGAGGAACAAAAAGGCTTTAATAATAAAAAAAAAACAACTTCAAAACGGGTGGAAGAGAAACCGACTGGCAACACGAGCTCATGTGTGTCCAGTCACCTGATCTGTCGCCGCCAGCTGAAATCTATCTCACCCACATCTCCCGGTGACCCTCAGCTGCGGCGATGTCCCTCACAATCAAGTTCCCTCAAAATAACACAAAGCCAGTTTTAACAACAAATCTTTGACCCCTAGGTGACCCCCGGAGCGTTTCATATTTTCGCCTTGGATGACTCACACACACGCACAGTGCATCCCCGTGGTCAGCCGCGTCACCACGCCCCGGATTTGACCCGGCAAGCGCTGCGGGTCAAAAATCTGCGCGTGGACTCATTTGCATACACCAGTGACCACAGTTTGTACTCAACCTGACCTCGCTGACCCGAGGGAGTGGCCCTACGCGATCCGGCCTGAAGGGACGCCAACTCTTAAATCCTTAACACCGTGTTACACCAGGACTATTCGCTAACAAACACTTTTATTATTATTTTTATTATTAAAGCTTAGCCGGACTGAGTGAAGGAGGTGCAGGGTGAGAGCAGCTTTCAATTGTATAATTATTCATCATAAAAACAAACACAAGCTGTCGGATCATTTGTCATGACAGGCCTAAATCAAAGTTGTGTATCCCTGGTGTTAACCTTCGCGCGATCGGACCCGTGTCCATGTGTTCATCAGTAACATGAGCCCGCAGCTTCTCTAGTTATGAGTGCCGATACAGGAAGAGCTTTTTGAACCTTATATAAATAACCCTCCGCCATCTGTCTCTCATTCAGAGGAGAGGGGGGTGAGAAAAAAAAAGTAGTTTTAATTAGCCACGGCTTATTTCAATCCTCCTTTCTGGAAATTCCCCTGTACTTTATCAGCCACACACGCGCGCGCGCGCACACACACACACACACACACTGCAGCTTCCCTATCACAGCAATGACCGGATACAGGACAAATCCTCTTTAGTCATTTCATTTTATGACTCTGACAAGCACGCACACACAGACATACTCTCTCTCTCTCACACACACACAAACACACACACACACACAGTGTCATACTGTACATATCTGACTTTGCTGCACTCTGCTGAGTAATGCGGTGAAAAAAAAAAAGCAGCTTTGCATTGACTAAGGCCCGCTTGTCCCCTCGCTATTGGCTGATCCTTTTGGGCATGCGGGCAATCGTCACGGCGACAGAAAAGCATCCGCGGGCACTGTCTCCGTGGCAACGCTATCCTTATTTATTTATTTTTAGCGGAGAGGCAGAGGACAGGGTGTCGTCATAGTGACGGGCCGCAGCGTGGAGAGAGAGAGAGAGAGAGAGAGAGAGAGAGAGACGGCGTGTGTGAGAGGTGAGAGGCTAAAGTGGGATTATTTTCAGACTAGCAGTTAAAGAGAGATTCTGTATTTGAATCTGAAAACCATGGACACTCACTTATTCCTAGTTACAATCGGATTGTTGCTGTAACTAAGTATGAGCACTCTCACACCGCTCCCAACACTCTCTGAGCATCTGAGGGTTTGGATCCCATGACTGCGGTATCACATGCTCCTGGGTTACATTCCTAACATTTCTCTCTCTCTCTCCTCTGTCTCAAATACCAAACAAATGACCTAAAGGAGCTTTCTAAGAGACCACTGGATAACCTCACATGCGTGTCAATGCTGGAACGGAAAATATAAAAAATCCGAAACGTCAAACTCCAGCAGGGAAGCGGGGATGATTAAAACAATCTTCCATCTGCATTATTTATATATATTAATATGGTGTAATGATGAATTAATTATACCTCTACATGACACCGTCATAACTCATTTATTTCATCAAATTACAAAAGCGTCATCACTGCAGGGGAGAAAATGATTGTTTTTTATAGACTAAGAGATAAAATAAGATGGGGGAAAATGAGGGGAGATGTATGAAATGTATGAAAACAACATGAGTCACATGAGGGAACGTACATCCTCTGCTCATTTCCCCCCTCTGGTTCCACAGGGAGTGGACAGATACATACTGTAGACAGGAGGCAGTCCAGGGGGATGAACATGTATAAAAGCTATATTCATAAATGTCAAGAGGCGGCTCGACCCTGCTCCTCTGAGGCTAAAAGCATGGTGAACACACAGGACCTGTTTAAAAAAAAAAGCCTTCCGGAGGCCAGGTTCGGCTTCTATCTGAGACTGAGAATAGGAGGAGAAAATGTCACTTTGGGCCCGTGTCCAGCCGGGCGGAAGGAAAATCCGTCCATCCACGGGGCTCGGTTAATTCAAATATGGAGGAAGTGGGTCAGAGCGAAGGTGAGGGGGCACGGAAGTTTGGATAATCTGGCTGTGATTTAACCTTTCAAAAAAAAGAACCTTTCAGAAAAAAAACTCTGCCACTCTACACGTTTGTGTCGAGCACTTGATGAACTTTGGCCGAGAGCAGGAAGATTGAACCCACACCCACGTTGGCCTCCAGCTTAATCTAAGGAATCCGGTGTCATTTATCATCGTATCATCAGCTGATATCCATCAAAACATGCGACAAACGCTTGGTGCGACAGAAGGGGCCTTTTACACATTCTTAATGAGCTGAAGGCTGAATGCAACACCATGTTAACGTGTACACTGGCCTGTATAATAAAAATATATATATTCATAAGTTTTTGGTGAACATTCATATACCTTTAATTGCTTCCATGGCTGCTGAAAGCACATGTGTGTGTGTGAATGATGTGGAAAAAGTCTGAAGGTTATTCTTCATAATCTGAGAGCCTGGTCAAGAGACGAGCAGTGTTTGGTTGTCCGAGCTGAGAGGACAGCAGCGATGACCTCAGGCAACCCACAGCATCCAGGAGACGGGACGGGAGGTGGAAAATAACAAGCGCAGCGCACAGGGGACGCAGCCTAATGAAATCCCTGAGGGACGCCAGACTATCAACGAGAGCAGTTTTAATATTAACGTCTACAATCAGAGAAGCTCGAATAATACAATAAAAATAGGACGTGTTACTCCTGAACAGGGTTAATGTGCTGACAGCAGTAGTGATATATTTAAATAACATTAATATTTGGGAATTGGGATAAAAATGTGCATAAATATTGGTACATGTAATCGTATAGCATGTCTACGGTATGCGTATACAGTAGCACATTAAATACCCAACACTGTCGATTAAATTCCAACCATGCAGAGATCATCCAAACAATATTTCGGTTCTGATGGCCCGACTAACAACATCGCTCACCATGGCCTCATTAAACCAAAGATATTCAAGTTTAGGTGCTATAAATAGCGCAGGCACAATCCCTGCACATTCACACACACACACACTCAAGAGGGCAGTTTATTAGGTATGGCCAAAAGCGATGCAGACTAATACAACGCCCCTGCAATAAATCCTCCTTCATGAAGGTTGTTGTTATATTGATATCGTTTCTAAGTCTACACTGTCATAACGCAATTATTGTCCTCTGAGGTGATAAATAAGTCAGTATTTGTTTGCACCAATGGCAGCGCAATACGCTGAACCTGCAATCCGCTGCGGGGGACCAATGTCTAAGAGCAGCATTGGCAGCTCCGTGTTAACATGCCAGAGCTATGACCGGGTCTCTGGGGCCCGCAAACTAAACTTCACACAGCCAGCAGCAGGATGCCCGGGTCCACCTGGCAGTGCCGGGTGTCAACTGATGATAGGCTGGCAGAGCAGCGGGAGAGAAAGAGAGAGGGCGCGAGGGAGGGAGAGGGAGAGAGAGGAACAGTATGTTCTGGTCGGTCTTGGCCGACCATCATAAACAAACTCTCTCTCTCTCTGACTTGTGTCTGTTGCTACCGTCCGCACACTCATTTGTGAGCGAATGAGTGTGAACTCGCTGAGAGGCGATATGTTTATTTTGCCTCATCTAAAAAGCAGGGGAGGGGTGAAAATCACATATCAGAGTGTGTGTGCGTGTAGCCAGACACACACACACACACACACACACACACAAGTAAGTATTAAGATCCTGGTACTGAGCAGAAAGGTTTTCGTTCTCCTAGAAACAGAAATAAATATAGCCTTTGATCCTATGATCTGGCCCCTCGTCGGATCCGACTCTTCACCCACCAGGGTGCTCACGCTCAAACACAACATTGTTTAGAGAACAGCTGACACCCTGGGGCCGTCAAGCAACGTATGGTCTTATGTAACAGCCCTGTCCCGTCTTCACACGTCACAGGCAGGTATGGCAAAAATAAATGATCAACAGTGCTTTCGCTACGTTATGCATTATACCCTCAGGCGTGTGTCTATTCACCGTATTCTACAGTGGGTGGTCACGCTGTAGGCCACGAGGAGATAACCAATTACTACTGTAGAACAAAGTGCACACACTTCCGAACGCCACACATGATCACCCTGTCAAAGATCCACCGTCCCAGTTGTTCCCACAGAAGAGTGAACCGCTGTGATTTATCCTGAAATCAACCTTTACCCAACACCGCGTACTAAAACGAGTCTCTGGCTGAAAAATCAATGTGGACAGCGTTGCATCTCCGAGAAGAACAAACTCGGATGGAATATTGACTCACGGACAGGACAGTTTGCATTAAAGAAGCCCATTTTAAGAATAATTAACCACATTAAACACTTTGCATACGAGAGGGGCAGTGACAACAGAGAGATAAAGTGCAGAGCGTGTTTCACGGCAGGAGCGGAAGGAGACAAGGACGGGACGGGAGGAGACAAGGACGGTACAGGACGAGGGACGGGAGGAGCAGGTGGGTGGTGACAACAAAACAGAAAGCCAGCCAAGTTTCCAGGCCCGGGCCAGCACCAAAGTGTATTCTAATGTGATTTCTCATTACATAACAGAAGCTGGCACATGGCAGCTTGGGAACAATACAAAACACACGTAGCAGCAAGGCGCCCGTCGAAGATATTCCTCTTCTTCTTCTCCTCATATGAGGATAAATGCCAGTTGCCATTTTAACCTCCAGTTCTCCACAGCAGGTGTGGGCCGTAATGACAGGTTTAGGATATATTACATATCAGATAATAACCTATAATAATTATAATTCTCAGTGAGGCTGCATGTTAACTACTGGGTCCAGGTCGGAACCAAGAGTGAAAAATTCAGGACTGTGCACTGGTTTTATGGCATTGAGTGGTTTACTACACACTGTATGGGAAAAATCACTGTTAAACACTATAGCCATAATTTATTTAGTGTATATACATTTATGATTCTCGAGGACTTCCGCTCATGCACCATGTCACCGCTGGGTTTTAACATCCTGTGTTTAACAAGAAACATAAATGTCAACTCAGCTTTAGAGTATGGCCATAATTCCTTTACATAAAGGGCCTCGCTGGCCTTGAAAGCCAAATGGTTTTCTGTACATTTTGTTACTCAGACCTACATTTATCTCTATAAGTGTCTAAACAGCCAGAGGCAACACACACACACACACACACACCCTAGATATCCAGTGCCTTAACTCTAGGCTGCCAGCTTTTGCTTTAGGTCCTAAAGGAAGAGCTGACAGAATGGGTTATTTGTTGGTCCCTTTCTATAGGCCTACAGAAGTGTGTGTGTGTGTGTGTGTAGGAGCAGGGTAGTATATGTAATGTATGAGGGGGATTAAAGAGCGGTTATATAACCAGTGACCTGCCAGTGGGGCCTGCTGATCCTGGTACAGCAGCTTAAGAGAGCAGCTTACCTCAAAAATGACTCACTACAGCCTTCAACTGCCATCATCTCACACAAAATACACAACACGCAGGCATACACACCAGCAACACACCTCTATGCAAAGAGCGACTTATTTGTCCCAGATGAAAATATAATCCTCCAATCTGAGTGTGTCAATGAGGACCTTTGGGTAAACTGAATGAGTTAGTGGATTCAATCCAGATTCATTGATGTGTCACAGAGGAACCGGGCCCCACGCAGGTTTTTTTTTTTTTTTTTTTTTTTTTGAATGGAGTCGCGTACCTTGGCTTGGTTGATGAGGAGCCCCACGAAGGTGGACACCAGCACGGAGCCGGACACGCTGCCCTTCCGCCGCATCTCCTGCTTCAGGAAGGGGAAGGCGGCGGCCGGTGGCTCCTCGGGGACCGTGACCGTGTAGGACTGTCGCATGCTGGGCATGCCGGCGGAGGACGCGCCGCAGCGGGATTACCGAGCCGAGTGGGGGACGGAGGAGGAAGGAGGGGAGGAGGAGAAGGAGGAGAAGGGGAGCTCCGGCTCTGTGGAGACTGAAGCGCCGTTCCTTATATCGCAGGAAACTGGATTAGACGAATTACAGCCTCATCCAGAGAATCTGACAGATTACCGCGGGGGAGACGACCTGTGGCTTCCCTTTAAAGACCACCACGATGCACCGGGGAGAGGGGGAAAAAACGCGTACAAAAAATCGGACGTGCAACCAGGAGTACACAACGCGTCCGAGCAGTCAGCAGTAGCGCGAGTCCGTCTGTGATCTCACGCGTGTGTAGTGTGTTCCCGATCCGTGCTACAACAAGACTTGGTGTGGAGACCCGCCTCCTCTGGCCCGGGTTAGACACGCGTCAGAGCCCGCCTCCAGCCGCGCGTTGTCTGCGTCACAGTCCATCCTACACACAACCCCCCCCCCCCCCCGAACCCGGGGGTCCAAGGAGACAGGTACCCCCTCCACCCCCCTCACGGTGAACAGGTCCTGTGCACGTGCCTCTTCGCGAGCGGTGACATAGAACATGTTAACAGCTGGATTAAAGACGGCAAAAGGGCCGTGAGTGAGCGCGTGCGGTGTACAGCGGGGATAGTCCACAATTGTTAACTAGAATGAAAGGACACCCGGACATGAGAGAAATTAAATATCATAGCAGGTCTATCTTTTTCCACTTATGACTGAATATTTTATTGCTTGTTTATGACCAAAATAACAGCACCACAGGTAGCAACTCAAAACTACGTCATTGAGGGAGCCCATGATAACTTTTCATTGGTTGCTATAGAGATGGTGTTTTTTTTGTTTTACTCTGTCCTGTGATACACAGAGGTGTGATTGGATCTGACTGAGCCGGTAAATAAAGGTTATATTTCAACATAATGGACGTCCCGGACTAGAGCAGTTGTTTACTGTGAGAAGGTATGGTTGAGAAAGTATTAGGTGTAGGAGGATATCGTATTTGTACTCTGCTGATGGTTATACAAAGCTGTTGACTCCATGAACCATGATTCATAAATACGGTTAAACACAAGGTCAGCAGAAAATTATAAAGTACATGGAGACTGTGTCGTAACTAACGTACCGTCACTTCCATATGGTTGTGATGTCACACCATTTACAGTCGACGCCCAAAAAATAACACAACAATTGTAAGGAAACTATTGCTCTCAGAAATACTGGAGCATTTCAGACTGAATTTAAAATTACCATTCACCAATAAAAAACCCCATGACAACCCTGCGATTTAACACATCATTTCATGGAAGTACAGTTCTTTGTGTCCTGATCGGGCCGCCGACCACGTCCACGCACCGTGTGTCCCAACTCATCTTTTGGAAAAAAATGTAATCATAACTCCCAGTGAACGTCTGTAGTGACGGACTCGCAGCGTGTCCCCAGCAATGATCTCATGACCCAAGCTCAAGTGTGCATGTGTGTGCACAACAAACAGCCAAGAAGCACATTCCATCCCCAGGCTGGATGAGCGCGTGTGTTTCGGTGTGCGAGAGTCCCTGAGGTGGAAAGCTACAATGAGTGAGAGGAGGGCAAAGAGTCTGTGTTTTTTCTGTGTTCTGATATCTGATGCAGAGAGCTCAGTGCTCCGGTATAAATAAATGAAAATGGGGACCAAAGCTCTCTCGGGAGCGTTCTGTAATCAAGGAAAAGTCAGACTGTTCTATTCCCGAAGCTAAATGAGGTTGACAAGCTCTTCATTCAAGTGTTTAAATTGAACCTGGGTGCAACAAATGGCTTTGGAGGGCAATGAAAACAGTTCATTGGTGCTGATGAGAGACTGGGGCCTTTTTTCTTGAATACATTCCTACGGGGTACATAGCATCCTGTTAAATGATGCAATCTCCTCTAATGGACTCTGAGGGAGAGTTTAGGAGATTATATATATGTGGGAGAGTTCCGGAACAGAACGAAGCCGTTTGTGTCACTGTTCCAGAACAGAACAAGTAGGCAACAATATAGTTAAGGTAAACCCCCCCCCCAAAAAAACGACCTGTTAACAAGTCTCTCTGACCCTTTCAGCCAATTAGACGAGATGTGCTGATCTAATCTTAAATTGGAATCTTGGTTTAAATCAGATTTCGGTATTTTGTTTTTCGGTAATTGCGCTACTTATTACATCCACTGAAACTCCTCGATTGGAATTGTTTAACATTCATAAAAGAAATGGCAACATAATGTGTTAATAGATTTACAAGGCAGTTGGAATATCTGTAAATGAAAAAAGATGAGAAAACAATCTGATTGTGCAACACGGACAAAAACTGTATTTGTTGTTTTTGTCTGACAACGATTTGGTGGAATAATAATAATCCCCTGAATTTTATGAACCCCGTTTGGATTTGGATAATGCGAACAGGAAGTACAATGTTGCTGTGAAGTCAGTTGGCTAGCTGCGAACTACTACTAAAAGGATGCACATTTTTAATGCTGATATGTGTGCATGCACATCATGATGGAGTTGTAAGATTGTGTGACGCAAGGGGGGCCATTCCAGCTGATGATTGATGAGCAGGCTAAACCGCGGGCTAAATTTTAACAACCAAGTTTCGGATGTTCTTGAGAAGAGGGCTGCACAACTGCAACTTTCAACTCACATGATGATGACACATTGCTTTTCAAGGTTCGGCACTACACAACAAATAGAGTATAACGTGTAGGCAGGAAAAGACGATTGTGTCGAGCGAAACGTAGCCATAAGCGCTGCTTTCTGCAAGTATGTGAGATTTGCTTTTGTTTCAGCTTGTCACATTTCTCCAAGGAGAGGCCTGCCACGCCAAAAATCAATCGATCAGTCAGGCCAATCGATAATCTAATCCAAGGGTTTTTTTTACGCTCAAAGACAAAGCACATGGATTAGGGCGGGAAGATAGAGCTTGGGGACGAACGGACGGGGAGGGAATAAAGGATGCAAGGAAAGAACAGAGCAAAGTGAGAAGGACGAAATATATATTTTATATCTCTATAAATAAAAATATTCCTAACAAATCAAAAGGAGCATCTGGACTGCTGCCTTTAATCGGACTGCTCCTCACAAATTGTGACCGAAAGGCTGTGATTGCCTTTAAATTGAGGTGCGATAAAACGGGACCTTATCTGGACGGCAATAAACAGGGCTGGAATGATAGAAGTGCTTTCTCACTGTCAGCTGATCACACACACAGGCCTTAAACAAGTCGGCGCATCATCCTTTTTGTGCAACATGTATGATCATGTGACTGGCGTGTGCTTATTGCACTGTTGGGCTCATTCTTGGCAATGTAAGTGACCTGGTTTGTAGACAATCATAAAAACAAGTGTTGGCAGCCACCTCACAAGCAGATTCACCGGTTACGTGAAAGGCTTGTTCACCGACATCTGCCTTCTGTCCCGTCAATCTGTTGCCTGTGAGCCATGCAAGCAAAAAAAACCAACAACAAGCGGAACCCAATTACATAAAATAATATAACATTAATTACGAATTCAAAAAGCACAAGAGAGGCATCGTGTCATACTGATCCTATACGAATCCATTGATCTGCTTGCATTATGTTTTTTTTTGTTTAAATGTTCCAGTCTGATTGGTATATTCTGCGTGTTAAATGAGACAAACGAGCGTGGTGGCGTTAACCGGCTTGTTTTACTCATAAACACGGCACATGAACGCCCCGGTACCGTGACGCACCGGCAGCTGCTATTTTTGTGTCATAAGCTTCCGAGAAACCGTCCGGATTGGGTTTACCTCGCCTTGCCAATTTCATTTCGAAACACATTTCAACACTGGCATACGTGAGAAAAAAAAAACGCCAACAAAAATTGAGACTGGAATGAAGTGGGAAGATTAAAGTGGAAGAATATAAAGTGTATATTTGGCCGGCTCTGTATAGACCTATATATTCTGAAGCTGTATGCTGTGTATCCTCTGCGTGGCGGAGAAAGCCATGGAAGAAGATAAGGGAGGGTTTAAATTTTCCACAGGAAGCAACCAGAGGAAAGGAGCGATCCCATTTTTAGGAATGAAAAAATGATTAAAATAGTTATATTATTAAAACTATATATTTATATTATTTATATTAAAAAGTGAGCTGTGCCATAGTATACAAAGCTGTAAAATATGAATGACTGGCTACTAGTCTACTAGATGGTCAAATAATAAGAATTGTATAATATGCAATTTATACTTAAAAAAAATAAATAATATGTAACGTTTTGTACGTTATTTATCTAAACCGTAAACTTAAATATATCCCGCACCGGATTAAATGGATTGACAAATACGTTTTTGGCACGAGGTGCCATTGGTTTGTGCTTCAAACTTTGATCGTGGACTATCAAACAGTGTCCCAGTGTTTCACATATATGCGCTTTCAAGTGATTTTTTTTCTAGCAAAATACAATGAAACCTTTTTATCCTGTGCCTCATTTTTTATTTTTGCACAACTCGTCTCTGTAATTCAAAGGGTCACTCTCTAGTCTTGTGGTGATCTCCATCTTTGCCTCACGAGTTTTATGGATTTCTTAACGTGTATGTCGTGGTCATAATCTGTTTCTGAGTGGAGACTTGTACGAGGCAAAAAATGCTGAATGAATTTTTAGTAGTTGGAACAATCAGATTGTAAGATAATAGATCAGTCACTTATTTCAAAGGGAGATCTGAATCTAGCCCTTGGAGAATAAGCCAATGACCCACTTATGTCATCACAGGAAAATAATACAAGGGCTTAGTGAGTAAAAATAAATTAAAAAAGTCAACCAATCACAGAAGGCAGCGCTGCGAAAAGGGGACCAAGATAGTACTATCGGAGGAACGTGGTTTCAAGAATGGGACGCCCAGCTTACTTCAACTTCCATCTCCCAGTTTGGGAGAGAAATCTGTGATAGCGTGAGACACAACTGCTGCAAGCGCACACAAACTAATTTGAGCAACAGTGCCCTCATTGGGTGAGAGGACAGTACTCTCCGATGCCACAAAGCATTGTGGGACTTAATTGTGTGTTTGTGTGTGTGTTCGCCTGTGTGGTGAGGACGTCCCATCTAAAAGGGAGCGAGCTTCGAGCCAACATGTGTAAGAAGGGAGGATGCTCTCTTACCGTGGAGTCCCTGGTGGGAGAGTCGGACCTCTCGGACCTACTGCGCGCCTCCCACGTGGAGGAGCTGAACGCCCTGCTGCCGCTGCCGCTGCCGCTGCTGCTGAAGGCCTCCTGGTTGGAGCGCCGCGTCAGGGCGTCCTGAGTGGAGCTCCGGGACAGGCCCAGGTAGCTGGGCCGTGAGCTGGAGACGTACGAGTCGGCCTCATCGTGGGTCCTGGTGCGGCAGCTCCGCAGGGCACTGGTGGAGGAAGAGGACGGCCTGGAGGAAGAGGAGGCGTCTCTGAGGCTCAGGGAGGCCAAGTCCCGGGTCAGGTCGCTCTGAGAGACGGATTTCCGTCGGCTGAGCGAGAGGCCGGAGGTCGTCGCCGAGGAGGAGGAGAGGTAGCTGGGCTGGGCCGAGGAGGAGGAGTAGGAGCTGTAGCCGGTGTAGGCGGACCCCCCGCTCAGCCCCGAGCCCCCGTAACTCCTGACAGGGGCCCTGCTGAGGCTCTCGCTGCGGCGGCTGCTGCTGATGCTGCTGCTGATGCCGCCGGTGCCGCTGCCGAGGATGTTGCTGCGCGGGACGGTGCGACCCCGGTCGCAGTCGGGGTCCGACAAGGTGCTGTAGTTGCGGCTGCGGGCGGCGGAGCTGCTCAGGTAGCTGGAGGAGGAGTACCCTGAGGTGGAGGAGACGGAGGAGGAGGAGGAGGAGGAGGCGGCGGGGGACCTGTAGGACGTCAGCCTGTCCCGCTCGCCGTACGAGCTAAGGCCCGGCGTCAGGGAGGAGCTGTAGGAGCTGTAGTGGCTGGTGTAGGACGGGTAGCGCTTGGCGGTGGAGGAGATGCGGGACATGTTGCTCCTGGTGTCTCAGCCACAGGGAGCCAGAGCCTCTGGAAGACTGCATCGACTGAAGCCACAACACAGAGACACAAGCGTTAGAGCGTCAGCCGCCATCACATCCATATTTACAGTATAAGACAACGTGGGCAGCGGCTAACGGATCGCTTGTCCCTGGAATTTTGGGAAAAAAGAGAACATTCGGGGGGAATGCTGCTTTGCCGGAAGCAAACTCAAATGGGCTCACGGTCTGGAGGTGTAGGCACATGACATCATCTCTTTGATCCAATCAAAATGCATTGCTCTGCTCAAAAATTCCTTTGATGTTAACATCAAGGCCTATTTTGGAAAATGGTGGAGAAATGCCCTATATTTGTTTCCATGGGATTTTTTTGGTCTTCCAGAAAATAGTTGGTTATTTCAAAAAAATATATGAATTGTGGGGGGAAAAAAAAGTTGAATTGTTGCACAAAAGCGTGCCACAAAAAACGAGGGAATTCAAATCCAAAGTGATACCAAACACACCTACTTTTCTACAAATGCACTTCATCCAACTTCACTTACGATAACTTGTAACTTGCATTATTTAGATTTTCTGCAAGAGTGAACATTGTTTCTGCTTTTAACTGTCAGCAAAGCTCATGTCATTTTTCTGTGCTAGATTGTTCAGCAGAAAAACTCAAGTCAAACTCCAAACTTTAACTGTCATTATGAAAAATACATTCATATTCCCACATGCACCCTTGTTTTCTGTCTTTTCTTCAACTCCAGTGGCTCCAGTCTAAATGCAGCCTTCCTTTTTACCAACGTGTGTGTGTGTGTGTGTGTGTGTGTGTGTGTGTGTGTGAGAGTGTGTTTGTTGATACACAGTGGGTTGTTGCAGACGACTGTCTGATCCCTACTTTAAATCGATGTGGTCCCATCAGAACTCCATTAGACCAAGATCAGGTGAAATCCCCTCTTCAAATGATCCATTTATACCGGGAGTGTGTTTAACATCCCAAAACCCTGAAACTCTTCTGGTTAGACCGGCAGATACCATTTTTTTTTTCCACACCTTGAATGCTCATGGACTTGATCAGGGGTTTATGAATTATATAGTATAACTATCGTATAAGAGTTATGATATTTGCTTGACTTACTTCATTCATTCATTATTTCTGATGGTTGGTGAACACATTTATATTTTGCATATTTTAAGTTGGGTCATAATGATCTGTGTGTGTGTCTCATGGCGTTCTGTAATAGTGTGTTCACTTACCCTTAAGGAGCATCCCTCTGTAAAACAGCTGCATTGTAATCTATACTATCCCCGATGAGCCCACATCGGAACGCTCGGATGCGCATGATACACTTTCCTGAGGGGGACAGATCTGTAGTGACACAGCTAGTGCGAAGCCGGCACGTTCGCTGAGGCACTTATGTGTGATGTAACGCACAAAGAAGCCACAGCATCTTCCTCGGGGCTCTAAAACCCACTCACTACTAACACATCACTCCCCTCCCCTCCCCCATTGCTTAGGAACTCGAATCCTAAAATCAACAAGATAAATAAATATAATCTCTACATTGTTATTTTTTTCTACTCTGCAGCTGCCTCGGGGCACCACTCTGTCCCAGCATAGTGTGCGTCTCCCACGGCTACATTGGACGAGTGCAGCACAGTGTGTTCCTGTGGCAGAGAGAGCTGCATAGTTTGAATAAATAAAAGTATCTGGTGTTGCTGATGCGTGTTGAGTTCAGCCGGACGGGCTCCTATTTCTTTCATCTGTCTCTCTCTTTCTCTCTCTCTCTCTCTTTCTGTCCGTCTCTCACTGCTCTCCATACTCTCTTCCTCCTCCTGTCAGAGTGCACCTACGTCTTCCCCTCCTTCTGGGTCTCGATCTCTTTCTGGCTCTCCCTCTGTGAGCACATGCTCATCAATTTTTCAGCGTATGGATCCGGAGCAGGCGGACAGGCGGCACGCTGGAGACAACCGCTGGCCAAAAACACAGAGGCGGGCCAGGTGGCTGTGACGCCAGCCCCTCCCCCCTCTCCACAGGAATCTGGCCCGGCTAATGACAGCCCCCCGTCCGTCCGTCTACAATGTTTGTCTTAATAATCTGGCCGCGGTGGAGTTTGGTGGGTTATTTTGGGTTTTGGCACCGTAATGCACACGGCAACAGTGATGTTGGGAAAAACAGCACATAGATAACTACAGTTGCTTGTTATACCAGATGATTAAACCCCAAATATCATTCACTGTTGGAAATAGAGTAACCACATCTCTATCATTCCATTTTTTCTGATTCAGAGGCTTTCTGCATCGTAGCGCCGCTCACTGGTGGATGAACGTATTTTAATCATGGCTACAAACAGTGAAAACACACAAAAAAAAAATCATGATTTGATTCTGGATGATCTTTGGGGACGTGATTTTTTTTCAGTTCTTCACTGAAGCGGTAGTTCTAAAGAGAATAAGTTCTATCCTAAACATAAGAATCATAATAATATATGAGATAAAATGGAGCCTGTAGTCACGTGTTTATTTTGGGGTTATGCAGCATCTTGGAAAACTCCGAGACTCCTAACTCCTATTTGTCTTTTGAACCCACGACCTGGAGCTCTCTAATTTCTGTGAGGAAAAACAAGCCGGGGCTCGTCGGGTGGGCGAGCTGCTGCTGCTGAGAGCGGAGGGCAAACAGCGAGTCAGACCCGTGGGAGTCACACCACACAACGTGCACACACACACACACACACACAGGATTTATAGGGTGATGGCAAACTGTGGATTTCACTTCTGAGAGGGCGACGTCTCCACGGAAACAACAAACGCACAGGCACAAGAATGCACCGCACACGCTGGCTACTCTGCATGTTCGGCCTCCCCTGAGGTTGTGCTAACCCATAGTTACCGCGGCTACCATGGCAACAAGGTCTCACTAGCTTTCTTACCGCAGACACATGAAGAACTTCAAATTAGCATCAGGATATATTACATATTATTCCAATTACAACTGAAGCAACAGGCCCAAAAAGCCTCTGAGCGTCTGGGAAAATGACAGAACGGGTTCAAGTGATTTAAATTGTGTAAAAATACAACATTCCACGGCTATGAATGATCCGGTTTGTCTGTGGGACTCATGGAGAAAGTTGTCAACAACAGAGTGAGGAGATTTTTAAGCAGCTGACTGCTGCCCATCATTGCCAGAGAGCTGCAGAGATGAGGTTTCACTTAGTGGGCAGGTTTCAGAGAACCGAGCTAAACCTCACTTTCACTACCTGGAACTGGACGCGATGGATAAAGGACTCAGGACTAAAAGGGTGGAAATACTAGCAACTAGTAGTACATTAATAATGTAATATTAAAAATAATAATAATAATAATAATAATAATAATAATAATAATAATAATAATAATAATAATAATAATAATAATAATAATAATAATAATAACAACTATTATTATTATTAATTATTATTATTATTATTATTATTATTATTATTATTATTATTATTATTATTATTATTATTATTATTATTATTATTATTATTATTATTATTATGCTGTAAATCCATTTCTCCAGTCATACACTGTGAGAGAGCAGTCAGCCCGAAGTGGGCTAGTGGAGTGAGTGTTGTGACGCGGGATGCCACCGTGTTGCGGGGTGACGTTGTGTGGATGTAATCATCTCTGATCATTTAAAGTGATGGTGTGTGCGACAGAGTGTGTCAGAGAGCTACACTACAGTAAATGCTCAATCTCAGCTGAGTCATTGCCGATGTTTTAGAAATGGAATGTCTACAGAATTCGGCCATCAGGGACTTTTTGCCTTTTGAGACTGTACAAACCAGAATAGTTATATTCAAAAAGTCATTTAGGAAATTAACAAAGTACTTGAAATGATCTGCTTCGTTGAATGGGGGACATGTTTGCCTTCTCTATAATAGTCCAACAAAAGAAAACTATAAATCCACTCAATAAACAGCCTAAGCAGAAACGGTTTGGAGAATCAAGGAGCTGCGAGGAGTTGCTGCTGGGTTTGGCTTGGTCCTACAGGCGGCTATATATAAACCCTGAAATGTGAGCAGATAAGAGATGGATGATGCCTGCGAATGCCACACTGACGCCTGTGGACCCACTCTGTCTTTAACCACCAGTTTTCATGCGTATTAAAGCCTTGGCAAGACCAAGTGTTCCCACACAAACTGGTTAAATTCCATTTAACACTCAAGTTTTCCCCACAGCCAAAGGGAGTGTTACTGTAAAACACTGAACAAAGTTCTGTAAATACAGCTAAATAAATAAAACGTCCTAAATCATAGGGAAATGTGACAGCTCGCTTATTTTTTCATTTCCCATCCTTCAACATGCGTATATCATTAAACTCTCCAGAACAGGTCACAGAGGCTCCACTCAAGGTTATCGGCATAGAATTTTCTTTTTCCTATCTCCTAATCAAGTTCATGTTCTGCTTCAAGGACATGCCGACCAGAAGTGACCCCGATTACAATTCTTCACTCCAAAACCTCAGATTTCCATAGTGGGTAAACCTGGCAGGGAGGAACCAATCAGCATTCAGCATGACCACCATCTGTTGTTAACTCGCATGAGAGGCCATAAAGGCAGCGGTGACCTCAGAGAGACCGGAATCTGCCGGCCGCAGTGATTGATAATCCGGCCCCTGCAGCTGGCTGGTGAAATTATTTATTCATTGAGGCAATCACTTGGTCAATTAGATGAATTATGATCTGAAACACCTACCAGTCTGATATTCCACTGACTCTAAGAGATGCATTCCTTACACGGAAGTGGCAGGTCGTCACTTGAGAATTAATTTAGACTTATGGGAGATTTTTCCCTGATCTTCACTTATCCATTCACCACCAGGGCAATTTGTGTAATGATTTTCAAGGTTCAAGAGTGAATACTGGCGATTATCACAGCCAGCCCCTTTTCCTGGGGTCAGAAACAAAATTCCAATTCCATCAAAATCTGGTAAGTGTTCTGTACTGCGCCTTCTGATTCGGACAATGCTAAATTGCTGTCTTTGCAAGCCATAGACGGCTCCTCCAGAGGTCAAGGATTTGTTTGTGCAAATATTATCCTCATAACTGCCGTCTGATATCACCTGACACCTCGCCCAAAGAGAATCACTTCCAGACATTTCATTACAAAGGGGATATGGATTAGAGACTCACTTTTATAGCAATAACACAACAAAGTAAATACGAATCAATACAAATATGACAGTAAATCAGGGGAATGAGTAATGATAAAGTGTTAAAGCCTTTGCAAAACTTTCATCCTATATAGTGGCAATGGAAAAAGTCATCAACACTCACATTGTACCATCTTCTCTATCACAACTGCAGCAGTCGGACTCTTTGTATATATATATATATAGACCCGACATGGATTATGTAATCTATGTATTTAAAAGGAATTACGAAGCCCTCTCCTTATTGGAGGGTTCGAAAATCATCAGAGAAGTTCCAAGGCCAAGGTTGAAAAAAGTTATTGCTCATAAATTGCCAGAAGCCATAATTATCGTCTTTCCGTCAAACCTTTTTCTGACTCTCTTTCTCGAGGGGACTGAAAAATGCAGCTGTGATACATTTGCATCATGAAATCACTGATGTAAAACTGCCCACACATCCAACAATAGGAATGCATTATGAGTGTGTGCGTGTGTGTATTAAATACCTGCCGTATTTGTATGTGTGCATCAGTCCCTCCAGTCTGTGAGGGGTCTGGGGCAGGTCATCCTACTCCTGCTGCCCCACGGCATGCGCACACATGCAGGCTCTGTAGCGCGGACCACTCCTGCAGAAAAACCCACATACCTGTTACACGTGATACCGTTCAACACGGGAGGAAGAACACATTGAAAAAAACAGACCACGGAAAACATGACGCGTGCTTTGGAGATACGTCTAAAACTGAATGTCACTAAACGAACGCATGCTGTCACATAACAGTCGCCAGGGTGACACAATGAAATCTGGCAAAAGCTGTCCAGTAATAAAGATCACAACTGGCAACTTCTGAATGATTATTCACTACGTATACTACATATCAACTGGTGTCGCTCCTCAGTGCTTCTACTCATGCTGGAAAAAGCCTGAACTCTCTGAAACTTTATCCCCCTTTTTCATCGTCTCCATTGAGAAGACGTACCCCAGAGCTGACAAGCAGGTACCTAGAACAAATAAAAAAGGGAGGAAGAGTGGCGGTTAAATGTGTTGTGCGAGAGGCTCACCCGTGTTGTTCCGAGCGGGCCGACACACACACACACGCACACACACACACACACACACACACAGAGAAGGCAATGGGGTGCTACTTGGGAGGCTGCGGCCCCAGAGTGTGAGAGGATAGTATGAGCACAGCCAACCAGAATGCCACAGATCAAGTTACAGGGCCGGTAAATATAGCAGACGCCTATGACCTCCGCAGGTCACTCAACACTCGGTGGCGTTTCCAATTTTGCTCTTAAAGGAATCGCAAATAAGGGTTTTGTTTTTTATATATATATATTTAAGCCGAGCGCGGTGAGCATGGACACCAGAGCAGACGGGCTGTGTTCACAGAAACATAAAAAGTCTAAAATGAGGCGAAAGCTTCAGTGGATTCTGGTTTATCTGCAGGCATCCCAGTTGCTCCTGCAATAGAACCACTGCATAACACTGTACATACGGTATGTATGCTGTAATGTATGCAACATACCATCCACCAATGTCACAGTCGTATGTTGGCTGTTGTGCGCTCCGAGATTTCCCACATCACGGTGATATTTAATATGTGACATCACAATTCTGTTCTTTTGAATCACCTTAAAGATGTTGTGTTATTAGATGCATTTGCGAGTCTGCTTGTGTTTTAATGCACACATTTCTGCTTTGCAGCTTTGAAATCTGATTGTGTTCCACACACACACATAGATAGAAATGACCACATCTTACGTGTGCACAGTGAAACCGTTGTTGTGTGCGACACAATGGAAAAAAAAAGAGACAGTGCAGTAGTGTGTGCGTGTGTGTGGTGTTGTGTTACATGACACTGAGAGGAGAGAGACGGGACCACAGCAGCACTCGATGCTGCAGTAGTGCGGCCCCGGTTAGAATCAAGCACCGGAGTATTTGGATTATCCCTGTAACGTGGATTATATTACCACTCAAACAGCGGGAGTGTAATGGATGCAGGAGGTGTGCGTGTGTGTGTGTGTGTGTGTGGGGGGGGGGTGCTGGTTGACAGGGTCCTGTGCGTGGAAGGGGGCGCAAGGGGGGGCGGCGACGATGACTAAACTTACCCGCCCCTTAGTGTCCCTTCACCTGGGTAGTGGTGAATAGCTGAGTCGGTGCATCGTTTATGAACCAACCTGGGTTGTAATTTAATCTGTGTAACCCAAGTGAACGTCCCGTGTAGATTAGTAAACCCCCTTCATGTTAGCTAACTCCTCTCCCCATGTAAACGCTGTTCACAGACCACCAAACTAAACTGTAGTATAAGCCAATTTTAGCTCTGCACACCGGACAGCCACACACACACGTTACCACTACACACCCGCAACTCTGGAACTATAACGATAGATTAAAATGCTGTTTCATAATCACATATATGGCCGAATAGTTTATCGGTTCATAGTGAGTCGTAAAATGTGTAAACCAGGGTTTAATCACCACAAACGAGGAGGGGCGAGTATTATTGTGTGAGTGTGTAAGGTAGTTTGGTTCGCCGGTGTGTCCGTGGAGGTATGATGGTGGTGTAAGGTGAAACTCACCACACAGTTGGAGATCACCTCGATCCAAACGCCTCCAGAAAGTGTCTCCGCGCCGCTTTTCACAGCATCTCCGCCGCCGCAGTGAGGCTCGGGTCGGCGGTGAGTGCCGCAGGATGTGTTTTATCCAGGAAAATGTTAAAATTCAGCCGTTATCTTCCATCTTTGTGCAGTTGTGTAGAGTTTCTGCGGCCAAGTAACGGTCCCGTATCCCTTTAAGGCTGACGTCAGACCCGTGAATGGACTTGCCCTCTGATTGGCTCGCACTCTTCCGCGCGCGTCACCAGCGGGTAAAGAGACCTGCCTCTTACACCGTAACCATGGTGAGGAGCGTAAACACCAGGTCTTTCATTGAGAAAAAAACGAAATTGCTTTTCTTTCACTGTATATTCTGAGTCCAAATATCAAAATAATATTAAAATAATAAAATATATATATATTTTAAGTGGGTAAATGAAATAAAATTATTATATAATTTATTTATTATTATAGTATTTGATTGAATGTGTAAAAACTAGAAATAAAATATAAATAAAATATATATAAAATAATATATATAAAACACATATATAATTAATAATATATCCGTGAAGGTTCTAAATCATCCAGGTAACACTATCTGAATGAATGTTCTGGTCAAATTATCTCCTAATAACTTATTAATAATGCTTTTCTTTCACTGTATATTCTGAGTCCAAATATCAAAATAATATTAAAATAATAAAATATATATATATTTTAAGTGGGTAAATGAAATAAAATTATGATATAATTTATTTATTATTATAGTATTTGATTGAATGTGTAAAAACTAGAAATCAAATATAAAACAATATATATATAAAATAATATATATAAAACATATATATAATTAATAATATATCCGTGAAGGTTCTAAATCATCCAGGTAACACTATCTGAATGAATGTTCTGGTCAAATTATCTCCTAATAACTTATTAATAATAACATATTTAGATAGTATATGAAAGTCATACTTGCACATTATCAGTCTCTACCATGGCACACGTCAGGAACCCTGACATGCGTCCAAAGCTACTGCTGATGCTGTGATGGAACGTGTCACAAACTCAAATATAGAGACTTCCATTTATTATCATTCAGTGACGCATCTTTCTCTACATATACAAACACTAGTAGGATGACTCATTCCGTTTCCATTTAATACTTCATATACCTTCCTTCAAAATTGATTATGCTTTGAATGCCACGGAATATGATGTTACATAGTTGAGTGAGCTGCTGAGCTTTAATACTGGTGTGTGAGTGTATGTGTGTGTGTGTGTGTTAGCAGGGTTGAAACCTGGCCATTGTCTTCTTGAATGCCCTTTGACCCCAGGTTAAGGACACCTTTGAACTTATGGCATGTTTTTGGGGGGAAATAAGCTTATTCAGAGTTTGACAAGATGTCTGTATTCCTTTCAATGTCACATTCATTGCTATACATGGGGAGAAAAAAAAATAAATGACAGCAAATAGAGGATTTTCACAGGGGACAGTCACTTCTGGCTCACAACACGCCAACTGGCCGCACTGCTGGTGGAATTATTACCTCTGCCTCTAACACACACATGTCAATGAAGCATTGCTTTGAAAAAACAAGCTGCTTATTTTCCTCACTGCTCGTGGTTTAGCTGAGCAACCTGTATTTTTAGCTGACCTATACCGAAGAGGAACGACACAACAGAATGCACAAACAGCATTGGTGGTGGAATTTCCCTTTACAGGCCCTGAAAACCACATATTTGGTTTCAAAATTGCTGTGTAGCTTTCATTTCATAAATATTTTTCATTGTTGCTTTATTTGTTTTAAATCAAATTTCCAAGGGCTTTAAATATGGCTTAGCCACTGTTTTTTTTGGTTGTTGGCTCAAATCAGTTTGGACAGGCACGCAAGACACACAGTGAATAACATCATAGCATAATGCTTCCGTCCCAAACAAATAAATCATTTTCTGAATGAATGAAACACATAAGCAATACATTTACATCATTGTTAAAAACGACTTTCCCGTGTCCTAACGTCAGAGCTCCATCCAGCGCATTATTCCGTAACTCTTAAGTGAGCGGAGTGAAGACGTGGACATTAATGCACGCTTATCACGCACACCTTTGAATCAGCCATCCTGCAGATAGCTGCACAGTGCACACACTTGCACTCTCACCCAAAACACACATTGAACACGCTGAAACAGCAACAAATCCGAGCTGCACTGCAGGTTCTCGATGGCTGTGCTTAATGCTACACCGACATGTATTCAGCTCGGGGTAACTTTTTTTTTTTATCTGACCTGTACTGTGCTACATCATCATATTGTGGAGTTACCCCACACCATCTGATTTTCGAGCGGAGCAGTAGTGTTCTGACTAATAAAATAATACTAGTGTTGGAAATATTGTGGCAATAACATACTTGAGATATTGATCGTTTTGAAAGGGGGATGATAATATTCTTTATAAACAGTGAATGAACTGAAGCTGCAGCCCAAACAAATACAAAGTTATTTTTTTAAATAATTTTTTGTGGCTTCCCTCTGCTGTAACACTGTGTCTGGAGTCCTCCCTTCGACTAAGTGGCTTGCTATGGGAAAAAAGGCCACAGCACCAAAACATCTAACATCAATGCTCCTCTCGTACAAGGTGCATGCTGCATATTCAAATTAATACACACTCTCTCTCTCTATATATATATATCCACATCACAACCATAATATCCTAATGAGTCATCTTTGGTGAAGGTATTCATGTACAAAATGGACTGAAATGTAAAATAAACATGTGTGGGGGACGTGAAACGCTAATGTAGAGGATTACTAGAAGAACAATGTGCAGTTTAAAAAGGCCTGGTCGGACTTTCGTGTTGTACTTGGAGTTTGCGAGACTCAACTCGCCTTACAATTAAAATATCTAAATTTAAGCAGCAGAGTCGAAGAGATGATAATAGGCAATAACATTATTAGACCTTATTTTCCTTAGTGGCATTGAAAGCACACAACTGGGTCCTTTGTAGTGTTGCCTATGCCCACTCAATGCAAACACATCCATCAAACCCCACAATGTGAGTTTGTAACACAGGCTGTATGGTTAAAATATTAAACTCCTTTCAAGATGCATTATACTTACATCAGCATCTCTTCAAGGGTGATTACTGCTTATAGTAAAACTATGGATCAGCAGTAAAACTGTAAAATGAACACGGATCGACATTTAAATGTCCGTAAAACATATGGATATGCGAGTAATTAAAGATATCACATGATCACAGCTCTCTTAAATGCATATAACAACAATCTGAGCCTGGAAAAGGCAGAAGAAAAAAAAACATGGAGCAATTATATCCCTTTGTGTGCAAAATCAGGGAAACGGCAGAGGCCTCGTTGCTTACGTCATAAAACACAATTAAAACGGACCAAAAAAAAAGGCAAAACGCAAGATGTTAGTGTGTGACTTTTTAAAAGCAAAAACATTTTTAAATATCATGTCTTAGGGGGAACTAAAATGATTTAAAACCAGCTTGCCCATTGCACACGGATTGTTTCATATAGCTTGATGTTGCAACATCTATTTATTTCAAGAAATAAAAGGGGAGACTAAGAATACAAATGAGCATTTTAGGCAGGATTTTTTTTGCTCTTCCTGATTTTGTGGCTACAGTAAAAGTGCAAACGAGAACGTCGGTCTCTCTTCACACGGCCGGCACAAATAACGGTAGCTTTTGTGACAAGTGGCGTTGGCGCTGTGGTGCATGTGCATGTCCTACAGAGCTGAAGCAAAGCTCGGCCGGTACGGCAGCGGCTCCCTTCACCACGGTGACAAGATCAACGCTCCAACTCCAGCTCCTCACGTAAAGCTAAAATAAATAAAGGAACAATACTCTCCAGACTGGAAGCTCTCTCCTCAGGAGCCTCGCCGTGGTCCTCTGTACAGTCTCCTTGATTCTTCTGCAACTTAACTTATTCTTTTACGTTGTCCCCATTCCAAACATGTGGTCTGCTGATGCTGTTCCAAACGTGTTTTCCAATAATTCTGCAATGCCGTTTAACCAGTAAATAAATAATCCAAAGAATCAAATCAATCAATCAAGGAGTCCCGCTAATCAGCGGTTCATTTGGTCTTGGGTACCACCAGTAATTCATCACCGTCCTGGATGCTGTAGGAGTGCAGAGCCCGGGTTTTGTATTTCATCTCCTCGGGTCCGAAGGCGCTGGACTTGTCGATGTAGTAGAGCCTCATTCTGCTGGTGGACAGCTGCACCACGGTGGTCAGCTGCTTCTTCAGCTCGGCCACGGTCTGGTCCAAACGGATGGTCAGCTGAGACAAAGAGGGACACACAGAAAAGAGAGCAAAAGTAATATGAGCCAAAGCAATAAATGTTAAATATCTTTGTTAAATATTATACAACACTAATACTACTAATAACAATAACAAGAATAACAAGAACAACAAGAATAATAATAATAACAACAATAACAACAACAACAACAACAATAATAATAATAATAATAATAATAATAATACCTTTATTTGTATAGGACCTTTCGTACAAGAAATTCAGATCAAAGTGCTTTGCAATTTAAAAAAATCTATGAATACATGACATGAAATTGAATTAAAACGGACGGACGGAATAAAAATCCGTTCATAAAAAATGCGAGAATAGTTTGCACATTAAAATGCTAAACACACACCTCTTCCACTTTTTCTTCACAGTGAACCTCCACTTGGGCACGCCAGCGAGGTCGGAGGTCAACCTCCGCCAGTGGTTCCAGCTTCCCATACTTGGTTACCAGGGCGTGATATCTGAGGAGGTAAGAGAGCAGGTTGCGCGGTCAGTCCTAAAAGCACAAACACACAAACATGACACAAAAACAGTGTGTGTGTGTGTGTCTTGAGTGTAGTATACCTGAGTGGCAGCTCCTCCTCTGGGTAGTCTAAGAAGTAACGGATAAAAAACCTCTCGGCGTCTTCTCTCTCACTGTCACTCACCACACTGCAGTTCAGCATAGATATCTCTGGGAGCCTGAGGAGCAGAAACATACAATGAGGTGAGGCAAAAGATATTTGCCACACCTCAACAGAGAAACAACACATGCTGCTCCCCCCCGGCTGGTTGTGGACGAGGTCGCCCGAGGTCACTGACGGGACTCACTGTGCGATTACGAGGTTGCGTCGCTCTGCGTTGGTGTAGCTCTGCAATAAGGGAATGCCCTGCAGCCGCACCTCCACCAACTTGGGGAAGAAGTTCAACTTTTCTATGTCTTCCCACCGGCTCAGACCTGACAAGGCACACATGGATAAGTCGTGCATATATTTCTATATATATATATATATATATTTATATAAATATATATATACATGTAAAAAGCTGTTCGTGCCACGCTGTGTAAAGTCTGAAAAACTGGGGGAGTTTTTTTTTTTTTTTATCTGCAGTTTTAACTGCAGCCACAAGAGGGGAGTCAATAACAAGATGAAATTCAAACAGCAGCTCCTTCATTGGACAGAAGATTCTTCCAAAACCTAACCTAAGAAGATATACATCACTTCAACTCTTGTATTGTCTTTTTATGTTGATGTCTAATTCTAAGTTTGGTGTAGTCACAGAAACAACAGACTTTTTTTTAGTTCTGGTCTTTCTATTGGAATTGGTGATATTGACACTAAAGTCTTTATCAGATCCCCTGAAAATCCATGGTCCACTGGAGTGTCTCAGCCTGTGGGCAGAATTGTTTTGTTTTAATAAAGATAATCTCAGACTTGTAAGACGGCTGTTTTTCTACTCCTCAGGCGAAGGAGATATTACAATGCAATGCACTGGTGCTCTACTCTGAACAGAGCTAAAAATAGATTCATCACTTCTGTCCAAAATAGAAACTTAAAAGCTGATCTGGAGACAAATCTGTGGTGAAACACTGTAATAGCAAAAAGCTTTTAGGATAAAGTGACATGTTTACTGGTGCTAAATATATATGCTGTATAGAATCAGTCGTCACACACCTGGCATGGTTTCCTGCAGTCTAAAAAAAATGTGGAGCAATTCAATATTTCCTATTGACGTCAAACCATCAAAAGCATGCACACACATAGACAACAACAACACACATGCAGACATCCAGGAATCCTGACCCGAGTTGTGCAGGTTAATGCCGCGCAGGTTGGGGAAGAGGCGGTGCAGGACTTCCTCGGTGTCCTGGATGGACGACAGCTTGTTGTTGGCCATGACCAGAGTCTCCAGGTTGGGGAACATGGTGCCGAACTTGCGGACCTCGGCCCACTCGTGGAGGCTGTTGTCGTTGACGTGCAGCACGCGCAGGCTGGGGCAGGCCACGCTGGACACGCTCACGCCGCTGTACTCGTTAATGCACAGGAACAACTCCTCCAGCCTGCGGCACCGCGCACACAGGGAGACGCACATCAAGTCCTTCAACAGCAAGTGGTTCCTCAACATTTTTAGCCCCGCCCCCCTCCACTTAAATTATACACACTCGTAGATTGTATTATTTTGTATTCAATTGTTTGTATCACATATTGTGTCTTTTATACTCATATATATTATATATTATTATATACTGTATATATATATATATATTATTATTAATATTATTATTATTATTATAGGACAATGTCATTGTGCTTGACTTAACTTGCTGGAAAGTCAAGTTATTATTTCAGGAATATTAACAGCAGTGATTAGTACGACTGGTTCCGCTTACTCCGGCATTTCCCGTGTGAGCTGCAGCACGGTGTCCCAGGACACTTTGGTGTTGTTGAGGACCAGGCGTCGGAGCCAGGAAAAGGCCTCGGCACACGGCAGCTCCAGGGCGCCTCCTTCCAGCGGGTTGAAACTCAGGTTGAGGAACTTTAGTTTCGGGATGCTAGACACAATTTTACTGATCTGAAATCAATCGGACAAACATATTGTTATTTCTCTTAAATCCCAGAGTGTTAACATTTTTTTTTTCTGTTTTTAAACCAATAAAACCCGGAATCCCCCCCACCCCACCTCACGCCAGTCCTGTAGGTTGTTCTGGGATAAGTCCAGCTCCATGACGTGGGAACAGAAAGCGGCGATCTCGGCCTGTTCTCCGGCCCTGCTGATGCCGCAGCTGTTCAGCACCAGCACGCTGGGCAGGTTGAGGCGTTCTGCGGGAAGCGATGGATTAGTCAGACACAGGGGAAGGCTCACAGAGGAGGAAAGGTATGTTTCCACATTAAAAGTGCAACTGCTATTACCACTGTGCAGTCTGAGTGAGAGAAGACAGGATGCAATCTTGTGTTCATTTATTTTCCACCATTAGAGAGCCTTCAAATACCAAAATGCAATGCCACAACTTCCCGAGAGTCTTGACATACGTAGTTTATAGCAACGTGGATGTCAAAATGTAAAGGAAATGAATAATAACCAAAGGATAATGAAAATGAAAGCAACAGAAAACGTTTTGGAATATCTTTGATATTTTGATTTAAGGGATTTCAAGTGTAGATAGATTGAAGATCATAATCAAATATGACACATATTTCTCCCTCTGCGGCTCACCTTTCATGGGGGAGCCTTGAGGAATCATGGTGGGCACGACCACCATCCCCACGCCCTTCCCTCTGCGGAAGGGGAAGTTCTCTGGGCTGTACTTTTCACTGATCACCTCCACAAAGGTGCGGCCGTATTTGTCCTCCGGTGGCTCCATGGCGCCGTCCCGCTGAGAAGTCCCCGCCTCAGCTGGTCAGCGGCGTGGGACAGAGAGACACAATCGCAGTCATAATGAGCAGCCTGTGAGCACATCCCACTATAAACTCCTCCCACACAAATTTTGGATTTGCAGAAACGTGTTTTTCCAGCTGTAACTGTTAATCAATTATCTTTTTCAGTGGCTCATATAACCCGCATTTGTTTCAATTATTTAAGCCAATAGATTTTAAAATAATTTAAACTAATTAATGCTGAATAAAGTCATTGTTTTAGTGCAACTAAGCCTGAAAATGACCGAGCTGTGGGATTAAATTCCCCCACAAAGCCATTTATAAGACAAACATTTTGTTATTTCATTAATTCCACCCCTTTTCTGTACAATTCATCCATTCACGCAACAACCATCAATCTTACATGTGCGTTAAAGTAACACAACAGCCTCCTCTCCCTCATGACACAAAGCTGTCCATACCCAGATAAATGTCAGTTTTAAGAAGAGAATGATAATGGACGCTGGGAGGCACACAAGGAGGTGTCCTGGGCTCTTTATCAGCTAAACCGCAGAGACACTGTGCCGTCTAAATGTTCCTGAATTTTCCCCACGGAGAAAAAAACAAGAAGGATGAAAAACGTAACTTAAACTACAAAAAATAAAAAAATAATCTCAACTTGTCAATTAGGCTGCCATAGTTAAAATGACCTCTATCTGTGTGAGTCTTAAATGGCTGGGTGGGCAGAGGCCTGGCGGCGGAATGTGCTGCAGCAGCAAAGCATTAATTATGTAGTGTTTTTTTTTTTCCAGAAATAAAATAATAAAAGGATCTGGTTACAATATCTTATTTGACAAAAAAAAATGGGCTGCAGTAAATGTGCGGTGTTGCATGAAAGCAATTTGTTACTCTTCGTCCAATGAAACCTGAGCCATGACCACACAGTTTGTTTTATAAGGAGATAAAACAAAAGACCGGATGCGTTTAATTTGTTGCCGTATAACGATGAGAGCTCACACGTGTCCTACCTGGTAAGTTTTTTTCTTGTAATTGACCACAATCACTGCTCTCCGTCTTCTGGTCCGGGATTGAGGGCCTGTCCAAATAAAGCACAAGAAGAAATTCAGACACATCCACACTAATACCTTGTAGTTTAACAACATTCACAGCTGGTGACCACACTGACATGCGACACACCTATGCCTGTTTACTCATTTGAAGCTGTTTATCTGGGAGAGGAAACAGAGGCTCTACTGTCTTACTCCAGATTGGCTGATAGGACTGACGGAGGTCCCCTGATGGAATTGCTGCAGTTTCTTTCAGAATCCGTTGACAGGATCTGCACCGTGGGGTCCCAGGAGAGGGAGGGCGGAGGCGTTCACCACGTGACACTGCTGAACAAACAAGTTCAAAGGTCAGTTTTGGTCCTTTTATGGAATTGGTGACATTTCGTAGAATGAAAAGGAAAATAGTCTTTGAAGGTGGAATGGATGAAATGGGTGGAGGTATGCAGGAGTAGTTCCAAGATCACAGAGTGGCCTTGATCAAAACAGAACAGAGGGAATCCCCGTTCAACCATCTGAATGTCAATGACCCCCCCCTCCCGTTGAAAAAGAAAAAATGTCAGAATATTTCAAAAAGGAAAATTGTATAAAAACCATCACTATGTCCTGAAGGAGCTGAACTTTTGAAGAGATTGACAAATTAATGTATTTATGCAAATGTGAACAATTTCAGAAATTGCTCAATCTTACATTTTAATTTGTAAGTGAAAGTACACATTTAATTGCTTGTAAACACGATGAGAAGACTTTAAGTGTGATGTTCAGGGAAATTCAGTAGATTAAATTTTGGTTTACTGATAAAATAAAGATAATTATACCAAGGCAAACGATTAAATGTGGATATAAACACATATAATACACATATACGATGTGCAACTCTTGGTGAAGGTAAAATATATCAAAAATGGTGACACAATAGAGCCAGTTGAGCCAGACGCCCTTGAAAAACCTTGCCATTTAAACAAGTCCTTGTTTGTCAATCAACAAACAAGTCCAACGGTTTAGAAACCCTGCTTAATAGGGATTAAAGAAATAGTTATTATTTATTCGGCATTTACTACTTTGATCCATAAAAACTCATTAAGGCAGAATTTTAACTTTTAACTGTGCTTCACGAGCTACGGTCCCTCTCCAAGGTACACAACAATGATGCAGGAAACACGAAGAGGACCTTTGGTTTAAAGTTAATATTTTACTGTTATACATTCTGATTCCTTTATGACAGTTAAGCCGAATTGGCGTTTGGCACGTGCTTTTGATAACCAGTTATGCAGATGTGTGTTATTCCTCATGAACACAGGCGATAAGACACGGAAACTCCAGAATTGACAGATTTGCGAACGGTGTCTGTTTTTTTTCTCCAACAGTACGTGCATTGCCGAGCCTAACAACACACTTTCCTCTCCATAAAGGCTGCACACAAAGAGAGGACGATGGTCGGGCCGTTGTGAATGTAGTGTGTGTGTAATGTGTAGAGATTGTGAGTCTGTGAATCCAGCAGCAGCTCGATGATGGAGCCCGCGATGGATTAAACACAACGATGTCAACACAAAAGCAGACACACACACACCAGCGGTTAGTGACAACACGACGTATGACAACGATGTCAAATAATGAAAAGACAAACTCGTGACACACATACCTTCAACGTCCACTTTTAAATTATCTTGTTTATGAAAACAACCAGCTGTCATTCTGTTCTCCCCCCCTTCATCCCGGACGTGACGTCAGCTGACGTCTAAAAACGAGGTTTTCCCATTTCTTCCCAATTGAATTAATCTGTAGTAATAGGTTGCTCCATTTTTAGATGTATTGTTTTAATCTATGCAGCTCTATACATCGATCTAATGAAAATATAAATGATGTTTTTTCCTTTTAGGAGGATGCCCATGATGTCATAGAAATTGATTTTCATATGAATCCATCACAGTAATCCTGGTATATCTCGCCTTGTCTCATGTGCATCTTGCAGACGTCCTGCAGACGCCACATGAAATCAACGCTGTGGAGCTAAAGGAACACGTTTTAACAGTTGCATTGCCATTCACTTGCAAACACAAGTTGGTTTGCAAATACAAAAGCCGGTTATCAAAGTTATGCCGTTTGTTTTGCAATTACACATCTCACAAACAAATACACTACATATTAAAAAAAGCCCCATAAACGAATACTCTTATACATTTCATACAAGTACAAAGAGAAGTGGGGTCCAGCTGACCTCCCCCCTTTTTTAAATGTATTTATGATTTTATTATTAATGTATAATTGTTTTAAGTCATTCATGTGTTGTTATTATAATTGTAATTTTTAGCATTTTCCAGCATTTTTGGATTTCTTAAAATGTTTTGATCGTCATTGTTTCTGTAACTGACCGACTTCTTCACGTTGGTTCCACACTGTTCTTGCCGTTCAGAATTAACGTTACACATGCGCAGCTGCGTTTAAGGTCAAGGTTCGGGGCAATGCGGAAGTAGCATGTAGTGGCCGATTTTGGCAGCACACATCTGTGGAAAAAAAGTTATTTAAAAATGTTACCGACTTATTTTTTCTCGGCGGCAACTTCTGCTAGGTAAGTGTGCATGGGGAGGGCTGCAGTTCACTTGCCCTGAAACTAGACGGACATTGTTTAGAAACTTCGATGATAGCATTATGTAGCACTTTAAGCTAACTCTCGCCTAACAAAAACTTAGCCGGTGTCACATCCCCTCTCCGCAATCCAAAGAAGTGTATATATTGTTTATATGTGTGTTGATTTCTATGTGAATGTACTCTCAATGTGTGTCATAATGATGGACATCGCCCAGACTATTTGCATATGCTAATATATCACCGTCCATATCATGAATAATTCCTCAATGATGACATGTGTTGGCAGCAGTACAACACCGGTTTCAGATTGACGTCACTTGACTTCACAAGATAAAGCTGCAGCATAAATCAATTCTTTGCATTTGCAAACTACAATTTGTGCTGCATTCTTAATAATAATGCCAATGCCTTAAAATAAGCTTCTACTAAAGGTGTATTTCAATCGGATAAATAACACTGATTCACAGTCATGACTGTCTCTACACGTTTCCTGCAGCTTCCATAGATGTCTGTTACCATGACCAAGTCATTTAGTTTCATACTTTAGCCTAAAACAACGTACACACTAAGAAGACCTCAACAGAAAGGCCTTCTGAAGGCAGCCACGTGCAATATGCATACCGAGCTGCAGATGGCGCTAACACACACACAGTTAGTCTACACGGGGAACTGTGAGTAACTAAAGTTAGTTTCGAAAGTTTCTCCAAGACTTAACTTAACCTAAAACTCACTTTTTATTCAAACTTCACATTTGAGTTGTTTGTCATAATTTTTATCACCTTGCATTTTCCTCACAACCCTCTTAGACTGTAGAAAATATCTTCATTTATCATTGATAAAGATTTGCTGACGGTTTTTAATATAAACAGAGGCACAGATGGAATGGCAGCCATGTATCAGATCACAAGCCGCGTCTGTTTCCTCACTCAATCTTACTCTCTTTAATCTCAATTCCCCAAGTTATCGGCCTCATAAAAGACGAGTCTGTGTTAGTGGGGGATGAGAAAAAATATTAACATTTGATAACTCGGGGATAAGACAGATATATTGTTTCACTATGTCTCAGACTGATATTTGACAGTTGTTCTTTATTAAAAAACAACTTCAATGCCTGCCATACAGCTCAGATTTTTTTTTTGTGTGTCATTGTTTGACCTGTAGGAAGGATTTCTTCAGTCACAATTGCATCCGCTATAAATATTCTATATGTATTTAGATTGTTTGCATGGTTTAATTTAAATTTAAATATGCCTGTTTGGTTCCTGCTGCAGGTTTTTAAGCGAACAGGAGGCACAATAGAAGAGGTGGACTTCCACATCCAACGCTGGGAGGCCAAGAAAGAACTGGCTCACATCACCAAAGGACAAAATCCGGTGACTACACAGCTGAAACACACTGATAATGAGCAGCGCATACAGAAGTGTCACACACGCACACACACACACACACACACACACACACACACACACACACACACACACACACACACACACACACACACACACACACACACACACACACACACCTGAACACAGTGATCATTTGTATTTATTCAAACATTAAACAGTGACCAACAGAGAGTAAGAGAGAGCAGCAACCGTGTGTACTAGCAGCTGTGGTGTGAGACGTGTCTGTGGGGGGTGTGTGCGTGCGTGTGTGTGTGTGTCCGTCGTCTATATCTCACGATCAGATTGTTATGTTGGCAAGAGAGGAAACATGCACTCCCGTCAAACAAACTGTACATCCCTAACGTCTGATATACTTCTTCAATTTACAAAGATTCTCATTCTTCATACAAAATTATTATTATTTTTTAATTAACACTGTGTACAAATGTATGATTGGCCATCTTCTGTTGTCGCACGTTGTTATGTAGAGAGTTTGGTTATTTGGCAAGTAAACGGTGAATATACGGTGTGACCTCAAGCTCTCCCTCTCGTGTCATTTACATAAGTGCATGCAGATTTGATCAGGAAACAGTTTCCAACAGAAAGGAACTCTCGGGTCACCTGGTCCAGTGGGCTCAGATTGTGGCTCCTCTCATCTTTTCATCCGGTGTTTGAAAGATACATCAGCTCCTTTGTGTCTGAACTGTATCCTTGAGTAGAATCTGGGTGGCGACGCAGAGATCCCCTGTTTGGCGCTGCACTGTGCCACAAATCCTGAGAAAAAACATCCACCTTGAATCTACCTTTTTTTTTTTCCCAAAACCAAAACAAAAAAGAGTTGACAAATCCCCAAAACCGCACACAAGCACTCACAGTCACAAGAGACCAGTGTTGGCGGACGGTTACAACAGTCTTTGACAGCTAAACACTGACCATTGCTCTCTGAAGCCACAAGAGGGCAGCGTCGCAACACAAATGAAACGCAAAGCGCACGTCAACATCTGGACAGGCAGGAGGATGCTGCTGATCCCAGTTCATTTTGAATTGGTCCTTGTCCCGTTCACATTGCTGAAGCACTGTTGTTGGCCAATCTCAAATCCTCCCATATGATCTTTTTTTCTTGTTTTTTTTGGTTGATGCTACAACAAAGAGGTGGAGGAAACATGTTAAAAATAAAAATAATAATAAAATGGCTTATAAGTTTCACACATCATGATATAAATGTTAGAATACAAAAATAGATGATTTAAAAAAATAAATAAATCTAAACTTCGAAAAATATATGTAATCAACTTATATAATGCACATGATCGATGGTCACGTGACCCATGCTTTAGTTTGGTTAATAAACACAATGGATAAACATTCCAAACTGAAAATATGTACTGGTACTTGTAATGCTGAGGAGATACATTTGCTTCCTGTATCCTGTGTTTTCCTGTGATGTAGGATAAGGTTGTGTGTGTGTGTTTGTGTTTGGAGGGGTGGGTGGGTGTGGTCAACAGGCCAGGCGGAGGCGTGGTCACCACACGGAACACTTTTCCGCCGGGTTCATGGGGGAACCCTTCGGACAGTGGAACACCCGGGAAAACTCGTCAAACTGGGAGACGCTGCCGATCACTCTATGGGGGGGGGGGGAATGCGAGGAAGAGACGGTCAATATATATAACGTATAACATAAATATTGTGTATTTTAAGCAAAGTCGTGCAGTGATGTGACAGTTTAAGGGCCGTGCTGTGATTTATTTCATCAACACAACATTTTCAGGAAATGGCAGAAACACCATGTGTGTATATATGTTCTAGTTCAAATGGCAATCATTTTTGTAAGGTATTTTAGAGTTGAAGTTGAAATGTTCATCAATGTGCTTCATAATAATAATAATAATAATAATAATAATAATAATAATAATGGTCATATAGACCTATAGTTTTCCCTGTGGAAAGTGTACCTGTAGTGCTCCGGTGCGTGTTTGTCGGTCAGCAGCTGCAGGTAGATGGACTGAGATCTCCTCTTCATGCACCAGTTCTGAAATGCCAGTGAGATTCAACATTTAACGTGACACTAAGAAGTGGCTGTGTGCAGTGGTTGAGGAGCCTCGGATCTCAACGTGATGTTTTTTACCCATACCGCACTCCAAGTGAGAAACTTTGATTTATACGTACAGTGGCGCGTTTCCGTCTCCCTGTGGCATGTTTTATTTATTTATCTTTAAATGGCACAAAACTCTGCAAACTGAACTAAAAAGTATTTCTGGATTTTAGCAACAGTTCCATTAATCCTTGATTTTTTTATTTTTTTCCATTTTATTTTTTTTTCGTGATGAGTCTTAATAGTCACACGGAGCAGGGGTGGTCATAAACCTCTCTTTCATTTCCGATTCCTCCCGGTGGTTAATGCGTCCGCTCGCGTTGGGATAAATGGAACTCCTACCTGCTCCGTAGGATCAGTCGCTCCAGCCGAGAGAGTTCGCGTGCGAATGGAATGAAAAGCAAAAGTGGGGATTGGTGGGGGGGGGAGGCTTCCCGTACCTGTGCGAAGGCGATGAAGAGCAGCTGCTCGTGTGTGTATTTGAGTCCAGGCAGAGGCCTCTCCGGACCGTGTTCCCTCACCCACTTCTGGTAGGCCTGTACACCGAGAGACAGGAAATGCACATTTAATGATAGAAATATTTATAGCTATATTTCTTTTCCCACATTGAAAAAATCGAAGTATGAACAGGATGGAAAAAAAACATACTTTGACTTGTTAAAGCCAATCTCCTGTGACATTGTTGCATTTTGATGTTTTTGCCTTCCGGCCGAGGTTGCAGTGTTCAAACAATGTTGTCAGATATTACTTACGTAGAACGACAGCTTCAGCCCGCCCATGTCTGCTATGTTCTCCCCCAGGGTCAGACGGCCATTCACCTGGACACACACACAGAAAAGCTCTGAAAGGTCTGTGCTGGTGTGTTGTTTTGCGTGTTGTGTAAAAAATGTGACCGCAGTCTGCCTTATTTTGGCATAAAGACCCAGGAAAATAAATAAATAAAAAGCCACCCGACTCCACCTACCAGCATATCTAAAACTCATTATTAGTCTCTACGACAGGTTGTGGTTTGCCTGTTTACTTTCTGGATGACGGTGATTTCCCCCCTTTTTTTTTTTTTGGCACTTTGGTTTTGCTAGGCAACCAGTGGCTCCCACTTCACCTTGTAAGTAGAAATTGGTTTGTGATGGCTCTTAAAGGATGTTCCAGGTGAACGGAGTGAAGGCCAATTGTTATGCATACCTACGTGTTGTCCATGCATTACCCCAAGCACCATACTTCCAATCAGAAAATAAATCAAAAAATCAATCATTGATAATAATAATAATAACAGAAAATAAAAAAGAAATATAATAATAGTAATAATAATTATAGTTAGGTGTGAAAAATGTTTTGAATACAAACCTGGAACCAGTTTAAAAAAAAACAAACTGCAAACCCATATTTCGGCTGTTTGCGATGCAATTGTAAAATGTAAATGTGCATGCGAGGACTGCGTGTGAGTATGCACGTGTGTGTGTGTTGTGCGCGTGTACCCACCCTCTGGTTGTAAACAGTGAAGTTATCATAGAGCTTGACGATACACTCAGCTTTCTTTTGGAACTTCCTGTAGGACTCCTCGGTCCACCACTGTTTGAGGTTGCCGTGGCGGTCGTACTGGCCCCCTAGGGACATGAACCATTGCATCACTATGATGGAGGGCAAAAGGGCAGCGGTGTTAGCGCGGAGACAACACAACCTGCAACTTTTTTGACTTCACAGTCCAAAGAGCTGGCCCAGCAGGTTTATCTTTCATGCTCCTCCGTATCGCTGCAGGAGTCCACCCATTAGTGGGGAATAATGTTTTCAAATCCACGCTTGACGTCCGTTTATGTATTCAGCTCCCGCGTCAATGGAGTCACCCTTTTTCAACCGTTTGTTTAAAACGGTGGTTGTCCACCTGGCCATTGAGCTTGGTCATGCGCCAACTTAAAAAAGAAAAATCTCATCTATAGTCATATGCAGCATTTGGCAGGTTTCTGACAGGAAGTTACATTTCATTATTTTTGATGTGTCTTAAAGGGCAGCTCTTTTGACTGGAAATGAAAGTTAGAGATTGTGGCTCAAAGTTTTTTTTTTTTTTGATGCAGGCATCCCACAAATGTCATGAAAAAAAATTACACCAATCATCGGGGAACCTCTCCCCCCTTTTTTTTTTTTTTTTTTTGATTCATGTTCTGATGAATATTGGGGCGGGGGGGTATGTAGAAGTTGCAATGGATGATGGGTAACGAGGTGTCCATTCTTACCCCAGTCATCGTATCCGTGTGTTAGCTCATGGCCAATGATGGCTCCTATTCCTCCGTAGTTGAGAGACCTGGCAGGAAGAAATGTGGAACATTAAACAAATATATATATACATATATATTTTTTTTTTATGAGTTATACTGAATAAAAATGAGGTGAAACGTCCTAATTGACAGCTGAGACCAACTCCTGATTTGGTGGGTGTTCTTTCTGACAACATGCTTGTTGAGGTTGTTCCATTTATCATGGAGGCATTTCCAATATGTGTATATTGGAATATATGTGTAATATATGTATTTGCCCGTTGCCTGCTCATTTCTGATTCTGCTCAGCAAACCCCGCATAAAAAAAACAAACAAAAAAAACACATGGCAGTAGGGACCTCACTTTTTTGAATATGAAGAGAGAAGTTCAGCTCCCACATTTTTATTTTATTTTTTCATTTTTCACTGATGGTAAAAACATCAGACGCCTGCGACCCCGCATGTGTCCGTGTGCTGCGGGTCGCCTCCACCTCTGGCTGACCGCGGGCCGGGGCCTGCGCCGCTCATGCAGATACAGAGGAGCGATGAGAGAGGGGCAGGCTCGGGGCTATCCACATGGCTACGTCTGAAAATGACTTTCTGACAGCAAGTCGATACGCCGCCTCACACTGGGCCCTCGACTCTCTCGCTGAACTAACTGGCTGATTGAAGCTTCATTATACCCGACTTGATAGTGAGTGGAGGGGGGTGTGTGTGTGCGCGCGCGCGCGCGGGCATGAGTGTGTGTGTGAGAGAGAGAGTGAGAGGGAAAAGGAGAGTTTTTTTTTTTAGTTTTTTTTATGGGAGGTTAGGGCCACTGCAGTAATAACTTAAAGGCGACAGGCGTGCGCACACACACACACACTTAACTAAAATCCTAAATTAATATTGATTAACATGCATGGCAGCGGCTGGTGGAAGTAGTGGTGATCACCTCTAATGAAGGCGCAGAAGTGCTAATGTTGGTTACACAAGCTGCTTAGTCTAATTAGCTCGCCACTGCAGTAATAACTTAAAGGCGACAGGCGTGCGCGCACACACACACACTTAACTAAAATCCTAAATTAATATTGATTAACATGCATGGCAGCGGCTGGTGGAAGTAGTGGTGATCACCTCTAATGAAGGCGCAGAAGTGCTAATGTTGGTTACACAAGCTGCTTAGTCTAATTAGCTCGTATCGGTGAAAAGAGTCTGCGTGTGTGTGCGCGTGTTTTTTTGTGTATTTTTTTTTGTGTGCACAGGGGAGTCGGTGTGAATGCAGCAGGTTCAGAACGGCATTGCCCTGACTTAAAATAATTCTCAACGTGGTTGACAAAAGGGTTCGTTCGGTGGAAAAAATGTGAATTACCTGCACATCCATCAGTGCCGCACCGCCATGAAACTCACTGACCATTTTTACAAACCATAGGGAGGGGAAACTTCACTTATTCCAAAAGTGTTCCTCTATTGGTGGAAACATCATGTTTGTGTGTGTGTGTGTGTGTGCGCAGGGCGTCTCCAGCGTGCTGATTATTTAAACATAAAATACCTCAATGAAAGTGATGGCTTGTACGTTTTTACAGCCATGTTTTTCTATGTTGTAATATGATTTAACTTGTCATTGTGCGACCCCGTAACCATGGCGATGCTCTAAAAACGACCTTGTGTTGACACGCCATGGGCTTTCGCCGCCATAACTCTTTTGTCGGGTCTCGAGGTGGATTTCCAGACGCTACTGAACAAATAACTGTAAAACAGCGGGTGACCCGCGAGGCAGCGGGCGGGAATCTATAAAGTCTCGGAGTGGCCGGAGAAATAGCCCGGAGTGAAGTAAATTAAACGCAGGTGTAAATCGTTAATCCTCAGTCAGTTTATAATTAATAGGCCGAAACATGCAAAAGTACATGATCCTTTGAAGTGAAGGGTGTAATTACAGGATAATGGTGCGTTTAATATGCCCCTAATTTCCCCAAAGATTGCGTTGAGCAACGAGCTTTAAAGACGCCGCCGCCGCCGCCATCATCATCATCATCATCATCATCATCATCATCATCATCATCATCATCGTCATCATTACACAACCTGACAAAATGTTGTGCTACAGCTGAACTTTCACAATCGCTCAAATATGGCCCTATAGAATATTCTGCCCGTACCAGGCCGGAGCAGCTAAGCCTCTGTGTGCCGAGTGAGTTTTGCAAGGTTGCATTTTGTGGCTCATGAATTCAACTTTTAATACATGATAGAAAGAAGTCCGGGTTATATCTTGAAAAGATGTAAAGGTTTGATTTATTGCCAAGTGTTCTGCAGAAGATGGATTTTATTTATCAGCCAGGTTTTCCTCCTACTTTAGTATTTTGGTTATGTCCCTTGATTACTTGGTAAATAATTTAATGTTCCTGGTTGCTGGTGGTCTTTTGGGGGACGGGACACAAACTTTAATATTAAACACACTTTGATTATTTTCTACACACAAATGTGTTTGTGGAGATTGTCAGGATTATTAACGCTGTTGTTCTTGTTCTATGGCTAAGTATCAAACCTCCACACTTTTTTTTTTTTTTGGTACACACCAAAATGAGTGGAGATTACATTTAATATTTAAAGCTGTTGAGTACTAATAGCTGGCCTCGAAATGTCTAATTAAAGTTGTTTCATTCATTTTAGACCAGTTTATCCAGGCAACGGGTTTTGTGCTCAAACCTCATATTATATTTTAAAGTTTGTTTTGCACGCATTATCGATCACGCACTGTATTTATATATATTTAAAAAAAAGAAGCTATTTGCAATGATTGTTGTTGAACACGCTTCTATTTAAAATGCACAACTTAAGGATTAATAACTGGTTCTCATTTCCATTTAAAACACCATTTACAGCTGTGATTAGTGGTGTCCAGCGTTGCCCGACATAAAAATTCAGTGCATTTATTTTTTGAGGCGACTTTCGGCCTGCCGATGACACCTGTTCCACTAATTGAGCTCTTGGTGGGTAGTTAAATTGGTTTAATCAGGTGTGTTGGGACTTGGGGGAGCAGGAGCAGGCCGGACTAACGTTCCCCTTAAATGACCTTCTGTTGTTGTGGCTGTGGAGATTTCGTTTCTCCTCCCTGTGGGCGCCAGCGGGGACGAGAGTGCACGGCTACTTACTGCGGGAACTCGGGGTTGTAGAGAGTGGGCTGCAGGATGCCAGCGGGAAAGACTGGAGAAGAGATGAGGAAGCAACGTGAGACCAGGGGGAAAGGTTCGGTGTAAATAGGAAAACTTTATATCAGAGTCAGCACATCGGACGCATGGCTGATTTGTATCCGTCAAACCTTTTAGATAAATACAATATATATATATATATTGACAAATGACTTGCTGATGGAAAGTGATGGTGGCCATGCTGGTTATTGGTTCTGTAGGAAACTCGTGATTTAACACCTGGACATAGAATCGCCCAAAACATCATCGCCTCCTCGCTGTATGATACGCGTTAGAGCCTTAAATCGGGTTAAATAATAAAGTTTAATTCAAATTAAACTTCATATTAAAACGTGAAATAAAAGAAGCTGGAGAGATGTGATTACAGTTTAACTGGCAAGGTGATGTTGATTTATAAAATAATAAATAAATGAAAATATGAAAATACACAAATAAACGAGGTGTGAAGTGAAATGGTGGGGGTTAAGTGTGTGTGTGTGTGTGTGGAGGGGGGCAAAAAATAAATGAATGACCCAAGGGGCGGGGGCACTGATGACTGTGTTCCTCGGACTCCTCTTGTCCTCTGGCATCAGCTCGAGAGCACAGTATTGATTTTTTTTATTTTATAATTTTTTTTCTGTGAGAGGTTCAATCCACCAGACACAGACACAGGATGAGTGGAGGGAGGGAGGGAGGGAGGGGCGACACGGCGAGGCTGGAGTTGTTAGAAGTCAGGAAGGTGTCAGCGCTTGTTTTTTCCTCCAGGGGGGTATTAAGGATGTGAGGTGGAGATGGAAGTGGAAAAGTGGGCGATGACGGCGAATATGTTATGAGGGAGTCGGCGCCCCCTACTCACTCTCCGAGCGGGCGCCGGCGTGTTTGACTTGCCGAAAAACGCGGTGTAATTGTGTGTAACTAATGCGAGGCCCGCGTTGTGGTGCAGAATGGCAATGGGGAGAAAGACTGTGTGTGTCTGTCTGTGTGTGTGTGTGTGTGTGTGTGTGTGTGTGTTTAGGCAGAGGGGTGGGGGCACTGATGACTGTGTTCCTCGGACTCCTCTTGTCCTCTGGCATCAGCTCGAGAGCACAGTATTGATTTTTTTTATTTTATAATTTTTTTTCTGTGAGAGGTTCAATCCACCAGACACAGACACAGGATGAGTGGAGGGAGGGAGGGAGGGAGGGGGGGGCGACACGGCGAGGCTGGAGTTGTTAGAAGTCAGGAAGGTGTCAGCGCTTGTTTTTTCCTCCAGGGGGGTATTAAGGATGTGAGGTGGAGATGGAAGTGGAAAAGTGGGCGATGACGGCGAATATGTTATGAGGGAGTCGGCGCCCCCTACTCACTCTCCGAGCGGGCGCCGGCGTGTTTGACTTGCCGAAAAACGCGGTGTAATTGTGTGTAACTAATGCGAGGCCCGCGTTGTGGTGCAGAATGGCAATGGGGAGAAAGACTGTGTGTGTGTGTCTGTCTGTGTGTGTGTGTGTGTGTGTGTGTGTGTGTTTAGGCAGACAATAGAGAGATCTGTATGTACAAGGGAGACGGCCACTGACCCATTTGGTTCTTGTTTGGGAGGTAGTAGGCGTTGAGGGCCTGAGGGGGCAGGAGCCACCTGAGCAGGGGAAAAACATGGTCAGACCCACAGACATTAATATTCAATGTGGATTCACACACACACAGACACACACACACACACACACACACACACTGATTGACGTACGTTACACCTGGAGACCACAGCTCTAAACATGAACCTAAGGCATAATCTGAGGCTGATATTTATTTATGCTCTATGAGGCACATTTGATTGACCTTAAACTTAAAACGCCTACTTTTTGCTCCCATAAAGAGGACAAGTTTCCACGGTGTGACTGTACACAACAGATTTGTGTCCCCACAATATGATTAATGCCTAGGACACACACACACACCCGGATCCTGAGCAGAATCCCAAACACCTCCGTCTAACTCTCTCTGAACTCCCTGGTGAGAAACGTTGGGTGTGTGTGGTCCCACGGCCGTCTCGCTCTCTCTCTCTCTCTCTCGCTCTCTCTCTCTCTCGCTCTCTCTTTCTCTCCTTCTCTCTTTCTCTCTTTCTCTTTTTCTCTCTTTCTCTCTCCCTCTCTCCCTGCCTCCCTTTCTCCAATACGAAACCGTGGACAGTTCCTTTATGGTAATCCACTCAAAGCCAGACTAATCGATTGGCTCGAAATCCCCCCAAATGACTAAAGTTGGGAAGGCGTGAGATGCCCTTGTTCCGGGAGTGAAAGAGTGATGACTGCAGAGAGATGGAGCGGAGACAGAGGAGGAGGAGGAGGATGATTGTTGTGCGTTATTTATTTTGCCGGCCGTGAGACAGAAGAGGGAGGGACGATACGTTCACCTTTTTTTGGGGGGGGCCTATACAGGGCGAGTGTGAGATATTTAACTTTTTGGGTGTGTGCGTGCGTGCGTGTTACAGTCGTTTTGAACGCCGTGGAATACTAATGTGACTGTAATGTGTCCGTCCGTCCGTCCATCCATCCATCCATCCATCTATCTACACAGGGCTCTTCTTTAGAGAATAAACCATCTAAATAAGTAGATAATAGTAGATCAAATGGATTTTACTCCAGCTGTGTATGTGGATACGGTACCTGTTGGTTTCATTTAAAGAACGCGTAAAAAAAAAAAAAAACATGTCCCACCATAAAAGGGATTCGCGGGGACACATGTGAGACTTGGCTGCACGAGCTTACACTACATTTCCCATATATATATATATATATATATATATATATATATATATATACACACATATATTATCCCGCTTTATTTGCTTCGGCCCTGCGCGTCAGCGAGTCCCATTGTGCCACGCCCAGGGGAGGACTCACGCGGTCTTGTCCACTTCCTCGTGGATCTTCTTGACGGAGAGCTTGATGTTGAACTTGATGCTGTTGAGGATGTTCTTGAAGTAGGTCTTCCCGTCCACTTCGAACTGCAACACACACAGATGGAGGGGCGGGGGGGGGGGGGGGGGAAGGGGTCATATTGTAAAGGAAAAAAAAACAACACTTATTTCATCAAAACTATTGACTTTGGACTTATGTGCTTTTAATGTTTGTTGCCAGACAATGGCCGGCTTCAATTCAGCGAAGCGGCGACTTGATATAGACTAAAAGGGATGTCGGTCTCTTTATTGAAGTCTTTAAGTGAGAAAGCCAGTGGAAAATATTTCATCCAAGGTGATTCTCTCGCTGGATTTTTTTGGGGGTGGGGGGGGGGGGTGAACCGAACCATTAAATCAGCTCCTAATTAACTGGGAATAGTGATAATCTGCGGTGACTGTGGCAGAACTTATTCACGATTCAATTCCCCTCCGTCCCCGGACGCCGGAGCCGAAACATTAAGATGCGCTCGCAGTCATTTATTGTAAACAGATTGAGAAGCAATTTTGTTCTCTAGCCAAAGGGAATTTAATGGAACTCGCCTTTTTTATTTTTTTGCTGGAACATCTCCATCCTTTAAAGTGACAGAAAAACGCATCATCTCTCTTGTTTGGGGCTTGGTTTGTTTAGTCTCAAAGGGCCAGATGTGCTTCTGTCAGTTTGATAGAAAAAAAAAACAAAACACCCACAGCTGGAAGTGAGCGAACAGATGGAGATGAAACTCTAAAACCATCTCTCTGCCTCCGGTCTGTGCACTTTCATCATAAAACACGGGTGGAGCTGTGCTTTACTTTTAAATAAAGTTATTAAACAGCCGAGTTTGTTCATTAATTAAAGTTGGTCATGGCAGACGGAAAGAATAATCCAGATGTTAACCACTCCCGCTGTGAGTTTAGATTCCGTACAGACCTGGGTGTTAACATCCGATTACTGATACTACAATGTTTTTCGAGATGTTTTCCGAGATCCCATCGACGCGTTTAGTACTAATTTAAAAAATGTCACAATTAACCAAAATAACCTTTTAACAAAATAACCTAAGCTTTTACACACACTCACACACACACACACGGACAATGGACACATCTGTACAGTCGGTGCGGCTATACGCAACATCTACGTCCAAGTGTATTTGCATATAGAGCGGGGGAGGTGGGATCTGATTACAAGAGAGACCCTTTGGGGACGTATTTAAATGTAAAGCGATGTACTTGGAGCTTTTCCTCTGATGATTGGAAATATCTCAGCACGCTAGCACCGGGGCGGAATGTGGCCTCGGAGATTGGTTTAGTCTCAGATGCTCTCCATCAACACACTCCTGATTGTGTACTCTTGACAGCCGAGCTGCCAGTTAGCGTGTTGTACACCCGCTCACCTCATTAGAGCTTCGTTTACAGAATATTGTTTATTTGAACGGTCTCATCAGCGCACCCCCCCCCGTGCATGATGTCATTTTACTCCACCTGAAACGCAATCAGCCCAGGCTGCACTTTAACGCCTGATGGAAAATGATCAGAGGAGGGGATGCTGGTTAATGGGATTTGTGTATTTGATGAGGGTTGTGTACTTGGGCATGGTGAGGATGACTGGACAGGGCAGAGTGAGATGGAAACCGCTGGTGACTCACCCCGTACTCTTGATCTATTAGCTCCGGTTTGAGCAGGAAGTCGGGGTATCCCGTCATCACCATCATGTGCTTCAGCTGCCAGAGTAGAGGAGGAGGGGGAGAAAAAAAATAAAAAATAAAACTCACAATGACTAATAACCACTTGGGCACACGCACGCGCGCAGACACTGGAATGCACACACATGCACCCAACTAATCACGCAAACCCCAAAGTAATAGGATTACACGGGAAGCTCTTTATATTCAGCATGGCCCTCTAAAAGGATTATAACCCCAGATTGTAAAAAGTATTTGCGCGGTGCGGCCCCACAGAGAGGCGGGATTAGGCCCTCCTCCGCTCCTCAATGTCAAGCCCTTGATGTATTCCATCACACACTCCCATCTCACCCAGCAATCGATCAAACCCCCAGCAAAGAGAAGAAGAAGAAAAAAAAGACATAATAATGAAATCCTTTTTTGGAGTACTAATGGGATCAGGCAGGGAGCTGTTGTTTCTGCTGCAGCAGAAGAAGAAGAAGAAGAACAACAAGACTTGAGGCTCTGAACCTTGGCTCTTGCAGCCTCCTTGGTGGCTTCGTCCATCCAGTCCAACTCCCGCAGACGCAGGTCCAGCGAGTGCTTTATGTCCTCCACCAGCTCCTGGACCTGCAGAGATATCATGAGAATTTTTTTTTTTTTTTTTTTTAAGGCCTTGGAAACAAACCTAGTGCCTATTTTATATCGCAAATCATTTCATAAAGGGATCATTTAGACTCCCTTGCAAGTGTTACATTTAGTTTTGAATTGAAATATTTTTTGAAGATGTGGCACAGTGTTTTACTCTTACTAAATAATGACATAATAATAATTGACATTATTTGATTATTTGATTTTAAATTAGTTATATATCCTTTTCTTCTTCCACTGGCTTTTTTCCCCGCGCTGGTCTCTTACTTGTTTGTATTGTGAGTATTGCCACTGGTGTTATTATAACTACAACCAATAATCACAATTTCTGTGTCCGATTTATCTTGTGCGGGGGACACTCCACTTTTCGTCGGACCCACTGAGCTGCAGCTCCTAGTTAAGCGTGTAATTATCGCTGACCTCGCGGAACCGACCGCAAACCGCAAGTCGAAGGCTTCCGCCGTCGCTGAATTTTAGACTTCATTAAAAAAATAAATCATGCCAACACACAGTTGCGCTTTCCAGTTCTAAGCGCCGGCACAAATAAAAGGAAAGTGAAATGGGTCCGCCAGGATTTGCGCTCCACCAAGCTTGCGAGCCGCATATGCCTGCACGTAGCATGATAACCGTTGCATATTGTATGACAGGAATAACTCGGCATAAAGGCCTTGACACACCAGGGAGTAAACAACGCCACAATGTGCGACACTCGCCTGCCAGTATTTCACACCAATACACAGTCCTACAGGCGGCGGGACGGCGTGTAACACACTTTGTGTAACACGCTCCCATAGGTCGCCCCGTAGCCTTCCTCCATGTCTTATTGATTGGTGCATCAGACAACCTGCTGCCAATTAGTCCAGCCCATCAGTCCACCTGAGAATATAAGTGTGTGTGTGTGTCTGTGTGTGTGTTTGTTTGTGCGTGTGGACCTGCATTTTACAACACTAAATCTATGGCTCCCTGAAAACGGTATACTTTTGGTTTGTTATCTTGATTTTTCTTTGGTTTAATGGCGACAAAAGATTGAAAACTTCCTCCTCAAATCCTCGGTCTAGTTCCCTACGAGGTCTTCACCTCTTTCTGGTCCAACCTGCCGCCCGAGTGTAGACGGTTTGTCCTGAGATTCAGGTGTTTTTATGCTTATTGTGGCTAGTTTAGCCTTTGTTATTTATGTTTTATATTTTTTGGGTGTACAGGCCTCGTGTCCTGTCAGAATCCAGGAGTTGATAATAATAATAATAATAATAATAATAATAATAATAATAATAATAATAATAATAATAATAATAATATATACAAAAAATAATATAATACAAAAAAATTAAAATAATAATAATGGTATCCCTGAATGACAACAGCAAATCCATAGTTTCTTGGAATATGTCCAGGACCCTTTTCTATCCTGAACCCTTCTCTTGACGCCAAACACAGAAATAATTCGGCACTTGACATTGTCTGCAGATCCAATGCCACTAGTCCTTTCCCAACTTCAAATAACTCGTGGTGGATTCCACTGTCGGACAACTGTAAAGCATAAATTCCACTCCTGAACGGCACCGGGCCGGGTCGTGTCCCCCCGACGACGTCTCCACATTGGTGATTCAGGATAACGACGGAGCTTGTCTTTCCGCACTCCGTCTCTTGTCAGATTCTCGGGCTCCTGACGCTCATTAATTCCCGGTCACGCTGAGGCAGGCGGCATCAGCCAGTCAGTCAGCGCCGGCCTCAGGTCGGCTACCTTCCAGGGTTATAATGAGCTCTCCAACCCGTGTGGTCATGCCAGCATTGGACAGACCCGATGTCTCCCAGCTATGTGAAATGATCAGCGAGGACAATACCAAAAAAAAAAATGCCACAAGGGTTGCACTTCCTATCCGATCTACAATAGACGCTACACATTAACGCAAATGGTGTCAGTGGGTTGAGTTGTGTTTATGTGCTTTAGGTACAAATCTGTTTTAAAGCTGATAAATTGGCTGCACTTCATCTCAAAAAAAAAATATATACAATTTCGGGGCAGAGCCAAAAGCTTGAAGCATAATTGAAACGTACACGTATTCTCTTATTAGAATCTCAAATAGAACATTATGAGCACAGTAACTTACGTTTCAGTTTAGGTACAGTACATAGAAAGTAATTAGTGGCCTTATCCGGTCGTGTCAGATTTGCTCTACGCTTTGTAGCCCTGAGCTTTGGCAGAGATTTAAAAGTTTGCCGAGAGGAGAAGAAAGGTGGCTCAAAGTAAGAAAGTGCGTACGGGCGGATGGAGAAACTGGGAGAAGAAGGAGGAGGAGGAGGAGGAAGGGAGATGATGGAGGGCTTAAAGAAAGAGTCTGGGGTGACGGAGGTTAGAAATCCCATCGGGAACCACATCCCCATGTCCTAGAACCCGACATGAGACTAGATAAGAATACATATGGGGCAGGATTAAGGTGAAAGAGAAGGGCACCGTGTGGCAAGAGGGGGGGGATTAAAAAAGACTGACCTGGGCAGAGAGCAAAATAGAAACAAGAAGAATAAATAAAATGAGAGAGAGATGGGGGACGACAGAGATAGCGGTGACTGGCAGGGTTCCTTCAGCTCCCGGTTCAGGGTCAAAATCAAATCTCATCGAGAAATGACAAAAACAAAAAAAAAAACGCGATTGCCCCGGTGGATGCAAGGTTCAAAAATATATATTGGGGAAAAACTCAAAGTCCTGGAAATTGTGGAAATAAAGTCCTCGTATTGCCGTTTAATGTTGCGTAGTTCTCCTCTAAGTTCCGTTTTATGCAGCCATTTAGGGCTGCATGGCAATTTGCTCATTATCACGTTACATTTTACTCCCAGTTGTGTTGGACAAACGCCTTAATTAAACGACTAACGACGCATCAGGCAGTCGCGGTTCGACACAGGGTTCAATCTCGGAAAACTGAGATTACACCACAACCTCCAGAGTGTGTATTCAGTTTTGTGCGAGGCCCAGCGCCGTGTGTCTGAGTGTGAACGGCTCTTTCGACGGTGTGTTTAACCCAACAATCGCTGCCAAAAAAAAAAAGAAAAAAGAAATGTGTCGCATCCTCAGGAAGCCAGACTATTTGCATCATTGGAGCTAATGGAGTCGCGTGCATTTTAAGTCCTGCTTCCCAGCTGGAACCTGACAGAGTGTGACAAAGTGTTGGCCTGGGTTTTCCTCGGCGTAAAGTTTTGGACTCTGCTCTAGTTATTTCTAAAAAATACATTTATTCCATCTCATTCTATCCCGGGACCAACCATCTGTGTCCATGTATTGCATTTAGACAGGCGTTGCCCGGGGTCAAGAAGGAGAGGCGGAGAGTTACCCCAATTTACTATATACTACACAATACATGTGTGTTATATGTACTGCGCAGTCAGTTTTGTGGCGCACAGATTTTAAAGGTATTATTATATTAAAAAAAATCAAGGCATTTGATGCTTTGTACAAAAAGCAAATCATCCTTTCGATGGTTGAGCAATAAGGCAGAATGACCTTGTGACAGAGGGGTTTTCTTCCAACTGGGCAGAGTAAAAGCTAATTTAAAAAAAATATATAATATATATATAGGTATATATAATTTAAATATTTACAGGAACAATAGCAGTTTGCCAAGATGTATGCTTATTTGATTACTGTATAAATCAACCAATGAATCACACAATAAATCTTGCTTTATACAGCCGTCCCTCCCTCCCTACCTTGGCCTTGCTGGTGGAGGAGAAGTGCTGCTGGACAAACAGCGCTCCCAGGGCCATGCCAAAGTGTTTGTTGGCCTGGGTGAGGCAGAGTCGTCCCAGCTCCAGCTGCTGCTCCGTGCCGTCGATCTCCCGGGAGAACTCGTGGATGGTGCTGCGGAAGGCGGTGGACAGGTGTTCGCTTAGCGCCGCCACGATGCGCCACAGCATGTAGTTATGGAGGACCCTGAGACGGACGAGACGAGGAGGACGGGTAAGAAACATTACGAGTAGTTCCTGTCGCCATCGGAGCCGAAAGCATCCAATCTCTTATTTCAACGCTCCGATGTTACGTCCTTTTGCTTTGATGAAATTACTTTTGTGTCTTTGTGCGAGCGACATCTGATGTGTCAAACTGTAATCCACCCTGGGGCCCCGGAGCATTTATTTTTTATTTTTTACAATTTTTCCTCCCAGACCCTGAGGAGTAAGAATAGTCAGAAAGAGATAAAATAAAGAAATAAATAAAAAAAAAGCCGAAGGAGTCGAGAGGGCCTAACGGTTAAAGAACGACTCTTCCCGACCCAGAGTGCATCACAGCGGGGGGGAGAGGAGAATGCCGAGTGTTGCGGGCGAGAGAATGGATCCGATGTTTATGCATGCGAGCTTTTGTCTGTTGTCTCCTCGTGTCCCCACTGGGTGCACACAACTAATCTGCCCGGCGGGGACAGATGCCCCCCTCGCTCCTACTGTGAGATCGCCAATGCGAAAAAAAACCTCGAGACATGTTGTTGTTTTTGTGTTTTTAAAAAAATAAACAATAAATAAAATGTCCCTATGCAGCGACAGATATTAAATCAAACGCAACTTGGCAACAGCACCCCGAGGTCTCGCCAACAAAGCACTAGTGAAGTGAATTTAATTGACGGGAAAAGCTGAAAAAGAAAGTGGGAGGTGCCGAAAAAAAAGGGGGAGGGGCGAAGGAACAAATGAGTGCGAGAGACTCAGATGGCGTCCCCCTTTAGCACAGCGACACGTGTTTCAGGTGTTGCTGCCTCGCCTGATTCCCTGCCGATGTGTGTAACGTTGTCGTCACCTGTTAGCAGCAGATTTTTATTTTTATTTTTTTTATTTTTTTTATGCCCCAAAAGTACCGCTCCATGTATGGAAGTCATCTATATGGTAATGGTGGAACTTCGGCCTTCCTCCCCTGATGTGTGGGAGCGACGAGGGGGGGGGGAGAGATTGGCCAAGGTTTACTTCCAGGGTAACTTTGAGGAAATAGGAGTGACAGTAATCTCTGAGAGATAATCCACAATGAGCTGCGCGCTCAAACACATGAGTAATCAAATTAGAATCCGTGCTTCATATTTTTTTTTTCCATTCATGTCCCCATAGTCGAGGAGAGCAGCGGATAATAGGAAAAAGGACACGGCTGAAAACAAGGTATACGATTAGGAGTGAATTGAGACAATCTATACGCCAACGTATTGTGATGTTGGATGCATTAAAGTGTATACACATCATTGTGTAACCAGTTGTCGACCAGTTGTTGACTCAAATCGACGCATACTGTCTGAAGGGTTGTGTCTTGTTTACGAGGCTGTGGTGAAACATCAGGTTATGAAAAGAATGATTTTTCATTACCCAGCTATTTACAGCTAAGGTCACGCCAGCAGTTTGACTTCCTACTGTACCAAGTTCTAATTACCAGTTTTTGGCAGTGATGTATTATTTGATGGATGACTCATGTCAATTCTGTCCTTAAGTGTTCAGAAAGAGGGACCGGGAGGTCTTGGGTTGGCGCAGAGTCTAGGAGTGAGTGTGTGTTTGTGTGTGTGTGTGTGTGTGTGTGGGGGTGTGTGGGAGGCATTTAAAAAAAATAAAAATAAAATTAGGCAGATTTTGTTCAGAATAAGGAAGTCAGGGTTGTCGAAGGCATTTCTCTGTGGAGTAACAAAAGCAGTGTACAATCTTACCAATTGTTAATTAGTAGCGCAATATGACCATGTTTAAGTTTTAATTATTCCATTTTTCTTTTTGTTCCGTTTTTCGGGTGGAACATCTCCACCCCAAAACATTCAGAACGGCAGCAAACCTCCGTCTGGACTTCCCACCTCTCACAGGGCGATTTAAAATGGACTGGCATAGAAGATGTGAAATGAAACGCAGCACGGACGAAACTTTATCTCCCTCGAAACATTGTACCCCGCTCCTCTTCATATTGTGTGTCCTTGTGTGCTTTGCGTAGTAATGGAGTCAAAGAGCGGAGGGGCCTGTCGCTGAGATCAAGAAGTCGGTCTTAATCACCGGAGGACTGAGTGAAGGCTCATTAGCTGAATGTTTTTTAATGGAGCTAGTTAGGCAGATGAGAAGATTTGGCCTCCGTGCACCGCATCCACACATTAGCACAGGTAATGACCGTGTAGGTAATGGAAGAGGTTTCCTTCTTTCTGCATATTCACACCGGCGGGCGCGGTAAGGGGAGATTTTTTTTATTTTTTATTTTTTTTCCTCCATCATTACAGATGTTAAATAGTCAAATGAAAGTGTAATAACGAGACGTAAAATAGAAAAAGGAAATGACACAAAGCTCAACCAGACACCACAGAGACGGAGAGAAATGCCCATTAATGCTTTATGAAGGCAGGAGACTTTTATCCAAAGCCCCTTCTAGTAGCACGACGGCGTATATTTTCGGCACAGGAGGCGTTTACTGCGGAACGCTATCCAGCCATGTAATCCACGGCGTGGCGTCGAGTGTGTAAAAATGGCCTGGCGACATCGTGGAGCGTGTATTATTAAAAGTGTCGGCCTCCGCAGGCAGCGAAGCGTCCACTGCATCTTCTCTCTGGATTACTCATGAACACGAGTATGTCGTCGGCTTAAACACACCTAAACAAACAAACACACGCGATGCGATTGACTCTCGCGCCGGTCTTCAGAGCCAGTGACACACGACGCACACCCGTTCCCTGAGGGAGCAGCCGGAGGGGGGGGGGGGGGGGGGGGCCC
>JAFBJU010011768.1:262078-270411 GCA_016785305.1 Colistium nudipinnis
GGAGGGGGGGTTCAGGAGGAGAAGAGAGAGAAACAAAAGGAGGTCAAGTACGAGTTGCCCGATCTCGAGCATTAAATTCTCTTCAGGATAAAATAACAGATTCTACATGAGTACCAAGTGTCAGCTTTTATTTGAGCGGGCTTATGTCAGTGTAGAAAGAGCCGTTTGGAAAAAAAAACAAAACAAAAGAAACAATCACTCTCCTGGAAAAAAAAAAAATATATATATATATATATATTACCGAAACCAAAACACTTCAAAAGTAATTGGACACTCGGCCACTAAGTGATTCTCAGGTTGTGTTGTTTCAACAATAGTTGTGTCACGGAGCAAAAAAAACATGTGGTCTGGACTGTAGGTGGAAGGATAGATAGGAAAGAGACTGAAGGGGGGGGGGGGGGGGGGCTTCCTTGGGGGGGGGGGGGTCTACCTTCACGCTGTCCTCGTCCTGTCCCACATAGAGGCTTCTCTCTGGCAGCGTGAGCCCCTCCTGATCGATCTACACACACACACACACACAGAGTCACAAATGGGACAAAGGCCTGATTACCCAGACACATCAATTACTTGAAGGCATCCTACATTGTGTATTGTTGTGCTGGACCGAAGATGTCACTCGGACTTATAATTGATATTTTAGGTTCGAAACGCAGCTTCTCCTCTACTGTTCTGTTCAGAGCAGGTGTTGCACAGCAGGCTGGTGTCGCGCGAACAAAGTCCCGTTCCTCGGGCTGTCGCCGCACACCTGTGTTGTATTCTCAAAGACCTTAACCGACGGGCTTGTTCTCACCCTGATGGCGTTCCTGGAGGAGTTCTTGTCGTCCACGTTGACGGTGAGGGAGAAGAACACGGCGGTGCTGTACACCCCCTGGGTCCGGTACAGCACCTCGTCGAAGTCCGGCCTCTGCGGCGCCCCCTCCTGCTCCCACCCAGCGGCACTGTGAGGAGCCCCCGACAGGTCCCAGCCCCCGCAGCTGTCGATCACCTCCATCATGGGCTCGGAGCCCAGCTTGTCGATGTCCTGGATGCTGACGCAGGACCTGTAGAACTCCTTGACCTTGCGCTCGGCCGAGTGGGGCCCCTGCCTCCGGATGGGCTCCAGCAGGAGGTGCTCCAGCTTCTCCTCGTTGTACTCCCCGATGGCGGTGATGATGCCGTAGCTGAGCTTGTCCTCGGGGATGCCGTGGCGCCGCAGCCAGCCGCCGCAGGCGAAGGAGTAGAAGTCCTGGCAGGGCTGGATGGTGGGGTCGATGTTGGCCTGGACGAAGCGCGCCGTGCGCACCAGCGAGCGCTTCTGCTGGCAGTCCTGCCGGCACTGCGGGTCCTGCTGGGCGTCCAGGGAAATGTACTTGAGCGCCAGCATGCTGCCCAGGATGACGCACATGCCCGCCGCAAACACAAAGGCCGACAGGAGGCAGATCTCCCTCCGGCTCCAGCGCGGAAGACCTCCGCTGCCGCCGCCGGCGTGGTTCGGGTCTTTACCGCGGCCGTTGGACAAGGTCCCGCCTCGGCTGCGCCCCACGTGCCGGTCCAGGCTGCCGCCCAGGTGCAGGGTCATTCCGTTGCTGAGGATGTCACTGCTGTAGCGCCCGCCGTATTTCACTTCCTGGAACTCGTCGTAGTGGGCGGTTAATGAGTACGTCTTCTCCATGGCAGAGAAAAAAAAAAAGTTTTAGGTAGAAAAAAAAAAAAAAGGCAGCTGGCGAGTTTTAAGGAAGAGACGGATGAAAAAGGGGGTTTATTTCTGTGTTCAGAGTGCTGTCATAACTGAGCCTAAAAGGGAGGGCTCCCACTACAGGGCCCAGCACCGGTGTGAAGTGAAAATCCTGTTGGGGCTCTTAAAGCAAAGAGCCCTTTATTCTTTTTAAATCAAACGTCTGCACGGCGACGGGCTCCCATTGGGCACGAGGAATCTCCTGGGTCCTGCTTTCTCTCAATCATCCTCTTTCTCTCGGCTCCCTTTCCATTTGCTCTGCTCTCTCTCCCTCTCTCTCTCCAACCAGTTACAGGTCAGCTGTCGATAAAAAAAAAAAAAAAAAAAAAAAAGAGAGAGAAAGAAATAGAAATGAGACAGGGGAGGGCTGTAAGTTGAGAGAGATTGGAAATTGAAACCAACAATTACAGCGGCAGAGATTGACAAAGTTTTGGCACATTTCTTCCACATGGGTGTCTTTTGGCTTGTTTGTGTTGGATTGATTTTTGATGGTGGGCCCTCAGAGGGGAGGCAGCCCTCCCGCCCCCCGGCCTGGGTGACTCTTGGCTTCGGGGGGGGGGGTTGGATCAATGGAGAAATGATAAAAAAAAAAAAAAAAGAGCCTCAGAGTGTCAGCTGGACACGGAGAGGCGTGGCCATCACCGTAACTTTGCCCCGTGTCAGTTTAAATTGATGTAAAACTTTTTATTATTACAGAGGGACAGGGAGAATTTATGGCCTCTGCCTCACCCAGCTCACAGACACACAAACACACACACACACACACACAAAACAACTCCAGGGTGGATGCCATTCACCGATCCTCTTCCGAGATTTGAAAGGTGTAACAAGTTATCACATGACAAGCAGATGGCAAAATATAAATCACATGCACGTAAGTGTTTTTTATTTAAACTGATGTTGCTAAAGTAAACACCAAATTCCCCACATGTTCGTGAGCAGGTATAATAACCAACGACTGCAGACACGTGAACTCATTTTTTGATTGATTTTTGATTTTTGATTATCGCTGTTTGAACCCTCCTTTCCCCTTGCCCGATGCATTCCACTGGTAGGCTGTGTGTGTGTGTGTGTGTGTGTTGCCAAGGCGATCTGTGAGAATTGATCGCTATCTCCTTTTAGAACAGCAAACTTCAGCTTCTCCGATGTCTTTAACAAGCTTAAGATAAAAGAGAGGAAATAAGGCGGGGGGAGGGAGGGGGGGGCGGGGCTTCAGCGGTGATGAGCAGCAGGTTTCTCATTATGCCAGTACATGAACAACGCTCATGTGTGAAATCATGTTTTTGGGGTACGTTGTATGTTCAGTGCCAGCGAAGGAAGTGTCCCTTCACGTAGAAGAAAGACGAGCCCCAGTTGAACACGCACCTCGCCTGGCCAAGGTCTGCGTGACGTGACTTATCTCAGTGTGTCACGTGTGCACAAATTTAGCCATGGCGTGGAAAATCCGCACATGACAACTCCAAGTGATACGGACCACCCGAGGGCCACGTGCAGCTTCTGTTGGAAAAAAAAACCTCTTGAAAACCCTTTTCAGGGTTTACACGGGAGGGTGTTGCGTTTGAATGTGGTGAGTCCACCGGTGGGACGTGGTAGATGGTGCTTGCATATTAGAGGGTGGAGCTGGAGGGGGAAGCGCTCATGCTTTATTACACCGTCCTGTATGTGCACGAGTGGCCGGTGACAACGTGTAGCGAGAGGACGACGTGTCTCTGTGCCATTATCCTTGTCGATTTAACATCATCCGTCAGTCGTCTGGCTTGATACACACACATGTACGCGCACAAGCAAACACACACACACACACAACACACACACACTTGGTCAGGAGCATGCTGTATCTATGCAAGTGAGTCTGCTCACAACAACATTGAATTAACGCTCAAAATATATTCTCTCCTTCTCGCACATGCACCTTTTCTCGAGTGCCAGAACTCCGTAGGCATTATAATAAATTATGGGATGTCCGCACGTGCACACACGCACACACACACACACACTCACTATCACAATGGGCGTGGAGGCCCAGCCCATGGCTAATGGATTGGGTCTTGTGTGGGTACCATCACACAGAGAGGCACGCATGATGAATGGCTATTTACCAAACATGACAGGGCCTAATATTGGAGAGTTATACTAATGCTACCGCGCATACACATACACACACGCACACACACACACACACACACACTCACATGCACACGCTCACAAATAATGCATAGGCACTGAAATTGCACCCAACCACACACGTTCGGTCATACATACCACCTTGTCTGTCTTGTCTTGAATTTCTTTGCACACCAGCAACAACGCAATGAATTTTGCTTATAGCCAAGGTTCTAAAAGTGTGGTCCAGGGACCACCCTGGGGTCCTGGAGATGATACAAATCTGACCTTGCAAAACAGTTTGAGTTTTTGGTTGGTTTTATACAATGGGTTTTTCTTTTTTCTTTTTTTTTTTTTTATCCTGAGACTAGCCAGTAAATCTGTCCCCTTGACACCAGAGCCTAGTGTAAGCCTGCAGGTCAACTAGCTCTGAACCACCGATTCGGCCATTACTGAAGGATTGAGACCCAGGGTCACGGTGGTCACAGTCACGGTTTTCATCTTTGGCCAGAAGAAAAAGAAAAAAGAAAAAAGAAAAAAGCTTGATATTCCAGATATATGGACCAGGGGAGGGGAACCTCCAGTCTCTGGGCTGTACAGGGACCCCGTAGAGACCGACATGTTGCACCTCCCGAGATAAGTGGACCGACACTTCTTTTTGATTGAAGTAAAAGACACGCTGGTGTGGGTCTGGGGATGTGAGGAACCACACATCTGGCCATGTCAGATCCTCTGGGTTCCCAGCGGGGTTTGACTCCAGGGAGTAATCACTGTCTTTTCCAATCGAAAGTCTTGTTTTCCTCTGACTAGAACGCAAATGGGAATATGCGAAATCATTTTGAGATATAAACAAATGAGGGGGGGGAAACAAAAAAAAAGTGACCAAAGTCTTAAGAGAAATATTTTTGGAACCAAAAGTTATGTTCGCCTTGCCACAAGTGTTCTCTCTGTTGCAATTTAAAGCAACGACAGACTTTTCTAGCCCAGGCAGACCTTTTCTCAGGGTTCTCCAACTGCTCTCACTAGATCCTCAGTGAAGGTCAATGGTGGTCAATACGCGGAGGCCTCTGACAGCTCAGGTTCACATCACTGTTGAAGACACTCAGTGGATGGAATCCATAATTTTTTGTGTGCGTGCGTGCGTCTCTGTCGGTGTCTTGTTTGTTTGTGTGTGTGTGTGTGTGCATGTGCGCGCGTGTACGGAGTTGTCGCTTTGGGAGCGACCGGCTTCGCTGCTGCGGGCGTGTAACGCATCGACACATTTCTATCAGCCGGAGAAAGCAGCCATACTTGTTGCAACTGAGAAATAAAGTCTTGTGAGGTCGACGTCGTCTGGCCAAAGACTTACAGAGTTTCCAGAGGGCATGTTGCATAAAAAAACGTATTTGTTAATAGGCACACCGTCCGTATTATTTAGCACTGAAATCCCTCCTATCGGCTGCAGTTTCAATCCATAGGAGCGCGAAGCCCTTTAGCCGCTGATGTGTCTTCCTCAAAACTGGGCTCCAGAATGATCACACTTTTCACTTTCAGCTTTCCCACACAGCCAAACTTATACAGCGACATAAATTCACTCGGAGCAAACTCACTGCCGTTTGTGATTTTTTTTTTTTTTATAGCGCCGCCCAGAAATGAGCTTAGCGGGGAAACTCTCTGGCTTTTTTTTATTTTTTTTCTTTTTATCTCCCCTCGGCTGTGTTACGTCACCTGAAAGCCCTCCCTGAAATGGGTTTATTATCCCCCCCGCCCTAATCAAAGTGGTCACAGAGCCCGCCCCAGAAGCTCGGCGGCCCCCGGAGTCTTATCGCCGGCCGCCAGAGGCTGCAGCAGAGCGCCACGCTGCATTTGTAGGGACTTCAGCTTTGGACACACAGCTCAAGGGTCCCGTATAGTACCCGCAGATACGGCACTACTTAGACTTGTACTTGAGCACAACCTCCTTTTTGTTGCTGTTCCCAAAAAAAACCAAAAAAAAACAGCTCTGTGTGTGTGCCAGCGCTTGCATGCTTAAATGTACTGCATGTGCAATATTAAAGACCCCTTTTATGTTTAATCATTCTGAGAAAAATGATCCTGTGCAACGCACGCACGCACGCACGCACAACCACACACACTTGCACACACACACACACACACACACACAGGTATAAAGCACTTTCATACATTAACCCTTGTGGCTCCCGTTAAGTATTTTTAGATTTACTGGATAGAGCTCCATGCCAAACTGTATTTCAAATATTGGGAATCCTTTTTTCTCATCACAGTTTGGCAAACCTCACCCCCCGCCCCTATGAAACTTTTATCTACCCAACTACTAGTACCTCACTTTAACAGTTACTCACTTTTTTGTTTTTACCATCGAAAGTTTCCCATTTCATCCCAAAGTGCTGCTTTCGTGAGCTGTGTTTGATGCCGGATAAAACAATATCTTAAGTCTTGTTCGGTATAAACAGAATATTATATGTAAGGCTAAATGACGGGCGGGGCAAGATTAGGATTTTAATTTACTGTAGAGAGCTACTGTACTGGATAAGAAGTTTTGCCGAGCTCCTGCTGTGCGTAAAGACGCACAGCAGGAGCCGTCTGCTGCCAGGCAAATGAAAGCCAATATTAAAAAAAAAAAAAGAAAACAATCATCTTTTAGGCACATGTGCTTTTTGCTTTAAGCGATTAAAAAAAATAATACAAAAAATGCATATTTCAGATGTTTTTTTTTTCACTTATGCCGCTTACCCAGACAGGTGGACCTAGTGATGAAAACACAGATTTCTCTGGCGCCAGGTGCGTAAATGACGAGCGCACGCCTCGTCGGCAAAGACGTGAATTCGAAATCAAACTGTGCTTCTTCATATTGAATTTTTGTTTCTCTCTCCCCCCGATCCAAAACAGCACAAGAGGTGTCTGGTTTCCAACATTCAAACCCCGCGCAACGTGTCACACAATACAGCGACCTGCGTCTGCGCGTCCGACATGTGGACGGAGACGCAAACTTAATTAAAATCAAGACCTTACCTGTGGAGAGTTAATCTGAATATCCGCCAAGCTCAGATTATTCAACGTGCCTCTGTCCTGTGTGTGTGGGTGTAGATGTGTGTGTAGATGCGGGCGATCCACAGCACCAAAGGTCCGGGGAGATAATCCGGTCCCCCTCCTCCAGAGGCGGACACACACCGGGATCCGCAGCGCTCTGAGCCGCCGCTGCAGCTCAGCCTGCGATGTATGGAGAAGCGGGAGAGAGAGAGAGGCGGAGAGAGAGAAAGAGAGAAAGGGGGTGGAGAGAGAGAGAGAGAGAGGGAGAGAGGGGGTCGTTCATTAATAAGGTAGGACACACACTGACGCACACGTGCAACTCAGGTCCTCTTTTTTTCTTTTGCTCTGGGCTTCTTCTAATTAGTATTTGCGTAATTGATTATGTGTAATATTTCAAGTGCAAACACTGTGATTTATTATTCTGTTTTCTTTAATAGTTTACAGTTGTTTTTTTTTTTTTTACATTTACCGATAAATGTCGCTTCATAAGAAGAGGAAGTCACTGCTGACTCATGCACAAACTCCATCCACATTAAAATGACTCCATCAGGGGAAAAAAAAACAACACACTGCACCCCATATTGACCCACTCTGTATTACAAAGCAACAATAAGACGGCGTTGTACTCTGTGCATGAATGGAATGGAAAATTTCCACTGGTACCTCTGTGACACGGACAAGTTCCCAGCTATATTATTAGAAAAGGCAAAGTGAGTTTTCTTTCTCATGGAGTTGGAAGATTGCAGATTGGATTTGAGATGGTAGACCCCCGCCCTCCCTCCACCACCAGCTCAGAGGCTAAACAGGAACTCATTCCAGAGTGAGTTAGTCTCTTCCACTGATTGATATTACAGCGCGGCAACATTTTACGGCATTACCACGCGGCTCCGTCCACTCTCATAAATCTCCTGTTCTAAAACATTAGCCTGCGGAACCGGGGGGAACATTCATCTCTCCGTGTAGCCCCGGAAGTCACGCAAACCCAAAGTAATCAAACAAACAAACAAAAAAAAAAAGGTCAACTAATATTATTATGCAAATCAGCTGAGTAACTAACTGGCCATTTCATTACCCCGGTTGTTCAGTTAGAGGGGGAAAGCTGGTGGTGGAGGAGTGATGGCAGATTATGGAGACAGGGGCTACAAATAGGTTATTTCTGACCTTTTTCTTGGCTTGGGCTTATTGATGGAGATGAACGCCACTCGACAGGAAGTGCATTTATTTTATTTTTTTATCATTACACTTGATTGCCAAAAGGCAACACGGCAGAAATAAGAAGGCATATAATGAAATGGCCCACGGGAATAAATGAAATGGTGAAGAAATGCGTGGAAAGTAACATGGGTGAGGTGTGGTTTGTGACGGGAAATAATCAAAACCAAGCAGATTAAAAGAAATATATAGAAAACACCATGAGACGATCTGCTCGACATAAGGGGACAGGGCAAGAGTCATGTTGATGATGAACGGGTTAGCTGGTGTGTTT
>JAFBJU010011768.1:272147-295832 GCA_016785305.1 Colistium nudipinnis
TTAAACCCGTATGATGCATGTCCATAATGTGATGGGACACATGGAGCACAGAAAGATAACATTGAACATAAAACATCAATAATCATTTCATTGAAACAATCCAAAATCAATTTACTCAACAAAATGAAAATGATAAGTTGTCATTTTAATTAGGAGAGTAATGATAAAAAAAAAATATTTACGGCATGCTGTTCAGTGCAGGGCCTTCAGTTCAGTTCCTGTTCAGATCCAAACACAGATTGAAAAACATTTTTTTTTTAGAAATGAACCTTCGGTGCCGAGGTAAAATTTTGATCCGACTGTTTACGGAAATATAAACACCATTGCTTACTTAACTCCGTCAACTCAGCTCAACTCCACATGCATACCAGTGCAATAGACTTGATATCCCAAATTCATTTATTTTAAATATTGGCATATTCATGAGTGTAACATGTTTTTACATGGGAGCCACAGATTTGGCAGCCTGTAGTAGTGAGGTATAAAGATTTGAGTTTCCCACAAACCCAGAGAAATACAACCGTAAGTCATGTGCAACTTGAAATGCCTACAGGAGGTTTTGGCAGCGTGCGTGCGTGCGCGCGTGTGTGTGTGGGAAGCGAGGGCTCCTTCAGGTCACTGGGTTTAAAGTGCAGTTTGAAAATGTGTTTCATTTTCTAATACTGGCAGAGGATTTGTTCTCTGTTTGTGTAATTACAGATTCAAATAAGCTTTTTTCTATAAGTTTTGCATTTCTTTTTACTTTCCTGGCTAGAATTTATTTTCTGATTAAATTAACGTGAAACCCGAGTTGAGCTTCATCTAAATAATTGTGTGCGTGCGTGCGTGCGTGCGTGCGTGCGTGCGTGCGTGCGTGCGTGCGTGTGCGCCAATGTCTCGAGCCAAACGTCTGAGATTTCTCTCTGATTGATATAAACTGAGATGAATCATAATGAAGATGGACAAGAACTTGGCTCCCATTCCCAACCTGTTTTTTTTCTCACAAACTCTTCAGAACAGCTCGGAATGATTGGAACACTACCACACACACACACACACACACACACATATATCCACATGTGCACAAACATGCAAACACAACTTTCATGAAAAGTGCATGGAGAAAGTCCCTGTGGATACTTTCTGTTATGAGCTCAAGCCAAAGTTTTTATATAAAATGTATCATAAAATCTCCCCCCCCCCCCCCCAACACCCCCCCCCCCCCCCCACACACACACACACACGCACACACACACACACACACACACACCCTCGGCCCCCACATCTTTTTTTACTTCTTTAGTCTCAAGTGTCAGGAACCCCATTACAGTAATTAAGTTAGCGGATCCTCAAAGAGCTCCCCTTAAAACAGCCGGAGATGGAGGGGAGGGAGGGGAGGGAGGGAGGGAGGGAGGCATGGAGGGGGAGAGATACGGTTAAAAAGGAAACGCATGGGTGGAAGGCTTCAGAGAGAGATGACGGAGAGAAGGGGAGATGAAGGGATGGATGGGAGTGCGGAGGAGGAGGAGGAGGAGGAGGAGGAGGGAGAGGCAGAACCAACTTCTAGACGTATCCGCCTCACTTCAACACACCAGCGGCGTGTTACCTTTGAGGTGTTCCTGTAATTGCTGTTAAACCAATGCGCCGAATTCCAGATGGTTGGCAGCCTCTGCACTTTTACACCCGGCAACCCTCGCTGCTTTTTGGCAACACTCTTCGCTTCTTCTGCCGCGTTGCTCTCCACGAGCGACGGAAGCGCCCCGTCACGGGTTGAATTGTGAACTTAAAATATATAAAAGTGCTAAATGTGTCATAATTGCTGTCCTTTAGTGATATTTTGAAATATATATATATTTTTTATTACTAAAGAGCACTCGTGAGGTTGTAACGGATTTAAGAAATGACAAAGGATGGAGCTTTGCGGTAAAAAAAAAGCTAAGCTGATACAGAGAAGCGTGAAGGATTAAGTCATGTAATCGTTTTAAAGGATGAGCAGCAGGTGATTCGGAGTTCCTTTGACCCTTATCCCCTTTATGGTGACTCTCTGTGACTCAACTCACTCGACCAATCAGAAAGCAGAGTATACATATGGATCATTATGTTACTGCTGGAAAATAATACGTTGACCTTCTCTGATTTTGCATTATTATTTTTCTGTGGTTTTTACAGGCGTGAAAGTGCCCACCTTACAGCGGGGCAGATTTTTGGGAATTTATGTACTTCCCAACCTCACATGACACGTATGGCGCGGAGGCCGGCCTGCGTGATGTGTGACGAGCGGAGAACTTTAAAGATTTTTCCTTTTTTTTTTTCTTTTATTGCACAATCTTAAGTCATTGTCCTCTCACACCGAAGAGATGAAGGAAATGTCACACAATAAAAAGTAAAGTTTCTCCCCGAGGAGGCTTTTCCAATTTTATTTTAACGTGGGGGGGAAAGATGACAAGAAGATGGAGCCTACATTCAATTTGGCTTTTGTAATCTCTCAGTGGTGTGGTTAGTGTTTCCTGTAGATGCGACGGGTCAGATATTTGCCTTTGGGAGGGATAAATCCCCAAAAATTGATGAAATTATTAATTTCCCGGTGGTTTGGTGCGACGACGTGTGTCAAATGTGCTTTTCTTGAGGCAGGTGAAGGAAAAAAGGTGTCGGGACACTGTGCCAAAAGAATGGAAACCGAGGAGGTGTAGGCAGCGATGGAATGGGAGGCTTACAGCTGCACCTCCTACATTTATATTCTGAGCTCATAGTTTGTTAAAAACCCCTCCTCCTCCTCCTCCTCCTCCCTTTTTTTAGAGGGTGATGTCATCCCTATATGGATCCTTTGGTCAGATGCCACCATCACTTACATCTCTGTCACTGTCGCGCGCGTGCGCGCACACACACACCCACGCCCACACCCACTTAGCCCTCCAGCGACCCACGTCTTAATGCACGTTTGCGGCAAAGGACAAAAATATATCTGTTTGATTAGACGGGTGGAGTCGTGCGATGGTCCAGCCGCTGTAGTCTGAGAAGCCGAGATCGGCTTATTGAGGTGAGCTAACCGCAAGGGCTGCGGGCCGCGGTGGAGGGGCGCGCTCCATTTTAATATATGTGAGTGGTTACGGCGGTGATCGGAGGGTGGAGTCATAAATCAACTCAAATCATGATGAATTCATGTTTGCTTGTGTGGGTGTGTGTGTGTGTGTGTGTGTGTGTGTTGGTCTCGTTTTTGGTTGTTTTGAATTAGAAATGGAATGTGGCCACAGGGCGTCTGCCATTAAGATTTCATTTTAATAACCAAGCAGACCACCAGGAGAGGAGCCACCCAGCAAACGCTTAGCGGAGGTATTTATTTATTTTAATATTCAAACTAGCTGTAACAGCTGCGTCTTGCTGTGAAGGAAATGCAGATGGGGTACCCACGTTGCCAATACGTGGACCTGGTGTTTGTGTGTGTGTGTGTGTGTGTGTGTGTGTGTTTTTTGTGGATAGAAGAGGATAGAGGAAGTGTGGGGAGGAAACAGCTTCAGCGCTCTATTTCACTATTGGCTGTCGATTGATTAAGGAGGTCATCTGAAAGTGAGTCTCTCTCTCTCTCTCTCTCTCTCTCTCTCTCTCTCTCTCTCTCTCTCTCTCTCTCTCTCTCTCTCCCCCCCGTTACCCTCCCCCACCCCACACCGCACACACACACGCGCACACACACATTCCTGTGTCCGGAGTTACAACGTGAGGCAATTATACTCAACCTGCCACTGACTCGGTGTTCCGGGCTCGTAATTTTTAACTTGCCATAATTAAAAGTGTTGGGGTGACAGCAGCGAGAGGGAGGTGAGGATGAGTAGGTGTTGGGTGAGGAGGAGGAGGAGGTGTGTGATGGAGTGATGGACAGGGCCACGGTGGGGGTGGGCGGGGTGGGCCCGAATGGTCAGAAGACAGAGGCACAATGGGACTTCAAGGAAAACATGTTTGTGTGTAGAGAGGCGGGTGTGTAACATGTTGTCTCCAGGGACCCACTAACCACATGACCAGGTTGGACTAAATGTGCCTGTTGTGTTCTCTCATCCGTTCAATCAATTAGTCCGGCCGGTGTACTGGGCCGCTGTGTGTGTGTGTGTGTGTGTGTGTGTGTGTGTGTGTGATGGCTTTTCCCACCTATTCGTAATGACGCACAAGGGTAGTGCAGAATATATTTCACAGCGCGCGCACGAGTGTGTGTGTGTGCACTGATTTATCTGTCCTAATGTTATGCACATGTGTGGATCCCAACCAGGAGCACCTGTACACCAGCAGTTGTGTTCCACTGATATTTGTGGCTACGTTAATAACTCATTTCATTTTATTTTGTAGTTTAAAATAAAATTGTAGAACAATGGACAGCTGGTAGCAGCATTGATGACGAAGCCACGTTGAGATGATCACATCTCAAAATCACATCTACTGCTGTGTGGGCTTCCTCACAAAGTCATTAAGCTTTCATTTTCTTGCAACAACTGCTGTTGTGTAGATTATATTAAGCAAGCTGATTAAGAGGTGTGATTATAATTAAATACGATTCATAATTTACATGGATATAGCTATGAATAATGAATGAATAAATATAGCTTGAGCTGATGCATTTCAGTCATGGGTAGGCTTAACCCTTTTGTAAGATGCATTGGCTATGGTTAAAGTATCTGGAAAAAAAATCATAAAAAAACAATATAAGTTGGTGGACAGATTTGAATAGAATAGAAACTTTTTTTACTAGAAATAACTAAATGTAAAGCAAAAAATTGTGGATTTAGATATAAAAAAAAAAGGATGTTTAGGGTCTTAGCGGCGGTATTATTATAAACTTGATCAGATCGACCTATACATTCATACTTTCACTGTATGTGAAATTGTATGCATGTCATTTTACAGCTTTCTATAATCATATAGATGTTGTGGTAGTTTGAGGTGAATTCCAGTGGTGTAAAAACACTCCGACTAGTGTGTAGTACTGGGATCCATCTGACAGAGCTTAAGGACTCGTCAGAAATAGGTTGAGAACCTCAAATTTACAGTTTATGTGTGAATCATGATGTTCGATGGTGGCCGCATAATAGTGCAACTATAGATTATTTTCATTCTAGGCGTTCAGGACTGTATGGCCCTAATATCTCATTTTAATGACCTTGCAGGTTCTACGGCTATTTTTCAGGAGAGTGAGAGACACACACACACACACACACACACACACACGAGGGAGGAGTTAACAGTTACAACCTTTTCCGCGTCCCCATCCCTCCCAGCCGTCTCCGCCTGTCCTCATTCCTCTTTCTGTCCTCCCTGGCTCGCTACTCCAGATTTTTGATTTTTTTTTATTATCAGGTCCAAGAAAAGAGCGTGAAATGAAAACATAATTGGGTTTTAATCTGTCGCTGGCCACCCACTGACAAAATCCCAACCACATCGCTGGTCAGCACTTCATTAAGGGATGGAGACAGAGAAGAGGTAAAGGGAATTTAAGAAACATGTGTAAGCATACGTGTGTTTTAAGAATCAGTCGTGATTGTGTGTATTTACACCTCGTCTCTTTCTCTCTCTCTCTCTCTCTCTCTCTCTCTCTCTGTTGGTTTTGACCGCCCAGCTGCAGGCCAGGCTGTACTTACAGCCTATAAACAAGTCTTCAAGTGGGAAAACCCAATACCCCCAAGTAGCTGCTTATCACCGCCTTGAGAACATGTCTACGTGGAGATGTGTGTCTGTGTGTGTGCGTGTGTGCGTGTGTGTGTTTTTTTTTCTCTCCAGCTCGTGTCTGTGTAAGCCCTGAGCTTCTTAAAGAGCCCGTTGGGATGATCCTCACTCCTGAAGCAGGCCAGGAAGAAAAGGAATTGCCTTCTGCGGGACGTCTGGAGGTGCTATGGATTTGTTTTCACCCATCATCGTCATCGTCAGCCCTCAACTCCTGCATTTTTAGGAGCATGGTAATTAAGAATACTTGTCATTGTATTTTCTGTTGGGTGGCAGGAGTGGGATTCGAAGGCCCCATTTGTTTAGGGGTTATCAATGATCCATCTGGGGTGTAACTAGGTTTGACGTCATATTCCACATTTGATTCATTGTTAATGGAGGAAAAGAAAAACTCATTTATGCTACTCAACATGCTGTGACTGTAGACTATTGGTTTGACGCATTGATTTTCCACCCAAAATTACACAATCATAAGTTAATTTACAAACGGTAAAAAAAAAAAAAAGTAAGTGTCTGTTTTGGTGTGACTTGCATTTAACTGGTCTTCCACCCAAAAGCATCATTTCATCTTTCCCAGTTAACGCCCAGCGCGTCACATATTGATAACTCTACCTCTCTCAGTGAGTCTTAGACTGGGAAAGGAGTGTACAGGGAATATTTATATTTATATATTTTAAATCGTAGGTATTAATTGCAAGTATTTTCTGTGATCTTCCAACTTATTTCAGTGACCTGTCCCAGATTATTCTGCTGGTAACTAAAAATCCTGAACTTCATTCAGAAGGCTCAGCAATGTGCCAAAACCACCTCATCGTGTGTTATTTATTTTATTTTTTATTTTTTTTCCAAAATAAAATGTCAGGGACCATAATCCTCATCGTGTCGGCACACAGTAGCATCTTGTTCCCTTCGGTGTCACGGCCTCTGTCTATTTTTAAATTCCTGTGACTGTAAAAGAGAGAACCGGGGTGCCACGCTGGTCAAACAGCTAAAATTAGATAATGCATTTGTTCTCACTAAAGACACTTTATCGCAAAAAAACAGATTTAGAGCCACAACCACGGCCAAAACAAATTGCCTGGAAAAATTGCAAAACCAAAACTATCTGTGGACCTTTTAGTATCCATGGCAACCCACCTGTTTTTTGTTACCATATTTTGCTGAATGGGCCCCCCCCCCCTGCCGCCGGTCGATAGCTCCACACGGTGTGAAACAAGGGTTCTGAAGATAAGAGCGTGAAAGGGAGAGAAAAAAAAAAAAAAAACGCTGAGTGTGTCCAACAAAAGACGCAAACTATTGGAAGGAGCAAAAAGCCCCCCGGAGTCCTGCCATTGAGAAGGCATGCCACAAAAAAGAGAGGCAAAATATCCCCGATGGGCTTTCTTCAGCTTTACTTTGATTTATTTAAGAGGCAAAAACAAAATGGCAACGAGGAAAAGGAAAATGCTAGAATGCATCGGGCCTTTGGGAGGGAGCATCTGTTACCTGCATGAAAGCGCGGCACTTCTAGAGGCAAAAGTCGTGTTTTACGGCAATACACCGTTTCAACTTTATTTCAATATATTGCGCCTTGGCAGTCGGAGGCAGACGCATCATGTGCGTGTTTTGGTCTCAGTTGTGGGGTTAAGATTACAAAAGAGACGACAAAAAAAAAAAAGAAAGAACCCTCCAGCTTCATGATACTTCAGGCGTGCGAAACCGACATAGAATAAAAATCTGTCGAATCGTTGTTTTGTCCAATCCCCCTCTTATTTTTCTTCCTCCAGGTAATCTCTCCATCTTTCTTCCGTTCAAGAAGCCATCTCTCTCTCTCCCCCCTTCACTCAATCCATCTTTTCTCAAAAACATAAATACCAGTTTCCTATTACATCAGTCTGATGAAGCCAGCGGCTGAGTCATGATTATTTTACTGTGGAGAACAATACTGTGTGTGTGTGTGTGTGCGCGTGTCTGCGTGTGTGTCTGAGAAAGAGAATCAAACAATCAATCCATCAAATTTAAGTTGCATTTGCTCCCTGGGAGAAGATGAGTGTGTGTGTGTGTGTGTGTCTGTGTCGCTTAAGTATGTGCCTAATTAAATCTTAATTTCACGCAAGAAAAAACTGAGACTTGTAAGATTGTGGTGTTTGTGTGTGTGATCCAGAAAAACTCATGTTTTGGGGACTTACTGTATGTCCTTTTACGTCTCTCTTTATGAGGACAAAAAGCAAGTACCCAAAAGATAAATCATTGGATTTAAGAGTGATGATGATGGAGGGGGACGGGGTTAGGCACCAAGTCAGTTATGTGTTGGGTTACAGTGTGTGTGTGTGTGTGTGTTTTTGAGTGTCTTCCTAAGGTTGCGAGGACACATTTTGTCTTGGGACCGTCGTAATTGATCGAGGACGTCGAAGGGCTTGGACTTGGTTTTAGGGTCAGAATCAGAACGAGGCTGGGGTCAGGTTATGTTAATTGTTTTAATGGTTAAGGTTAAGGTAAGGTACTGTGGGAGGCCTCGCAACTGTAGAAAGACAAGAATGTGTGCGTGTGCGCGTGTGTGCGTGTGTCTGTAAATCAGATTGATTGCAGCTATAATTAAATTGTATGTCCTCCCAGAGATCGTGTCTCCCTCCCTCTGGACCTCAACCTCACTCTCTCTATTTTACGGTAAGCAGGCGACACACTCGCACACACACATCTCTTCTGTTTGCCTCCCTCACAATGTCACGTGAAACCCTCTGTATCATCTGAATTGTGATAAAACGCATTGTTGTACACACAGTTTTAATAAAGAAATGGACTATCAGAAACAAAATCAATAACACAAATATTGAGTTGCACAGTAGATTGTGACAAAACAGTCGCCGTGAAAAATTACGATTTTATTCCATAACCGTTGCGGATCCACAGCATGCTGCTTAGCATATTCGTGTAAACGTTTTATTTCATCATATTAACATTGTTGTCTTTTAGCTGTTTGATTCCTTCTGTGCTACCATATGCCATCTTTTAACACAGCTGAATTTCTGGTGGTCATTGACATGTTTATTTTCTCTTTCTGTTCTCAGATAATGGAACAAGTCTGAAAGAATGTCCCCAGGGGATTTAAAAAAAAAAGGAAAGATCCAGACACTGTAGTTGTCAACAACACAAACCACAGAATCCAGTTCAGGCAGAGTTTAAATCCAACTTAACACCTGGCAGCATCAGGTGAGTGTGTTCCAAAATCGTGTGTGCGTGCGTGCGTGTGTCTGTGTCTGTGTGTGTGCGTGTGTGTTTGTGTGTCTGTGTGTGTGCGTGCATGTCTGTGTGTGTGTGTCTGTGTGTGTCTGTGTGTGTCTGTGTGTGTGGGTGGGTGTGTTACTATCCCCCACTGTTTGTGTTACTATCCTCCACCTCAGCCCAGCAGGGAACGATTAATTAAATAAACCTTGTCATATCTGCCGCACCAAGTGAGAAAACGAAAAAGATACTTTTTGCTTGACACCTAAAACCTGTTTACATATGACTAAGCTTTTTTTTATTTTTTATTTTTTTTTACATATTGTTTGGGGTTACCTTTTAATTACAGTTGGCATACTGACTTAACCCCCTCTCAGCCTCTCATCTAACCCCTTGACAGAGCACTGGGAGATAGGAATCCAAGCAGATGGGCCTCAGCCCCGAGCCCCATTGTAATTTCTCCATTAAAGAGGCAAGGATTGGCTGCGTGATCACAGTGGGGGCTGGAAGTTGGCATTTGTGAGAGTGACACTGTGATGTGATTTTTATTATTCTCCGTAATGTGCTGACAGTTATTGCATTGTTGTGACTTAATTATGTTGGATTGGGAAAATGGCCTTTTCCATAACGAGGCCACCTTCAAGACTCCTATTCAATGTTCTCGCTTCTCTAATTCTTTGGCATCTTCCGTATGCCCCCCCCCCCACAATTCGTTAAGGTTTATTTTTTACTCAACATTTAATGTCAATGTTTTTAGAACCTTTTCATTTTGTGCTAAGCTAGAAAAGTATGTTGTATTCACCTTTCTGAGCAACTTTTTCTGCCTTGAAATCTTCTCAGACGTAGATTTGATTTTTTGTTTTTTTTTCAAATCTGAACACAAATATAATATTGTGTTCCATAATTCCAGCTTAGCTCAGGCAAACGCTCTTCTTTTTACACATCACAACCTGCTGACGGGTGAGATGGAGTAGCAACTGGGAGATAGAGCTCTCGGGGAACTCCGATAAAGTGCCTTGAGGGACGCCAATTGAGAGTTCAATAAAATGATAAAATAAAAAAAGTGCGTGACGCTAAATTGGCTTCATCTGTCCATGGGGACATTAACAATCTCATAGAAACGCAATTTTTAATTCACCAGTTGGCTTTCATTTCATCAATTTTTTTTTTACTAAAACGTGTCACTTCATTGACTTGGTGTTTCCCTCTGAACTCGGCTGTCTGTCATTTATCTCAGTTCAACCGGATCAAAGGGAAGCAGGCGATCAAAGCCATCGGGAGCCGGAGTCTCTCCTCCCGCTGAGCTCCGTCATTCGGAGGCTTCAAACCGGAGCCTCAGCGAGTCGGGTCGCGCCGCCACTCCACAAACTGTCAGAGCTGATGATCCAAATCTCCCTCGCGCACTTTAATGAATCCCAAAATAGCTCTGATGGACGACTCTGTCCCCCCTGTTGTTTTTTTTGAATGGTCTGATGATTCCCACTCATCAATAATTCAGATCAGGTCCTGATGACAGATTTAACTTCTTTTGGATGTGGTACCTGTGTGTGTAAAGATGAAAACAGTGTTTAAAAAAAAAAAAAGAGAGAGAGAATTTTTAGTGTTTGGGCGTTTGGTTCGGAGACGAGAGAGAGAATTAGTTGTGCCGTGCACACACACAGGCACAAACAAAAAATCCTAACAAGATTAGCAACCCCTGATGATGACACCTGTCAATACAGTTTTGGCCTGAAGGATACACGCACGCACACACGCAAACACTCACACACGCACGCACGCACACACGCACGCACGCACGCACGCACGCACGCACGCACGCCACTGATTTTCTGCTTTCTTTTCCCAACTTTCACAACAGAACATTTCTCACCTCCTCTCGGATCTGAATTTTCTCCTCGTTTAACTTTGCTTATTTTCCGTCTGGGCCTCGCCAGCCCTGCCCTCGCCTCCGGTCTGCCGTCATTAGTCTCTGACTCAGGTTAAAAAAAAAATTGGGGGGGGATTTGATTACAGTGCTTAATTCTTCAGTCTGTGGCTGAAGCTCAGCTGCAGGCGCGCGTGCTTTCATCACTCCTGCCTTTTTTTCGTCTCTGGCTTTTATACAAGTTGTTTTGTTCAATCCATCTCAAACAAAACCAGAGGCTGGGAAAATTCAAATATTGAAATATCTGTCTGGAATAAAGCTAATACTGTTCAGATGTAGGATCACATTTAACGAGGAAATCCCCTCAAGACGCCATGAGTGATGAGACTTTATCCTTCTATATTTCGCCTGCTACTTTCTATAAATGTATCATTGAATTAAGCTGGATAAACTTGGTCGCTTGGAACCGGTTTGGCTAAATGTAGGAAACTACTTTGAACTTTACCATTTCTCATGATAAAATCACATCACCTACAAAGTAGTAGGCTATGGTGGATCATTTTCCATTTACATTGATTATTATAATTTTTTTTGTGGCGTTTAATATTTGATTCTGCATTTCATTAAGCGGGATTGTTTATTTGTGTTGTTTATTGTCCCGCTGATGTGACTGTGTGTGTGTGTGTGTGTGTGTGTGTGTGTGTGTGGACTGTTGTTATATTCTTCTAATTGCTCGAGCTGATCACACCAAGAACAAATTAGCACACACAGCCTATTCATCCCAGCGTATGAAAGAATCCTCGCTCTGTGTCCTATTTCCTGTGCTCTCGCCTGCACGCCTTCCATTTCCTCCTCGGCCTCGCTATTCAATGTTTCCTCAGGGGGAATATCAAGCTGTTGTCCCCCCCGGGAATATCAAGCTGTTGTCCCCCCCCCCCCCCCCCTCCACCTCCTCCCTGTCCTGATGAGAACGAACAGTGTGTGTGCCTGTGTGTGTGTGTGTGTGTGGGTGTGTGTGTGTGTGTGTGTGTGTGGAGGGAGTCATGCTGGGATTGCCCTCTGCGGCAGCCGCTAAACATTCAGACTTCCCATCAGCCCCGCTGTTATTACCACGGAGCAGTGAATCCTCTGACTGACTCAACAGCTGTCCAATATAGAGGTGTGTGTGGGTGTGGGTGTGTCTGTCAGTGTGTTTGTGTGAGCGTGGGGGGAGGTGGGTGTCAGTGTGTGGGTGTCGGTGTGCGTGTGTTTTTAAAGTGATGCACCACCAGCGAGCACTTACATTTGAGAGCGCAATGATGCGGCCTGTGTGTGTATGTGCGCGTACACCGGCCAATGTTTGTGTTTTTCTTTTGGAGGAAAAATGAATGAAGTGTGTGTGTGTGTGTGTGTGTGTGTGTGTGTGTGTGTGTGTGTGTGTGTGTGTGTGTGTGTGTGTGTGTGTGTGTGTGTGTGTGTGTGTGAGCGGAGTTGAAATGATGGGATAAAGGATGCTGCAGGATTGGCGTTTTGCTGGCTGTGTACTGACGTGACATTTTTCCATCCAGAGGTTGGGGCCTTTGGGTGTGTTCATATTTTGTCGATTTAAAGAGTTGGAATTCTTGTTCTTCTGAAAACGCAGCACGTCCAACCTGGGAATTATTTTTGCCCTTCTCCAAGTCACCTTTTTTTTTTTTTTTTCGATGAGTCAGTGTTGAACTGTTCAGAGAGAGACGAAAATATCGTTTTCTTTGTTTTGTTTGTCTTGAGGATTTTTCTCAAACACATCCGACCCACTGTGACTGGGATTTATCAGAGCTATATATGGGATGTGAGAGCTGTAGTTCAAAGTAAATGCGGCACATAGGGTTCAGCTCGGTTTGAAACTCAAATATGAAGTGGTGAAACAAGCACTCAGATCCTCACTTCCATTTGTGAAAGTGCCTTTTCTAAAATGTGTTAAAAAGTTGTGCATTTGGGGGGGAAAAATGCAACATTTGACGGTTGTAGCTGGTGCGGGTGGAGAAATGATATGTATATAATAAATAAGAATATATATTTCTTCCTCAACTGTGACTAATCTTCAATTTTGTACCTGGGCGCAGATGAAGGATGTCCCGATGTCTGAGAGCGGCCATTAAACTTCTTCACGGGTTGCCAGGTTGGGAGCATCACGTCCCCCCGAGGGATCCCAGGATTCGGTGAGTGACATCTCCGGCCGTGCTTCGGCACATTTCTCCTCCTCCACCAAGCTTGATAGGGAAATGGGTGTAGTGTACAGTATAAATATGACATGACATACTTATATTTTATAGTTCTAAATATTTGTATATGTATTTGTAGTCACATATTTTATTCCGTCCCTTTGTTGTTTTCAATGGTGTTAATTATGTTGCATATCTCATTGTTTTTGGGCATTTACAGTCAAAACCAGAATTATATATTTAATGTCTTTTTTTAATGAAGTGCCAAGTAAGTATATTGGCATTTCAATAGGTTTTAAAATAATAATCCTGTCCTATTTAGTTTGTGAATATGAGTACGAAAGAGAATTTAAGTGGTTGGTCCTGTGTGCAGTGCAGTACTTGAGGAAGTGTAGACAATTTTAAATCAGCAGTTCCCCCCCTCGGTTGTGGCACAATGATGAAAATCATTTTTATAACGTGGTGCATTCAGGTGACATTATTATTGTGTTTGCAGGGAATTTGGTTTTGTTCTGAATATAGTTCAGCAAATAAATGTGATTGAGATTCGAGCCTTAGTTTTTTTTTTCTTTTGTTTTTTTAGAGGACATGGAATCTCAGCGTCTCAGCCGTATCATCCCATATCTGTTGCCCCATTAACACGCAGCAACAAAACAGGTTTTCAAGGTTCATGACTTTATTGTCCATGAGGGAAAACTGACCCGCAGCAGTGAAGGAAAAAAAAAATGCACCATGCTATGCAATAATAAAATGAAGAGATAAAAGACATAAAACACATGATGCAGTGGGTTGGATTACAAGGGCTATACTCTGCATAAATTCAGAAGGAGATTTCCGTACGCTTGGTTCTACGCAGTCAGACTTGGCTTCCAGTATATCACGGCATTTTATTTGCGTGTGTGTTTGTGCTTGTGTGCGCGTGTGCGCGTGCATGCGCGTGTACTGCGTGCGTATGGCGTGCCCGCGCACGTCTGTGTGTGTGTGTGTGTATATCCTGAACCTGCAGCATACACTCATCCTCATGGAAATTAATGTTGGTGTCACCGCGCCGTAATCTCTCCAAAGAGAGGAGGAGGAGGAGGAGTAGGGAACAGGAACCACTGGTAGTCTCCTCTGGCGGAGGATGCTCAGACGTGTCCTCCTCGGACGTTTTTACACTTTTTGGCAGAGTTATCATCTCGCGCCGGCCTCGGCCAGCACGTTGCGTCGTTGTCGGAATCTGACAAAACATTACTTCAGGTGTAATGGATCATCAGTTGGAGCGTGTGTGAGCTTGTGTTTTTTCAGCCGCAGTCTCTTCCGAGAGAAGTGTTCTTACCTGGGAACTCTCCAGCTTCATCACTGTGAGTGAGAAAAAGGAGGGAGGAGACTGGGGGAGGGAGGGGGGGGGGGGAAACCCAGAGTGGTGGAGTGAGGGGGGGGGGGGGGGGGGGGGGGGGGGGGGGGGGGGAAACCCAGAGTGGTGGAGTGATGATTATGAAGGAAGTGGAGTTGCATTATGATCAATGTAAATATAATGTTGTTTGGCTACTGTAGTCCAAGTCCAGTTAGTGCCATCTTGTTCTAATCCATTCCTTGGAGAGAAAAAAAGTTGAAATATTATCACAATGGTTCCGGTGTAGTGGAGAGGAGTGGAGCTCCAGCCAGGGAACAACTTCTATTCAGTAGTGCAGCAGTCGGACTCATTAATGGACCGAGGACCAGAGCGAGGACTTTCAGTACGCTTGTCTTCCCACGCGTGTCGAGGCCACTTTTGCTGTTTTATTGTACTGCGTGTAGGTATTCATTATTTATTGTGGCATCGCCCTGAACTGCAATATCAACCTCACTTGAATTGGAGAGAGAGAGGGAAAAAAATAAATAAAAAAAGACAGCCGGTGAGGATGTGTGAATGTGAGTGAGTGGAAACGAATGAGACCCCTCTGGCCAGTGCTGAGCTTTCTCTCTGGCACGTATCGATCGAGGGGCCTGAACAACGGCCCTGGCAGGGATCCGCAGACCCGTGTTTTTTTGCCAGTGCGCGCATGTGTGTGTGTGTGTGTGAAAGCCAGACTACATCTTCATTTCAGTCGATGAAATTAGAATTTTGTGAAGGGCTGCATGGGAGGCCGCTCTCGAGGTTCAGTGAATCGTTCATTCAGAAATCAAAGCAGACGCCTCGAAACACACCCACCCGCACGCACGCACGCACGCGCGCACAGTTATATGTGTGAACAGCGAGGAGGTGTAACCCACTGGTGCTGCAGCCAAACCGCATTATCAGCAGAGCAAACGCTTGTTGACACGCGGCAGCTGTGTCTGCAGAAGCTGGCACTAACTCTGACGCTAATTACAAAATAATGACCTGTTTGTGTTGTCTGTGAACGGGCCATGTAATCTACATAACATTATTTCAAATATGGAGAGTTTGGAGCATTGAGAAAAAGTGGATGTTATAGTAATGTCAGAATAAGAAAATATTTCGGTGACACCATGCTGTGCAAAAGGTTATTGTACCATCAGCAGCCTTGGAAGCATTAGAAGCCAATTATTTCGGAAAACAGAAGTGTCCGTCTGTCTGTTCCTTAAGGGATATTATTTTTTGCCAAAATATTTGAAGCCTTGAGTCATTTCTGTATAGATAGAAAAACATGTTTTTAGGTTTTGGCTAATTTTGTAATATCTTAAATGTCATGTTCTTTATCATGTTAATGATCAAATGCTTTTTCTTTTTTTTTCTGAAATAGAACGTACAACAAAGGAGGATTATTCACATTAGCCATTTTTCTTGAGGCTACGGAGATTTTTTCATTTTTTTTTTTCCAACAAATGATCCAAAAGCAAGACACCGGACAGCGCCAGACGCAGACATTTTGGTAAGTATACCATCATCAATTTGGATTGCCAGTTTGAGAGGTTGTTTAATTTGTTTTAGCTGTCTTTATTTGCAAGAAAAGGACAAGCTGTAACATTAACTATATTTTGCACCCACTTGATCATTATATCTTTTAATGTACCGCCCCTTTTTTGCCAACTCGGTCTCTGCTGAAATGAGCTTCTCCGTACAACAGAATTGTTGGAAATATTTTTTGTTTTGTTTTGTTGCAAATCCGCTGTCACAGGTGGAGGAGCAAGTCAAAGTGAAACTCTGTGAGTGCAACATTTCTAACATACACCCACATATCGGAAAGAACTGTTTTCTTTTCTTTTCTTTTTATAAATGTTTATACCTGCAATACTGTCATATTCAGTTATTTTAAGTCTGTGATAATAACGTGTAACATTTTCTTTTATGAAAATGAATGTGACTCAATGGAAATAATGTGTATCGTGAAGTTGCTAATTGGCAAGTTGAAACTAAACATATCAGAAAAAGCTCCGCATTGTTTCTGTGTTTCCTGCCAAAAGCAATTTTAAACGTTGGATGATTGATACCGGGCAATCACTGCACTTAACGAGGCTTTAGAAAATTGAGCAAAAACGTCATGGTATAGTATGTCCTCCGAAATGTCAAAAAAGTCAAAAAATGAAAAAATTGCGAAACATGCATCAAAATATGCAAAACGCTCAAATATATGACTGACGTGAAGGGAATTGATTAAAGTGGAAAAAAAATAAAAATCTGAATTTCGTCAAAAAATTGACCAAAACGTAATAGTATAGTATGTCGTCCGAAATGTCAAAAATGTCAAAAAATGAAAAAATGGCGAAACATGCATCAAAATATGAAAAACGCTCAAATATACGCTTGAGTGAAGGAAATTGATTAAAGTGTTTTTTTTTTTTCAGAATTTCGTCAAAAATTTTACCAAAACGTCATAGTATAGTATGTCGTCCAAAATGTCAAAAAATGAAAAAATGTCGAAACATGCATCAAAACAGGCAAAACGCTCAAATATATGACTGAGGTGAAGGGAATTGATTAAAGTGGAAAAAAAAAAAAAATCTGAATTTCGTCAAAAATTTGACCAAAAACGATAGTATATCGTTCGAAATGTCAAAAAAGTCAAAAAATGTCGAAAAATGCATCAAAATATGCAAAACGCTCAAATATACGCCTTGAGTGAAGGAAATTGATTAAGGTGATTTTTTTTTTTTTCAGAATTTCGTCTAAAATTTGAGCAAAAACGTCATAGTATAGTATGTCCTCCGAAATGTCAAAAAAGTCAAAAAATGAAAAAATTGCGAAACATGCATAAATATGCAAAACGCTCAAATATATGACTGAGGTGAAGGAAATTGATTAAAGTGAAAAATTATTTTTTTTCAGAATTTCGTCAAAAATTCTACCAAAACGTCATAGTATAGTATGTTGTCCGAAATGTCAAAAAATGAAAAAATTGCGAAACATGCATCAAAACATGCAAAATGCTCAAATATATGACTGAGGTGAAAGAATATTGATTAAAGTGAAACAAAAAAAAAAAAAGAATTTCGTCAAAAATTCTACCAAAACGTCATAGTATAGTATGTCATCCGAAATGTCAAAAATGCATCAAAACATGCAAAACGCTCAAATATATGACTGAGGTGAAGGGAATTGATTACAGTGAAAAAAAAAAAAATCAGTATATCGTCAAAAATTTTAGCAAAAATGTCATAGCATAGTATGTCGTCCGAAACGTAAAAATTCAAAAATTTCGAAACATGCATAAAATATGCAAAACGCTCAAATATATGACTGAGGTGAAGGAAATTGATTAAAGTGAAAAATTATTTTTTTTCAGAATTTCGTCAAAAATTTTACCAAAACGTCATAGCATAGTATGTTGTCCGAAATGTCAAAAAATGAAAAAATTTCGAAACATGCATCAAAACATGCAAAACGCTCAAATATATGACTGAGGTGAAGGAAATTGATTAAAGTGAAAAAAAAAAAAAAATTGAATTGAAATTGATTAAGGTGATTTTTTTTTTTTTTCAGAATTTCGTCAAAAAATTTACCAAAACGTCATAGTATAGTACAGGGGTCGGCAACCCGCGGCTCCGGAGCCGCATGTGGCTCTTTCATCCCTCTGCTGTGGCTCCCTGTGGCTTTAGAAAATAAATAATGAGTATTTAATTTAATGTATTTTATTTTAGTGCGTTCGTTTTTAAAATGTAATTCTAAATTTGAAGATTATGGTGATTATAAATAATACAAAATAAAACGTATTCAATTTTTTTGTCGCTCATAATATACGTACGTCACAACCATCGACAGTGGACGTATGGACGTAAATGGAGTGACATTGAAAACCTCCCCAGTGCGGACAAACTTGTGTTCAAAACATGGGATGCTATCCCCGACATTTATGTGAACATGAAAAAGTATGCTTTTGGAGTCCTGTCGATCTTCGGATCCACATACATATGTGAGCAGGTCTTTTCCAACATGAACTACATTAAAAACAGACATCGCTCACGCCTGACAGACGACAGCTTACAGTCCTGTGTGAAGATGAAGGTAACGTCATACAGCCCTGATGTGCAGAGGCTGTGCGCTGAGGTGCAGGAGCAGAAATCGCATTAACCAGGTGATAAATATTGTATTTGCCATTTTGCAAATATTTTTTTATTTATTTTTTTTTTCAAATAGACATTGAGTATTATATTTGAAAGTAACCTTCAACCCAACGTCTTTTTTTCGGAGTTCAAAATGTTTTTGTTGCGTGCAGAAATGTAATTTTGCTTCTCTGTAACAGTTAATTGATTCCTAAATGCAACACACTATAGTTTGTTTATACATATATAAAGGTAAAAAACGATGATGAAAAGATGCAGTGTTGTCTTCATTTTAAATGTCAAAAGGATTTTGTGGCTCCCAGTGTTTTCTTTTCTGTGGGAAATGGGTCCAAATGGCTCTTTGAGTCGTAAAGGTTGCCAACCCCTGGTATAGTATGTCGTCCAAAATGTCAAAAAAGTCAAAAAATGAAAAAATTTCGAAACATGCATCAAAACATGCAAAACGCTCAAATATATGACTGAGGTGAAGGGAATTGATTAAAGGGATTTTTTTTCTTTATTTCAGAATTTCGTCAAAAATTTTACCAAAAACATCATAGTATAGTATGTTGTCCAAAATGTCAAAAAATTAAAAAATGGAGAAACATGCATCAAAATATGAAAAACGCTCAAAAATACACCTTGGGTGAAAGAAATTGTTTAAAGCGAAAAAAAACAAAACAGAATTTTCAAAGATTTTACCAAAAACGTCATAGTATAGTATGTCGTCCGAAATGTCAAAAAAGTCAAAAAATGATAACATTTCAAAACATGCATCAAAACATGCAAAACGCTCAAATATACGCCTTGAGTGAAGGAAATTGATTAGAGTGAAAACATTTTTTTTTTCAGAATTTCGTCAAAAATTTGACCTTAATCGCATAGTATAGTATGTCGTCCGAAATGTCAAAAAAGTCAAATAATGAAAAAATTTCGAAACATGCATCAAAACATGCAAAACGCTCAAATATATGACTGAGGTGAAGCAAATTGATTAAAGTGATTTTTTTTTTTTTACGGGATGTTGTCAAAAAATTTGACCAAAAACGTCATAGTATAGTATGTCGTCAAAAATTTCAAAAAAGTAAAAAAATTTCGAAAAATGCATCAAATCATGCAAAACGCTCAAATATATGACTGAGGTGAAGGGAATTGATTAAAGGGAAAAAACGTTTTTTTTCAGGATTTCGTCAAACATTTGCCCTAAAACGTCATAGTATAGTATGTCGTCAAAAATTTCAAAAAAGTCAAAAAATGAAAAAATTTCGAAACATGCATCAAAACATGCAAAACGCTCAAATATATGACTGAGGTGAAGGGAATTGATTAAAGTGAAAAAATAAAATAAAATCTGAATTTCGTCAAAAATTTGACCTTAATCGTCATAGTATAGTATGTCGTCCGAAATGTCAAAAAAGTCAAAAAATGTCGAAACATGCATCAAAATATGCAAAACGCTAAAATATGACTGAGGTGAAGGGAATTGATGCAAGTGAAAAAAAAAATGTTTTTCAGAATTTCGTCAAAAATTTGACCTAAAACGTCATAGCATAGTATGTCGTCCGAAATGTCAAAAAGTCAAAAAAAGAAAAAATGGCAAAACATGCATCAAAATATGAAAAACACTCAAATATACACCTTGGGTGAAAGAAATTGTTTAAAGCGAAAAAAAAAATGAATTTCGTCAAAAATTTGACCTAAAACGTCATAGTATAGTATGTCGTCCGAAATGTCAAAAAAGTCAAAAAATTGAAACATTTCAAAACATGCATCAAAATATGCAAAACACTCAAATATATGACTGAGGTGAAGGGAATTGATTAAAGTGATTTTTTTTTTTTTTACCGAATTTGGTCAAAAATTTGACCTACAACGTCATAGTATAAAGTATGTCGTCCGAAATGTCAAAAAAGTCAAAAAATGAAAAAATGGCAAAACATGCATCAAAATATGAAAAACGCTCAAATATACACCTTGGGTGAAGGAAATTGTTTAAAGCGAAAAAAATAATAATAATTTAATCAAAAATTTGACCTAAAACGTCATAGTATAGTATGTCGTCCGAAATGTGAAAAAAGTCAAAAAATATTTTTTTTTCGAAACATGCATCAAAACATGCAAAATGCTCAAATATATGACTGAGGTGAAGGGAATTGATTAAAGGGAAAAAAAATCAGGATTTCGTCAAAAATTTTCCCTAAAACGTCATAGTATAGTATGTCGTCAAAAAATTCAAAAAAGTCAAAAAATGAAAAAATGTCGAAACATGCATCGAAATATGCAAAACGCTAAAATATATGACTGAGGTGAAGGGAATTGATTAAAGTGAAAAAAAAATGTTTTTCAGAATTTCCTAAAAAATTTGACCTACAACGTCATAGTATATAGTATGTCGTCCGAAATGTCAAAAAAGTCAAAAAATAAAAAAATGGCGAAACATGCATCAAAATATGAAAAACGCTCAAATATACACCTTGGGTGAAGGAAATTGTTTAAAGCGAAAAAAAAAAAAAAAAAAAAATCAAAAATTTGACCTAAAACGTCATAGTATAGTATGTCGTCCGAAATGTCAAAAAAGTCAAAAAATAATTTTTTTTCGAAACATGCATCAAAACATGCAAATACTCAAATATATGACTGAGGTGAAGGGAATTGATTAAAGGGAAAAAAAAATCAGGATTTCGTCAAAAATTTTCCCTAAAACGTCATAGTATAGTATGTCGTCAAAAAATTCAAAAAAGTCAAAAAATGAAAAAATGTCGAAACATGCATCGAAATATGCAAAACGCTAAAATATATGACTGAGGTGAAGGGAATTGATTAAAGTGAAAAAAAAAAAAATCCGAATTTCGTCAAAAATTTGACCTAAAACGTCATAGTATAGTATGTTGTCAAAATGTCAAAATGTCAAAAAAGTCAAAAAATTGAAAAATTTCAAAACATGCATCAAAACATGCAAAACGTTCAAATATATGACTGAGGTGAAGGGAATTGATTAAACGGAAAAAACTTTTTTTTTCAGGATTTCGTCAAAAATTTGACATAAAACGTCATAGTATAGTATGTCGTCAAAAATGTCAAAAAAGTCAAAAAATTTCAAAACATGCATAAAAATATGCAAAACACTCAAATATATGACTGAGGTGAAGGAAATTGATTAAAGTGATTTTTTTTTTTTTCAGGATTTCGTCAAAAATTTTCCCTTAAACGTCATAGTATAGTATGTCGTCAAAAATTTCAAAAAAGTCAAAAAATGAAAAAATGTCGAAACATGCATCAAAACATGCAAAACGCTCAAATATATGACTGAGGTGAAGGGAATTGATTAAAGTGAAAAAAAAATGTTTTTCAGAATTTCCTAAAAAATTTGACCTACAACGTCATAGTATATAGTATGTCGTCCGAAATGTCAAAAAAGTCAAAAAATAAAAAAATGGCGAAACATGCATCAAAATATGAAAAACGCTCAAATATACACCTTGGGTGAAGGAAATTGTTTAAAGCGAAAAAAATAAAAATAATTTCATCAAAAATTTTACCTAAAACGTCATAGTATAGTATGTCGTCCGAAATGTCAAAAAAGTCAAAAAAGTCAAAAAAGTCAAAAAAGTCAAAAAAGTCAAACATTTCAAAACATGCATCAAAACATGCAAAACGCTCAAATATATGACTGAGGAGAAGGGAATTGATTAAAGGGAAAAACTTTTTTTTTCAGGATTTCGTCAAAAATTTGACATAAAACGTCATAGTATAGTATGTCGTCAAAAAAGTCAAAAAAGTCAAAAAAGTCAAAAAAGTCAAAAAAGTCAAAAAAGTCAAAAAAGTCAAAAAATTGAAAAATGTCAAAACATGCATCAAAACATGCAAAACGCTGAAATATATGACTGAGGTGAAGGAAATTGATTAAAGTGATTTTTTTTTTTTTTTACCGAATTTCGTCAAAAATTTAACCAAAAACGTCACAGTATAGTATGTCGTCAAAAATGTCAAATATGTCAAAAAATTGAAAAATTTCAAAACATGCATCAAAATATGTAAAACACTCAAATATATGACTGAGGTGAAGGAAATTGATTAAAGTGATTTTTTTTTTTTACCGAATTTGGTCAAAAATTTGATCAAACACGTCATAGTAAAGAATGTCGTCAAAAAAGTCAAAAAATGAAAAAATGTCGAAACATGCATCAAAACATGCAAAACGCTCAAATATATGACTGAGGTGAAGGGAATTGATTAAAGTGAAAAAAAAAAAAAAATCCGAATTTCGTCAAAAATTTGACCTTAATCGTCATAGTATAGTATGTCGTCCGTAATGTCAAAAAAAGTCAAAAATTTCAAAAATTTCGAAACATGCATCAAAATATGCAAAACGCTAAAATATATGACTGAGGTGAAGGGAATTTATTAAAGTGAAAAAACATTTTTTTTTAGAATTTCGTCAAAAATTTGACCTTAATCGTCATAGTATAGTATGTCGTCCGAAATGTCAAAAAAGTCAAAAAATGAAAAAATGTCGAAACATGCATCAAAACATGCAAAACGCTCAAATATATGACTGAGGTGAAGGGAATTGATTAAAGTGATTTTTTTTTTTTTTACCGAATTTGGTCAAAAAATTGACCAAAAACGTCATAGTATAGTATGTCGTCCGAAATGTCAAAAAAGTAAAAAAATGAAAAAATGTCGAAACATGCATCAAAACATGCAAAACGCTGAAATATATGACTGAGGTGAAGGGAATTGATTAAAGTGAAAAGATTTTTTTTTTTCAGAATTTCGTCAAAAATTTGTCCTAAAACATCATAGTATAGTATGTCGTCAAAAATTTCAAAAAAGTCAAAAAATGAAAAAATTTCGAAACATAGATCAAAACATGCAAAACGCTCAAATAGATGACTGAGATAAAGGGAACTGATTAGAGTGAAAACATTTTTTTTTTCAGAATTTTGTCAAAAATTTGACCTAAAACGTCATAGTATAGTATGTCGTCAAAAAATTCAAAAAAGTCAAAAATTTCGAAAATTTCGAAACATGCATCAAAATATGCAAAACGCTAAAATATATGACTGAGGTGAAGGGAATTTATTAAAGTGAAAAAAAAATTTTTTTTAGAATTTCGTCAAAAATTTTACCTAAAACATCATAGTATAGTATGTCGTCAAAATGTCAAAAATGTCAAAAAATTGAAAAGTTTCAAAACATGCATCAAAATATGCAAAACACTCAAATATATGACTGAGGTGAAGGAAATTGATTAAAGTGATTTTTTTTTTTTTTACCGAATTTGGTCAAAAA
>JAFBJU010011768.1:306695-334099 GCA_016785305.1 Colistium nudipinnis
CTCTCTCTCTCTCTCTCTCTCTCTCTCTCTCTCTCTCTCTCTCTCTCTCTCTCTCTCTCTGAGTGGCAGCGCTACATTGAACAGAAGGTGATAGTCTGGAGAAGTCTCTCTCCACTTCTCATCCTCTGGCTTTGCTGTCGTCTCCCACCCTCCGACTCCCAGTATCTGTCTCTCTCAATGCATCTCCCCATTTGTTTATCTCCTCACCTCTATTCACCTCTTCTATCTTTCTCTCCCTCCTCATTTGGCTCCCTCTCTGTCGCTCTCTCCGTCCATCGCTTTTGTTGATCCAAAAAACCAGCTGAAGCAAGAGATTTTACTTCTTTTTTTTTAGGGGTGATTGTGACAAAGGGTGTTTGGCAACCGTTAGAAATGTTGCTCAGCCAATGTACTGGGCTGTAATCAAGTAAACTGCCAATGGATGGAAAAACAGTTAGCACTCAATTTCCTGTTTGTTTCATCTAATAGCTCGGACGTTGGGCCACTTTTTCCAGGAAAGGGACTCGCTGGTATCTCAACCACGAGAGAGGCAGATAAAAAACAGCTGAAGCAAGAGATTTTACTTCTTTTTTTTTAGGGGTGATTGTGACAAAGGGTGTTTGGCAACCGTTAGAAATGTTGCTCAGCCAATGTACTGGGCTGTAATCAAGTAAACTGCCAATGGATGGAAAAACAGTTAGCACTCAATTTCCTGTTTGTTTCATCTAATAGCTCGGACGTTGGGCCACTTTTTCCAGGAAAGGGACTCGCTGGTATCTCAACCACGAGAGAGGCAGATAACCAAACGTTGACCGGGAGTTGTGTTCTCTACAGAGCCACCACAGAGATGAAGTATCAATCTTCCATGATTTTGCGCTGACATATGAATATAACCCAATATTTTCCTGAAGTCCTCTTCCCGTCCTAAGGTACCATTCTGCAGAGTTGTTCCTGAGATAGCATCCTCTCAATGCATATGACTGCCCGTATACAGCCTCTGTGTGGTTTTTTGAATAATTTACTCATAAATATGTAGCGAATCATGCAGCATCATATCATTCAAGAATGTGAAAACCCAAAACAGCTGGTCCTGTGTGTCAGTCAGAGTTCATTTTGCCTCAGACGGACTATAATGCAGTTCAGTATTCATAATGGTATTCAATCATAATTAAATATTATTAGAAGAAGCTACCGCGACAACTACTAATAGTAATTAATTAGTATATAATGCTAAATAATAAGTAATAATAGCAATCTTGATAACAACAACAAGCGCAATCATGATTTTCATCCTTGTTGTTGTTTTTAAGATGATGGGAGAAGGCACGGAGAGGTAAGATAAGCCTGCGTTTATTTGTATATGATATGAATCTTTTGTGTCCACAGTGCATTGTGGAAATGTGGAGCGCTGAAACCCACCAGGCTCATTTTGTGAACGTGCGTTTGGTGTTTTAATCTTACACTGGATCAGCTGCTTCACGGTGGAGCAGATGTCGCAATATTCTCTCTTAATCGTCAAATCTTTTCCCTTTTTCTATAAATACAATCTTTCTGGCACTGTATGTGGAAATTCATGTTATGTTTTCTTTTTTTTGTTAATGTAAGTTTTTTGTTTTTTGTTTTAATCATTATTAATTATGGGAAGTTGTTTTTTGGGGGGTGATGGGTGTGGTATTTGTGTGCTATAGTTCACGAGAGGTTTAGAGTTCACTTTTGAATGGCTGCGTGTGTGATTCCTTTGTTTTTTCTTGAATTAAACATGAGGGTGTTTTCATTGATTGAAAAATCTAAGTTTTTTTAAATTGATGTTGAGTTTACAGGGATTAAGTGGTTGGCGAGGGATCTTATCGATCTTCCAACAAGCCTCCTGGGTTGATGTTCAGTCATGTTTTTTGATTGACTCAGACAAGAACAGCGGGTGCTCCCCTGCTCATTATCAAACCGTGGATGATGTTGCATTTATGAAGATATTTATTTCGTCCTATAATTCAGCCCATGAGCAAAGCGGGAATTAAAAATGCTCTGGGGTATTGACCATTAAACGTTTAAGTTAAATTCTCTCTTGTTAAAATGTCCTTTTTGAAAATGTGACTATTGAGTTCAGAGTAGAAAATCTGAGATGCGGTGAAGACTGGAGTCATTGAAAAAAAAATAAAAATAAAAAAAAGAAAGGTGAAAAGCAAGAGTGGAAAGTTGTTTAAATGGTCCCCAGTGGTTTTGGACATTCATCCATCTTCCCATTATCTACACCAATTATCTTTTTTTCTGGGTGAAGCCAATCCCAGCTGACTCTGGGCGACAGGCCCCGGTCACCTGTCAGACACAGGTCCACCATACAGAGATCTCCAAAGAACCTAACCCCTCGTTGACATATTGTGGGATCGTGGGAGGAAGCTGGAATGGGATCCAAAAATAACCTAGAAAAAAAAAAACACAGCACCAACCCACGTGAGGTTAAATTTGGAGGAGATATAAAAGCATTGACTACCAATGTTTAGACCAACGCGCACGCACACGCAGCCAAAGGTTTTAAGGGGCATGTGCCCAGCTGGCGCCCCTTCACCCGCGGGTGAAGTAAAGCCGGCCTACCATCGGGGCGAGGTGAAGTGGCTCTAATCTGCTCTCCTGGCATGAGGTGGCAGGGCCTGCCCGCTGGGCCGTGACTTATGCTGGCGATAGGCGGAGTGGGCGTCCCGCGGCGTCCGGCTCGGCGCATCAGTCTCCTGCTGAGCAAGAGAGAGGTGGAAAATGGAGATGGCACAGAGCCAAGTCAGGGGAGAAGAGGAGGAGGGGGACATTTCCACACACAGAGACATAACCATTGTGAGCATTAATACCCTGCCTCCCTTTTGATATCTGACTTTGTTGTCGGAAAAGTTTCAAATAAGCTAAACCTAAAGATTCCGCCTTAAAAAAGCACGAGAGAGAAGGCACCACAATCACCGATGGTGTATTTTTTCTCAATGCCCCCTCCCCCGTGTGTTAATTTTTTCCCACGTCACGGACTGCCTACCAAGATGTACGAAGCGTCTCGACTGCCACTGAGCAAAAAGTGAAGCCGAATGATCCCAGATTCAGGCTCCGCCATCTGGTTCTGGTCACGTCGCTCGTAGCCCGAGTCTGTGAAAGATAGGGATCGGGAAATGAAGCCACAGGTCAAAGGTCAACCAACCAATCCGCGCAGCTCGGCTCGTTTATGTAGCATCTCAATAAAAAAAAAAGAAAAAAAAGACATACTTACTCTACTTACATTCTCCAGGTGGACACCTGTCACACAAGAAGATTCCAGTATTCCAGTCTTCTGCTTCCGGTGGCTGGCCAATGAAAAATAATTAATGAAGCTTCTAAAGAGATGATTACTTTCTGGCATTTTGCCATTTACTTAATAGGAGGCCGTTATTCTTATTTATTTGACACTACGGAAGCACTAAGAAATGATTATGAGCAAAATGGGTTAGAATGCTTTGAGGTTGCCAGGTTGGAATCAAAGGGGGGGACGTTGTGCCCATGTAGGGCGGCCTAAGATTTTCAGTGATGAGAATCTAGCCCCAAAATGTCAAAAATCATTGGCCACATCCATATTGAGCTGATATTGTTTTATATATATATATTTTTGAAGACATCCATGCATGCACGTATTAAGGTTTGAGAATTTTTCCACCCTGCATTGAGTCTTCTTGGGGTTGGCTGCAGACATTGACGCAAAGGAGAAGAGAAAAATGTGTGATGGGAAACAATTGACCGAGTTAAACCATAGGAGGGGAAAAAGTGAATCTTGCCTCCCTGCGGTGGCTGGGTAAGAGGTGTAAGTGGTTTATACCTACAGTAACCGAGTCAAATCTGAAAGGAGGGGTGGGAGTGCACCCCAAATCTCATTTGGTTCCGGGACCCAAGGCCTGACTTGCTGATGGGAAAGAAAAAAAAAAACAGGGAGTTAAAAACCTGGGTGGGGGCTAAAAATGGAACGGAAAATGAGGGTGAAAAATTGTCAGTGATACGGTGGAGCTCAGCGCGAGAGAACGAATGGGAGGAAACGGCAGGAAATTGCAGAAATAAGGGAGGAAGAGAGGAATCATAGGTATGAAGGTGCAAAGAGACAGAGGGAGGAAGGGAGCGATCACTGGAGGACATATCTTCAGACCAGGGTGGATTGAAAGAGTAAATAGAGGCTAAGAGGGGATCAAGGGAGAGATGGGGCCCATTGTAAGTCCAACGAAAGAGTGGTGTGTCACAGCAAGAGACGAGGGGAGAGGAAGGACGTGGAAAGGATCGGGGAGAATGTGGTGTGGAGAAAGAGAGGGAAAGGGTGGGAGAAAAGAGGAGGGGAGGGGAGGGGAGGGGAGGGGAGGGAGGGCTGGGGGGGGAGAGAGAGAGGGCAGAGGCAGCAGTAAAAGGCGGGTGGCGCGGAGGAGCCTGAAGGACACACCGTGTTAGCGGAGAGGAAGACGAGGAGAGGAGAGGAGAGGAGAGGAGAGAGAGAGAGAGAGAGAGAGAGAGAGAGGGATCCAGAGTTGAAAAAGTGATGGAGGTGAAAAGACGGTTTCCCCCAGGTTCTTCTTTGCGTCTCCTCCTACTCCTCACTAACACTCCAACCCCCCCCCCACCCCTTCATATTTTTATTCCTCTTTTATCCCTTTTTTTTTGGCATATCCCCGTTTCCTGCCCTTAAATCACATTCCTCTTTTCTTTTCTGTTTTTTTTTTGCTCTTTCTGGATGGGACAGAAAAAGAAGACGACCTTGAAATAAAGATGTCAAAACGGGGGACGATCAAAGAGAGGACATAAGGGGAGGAACTTTTTTTTCTTTTAACTGTGCAACATCCATTCACACAACACAACGGGAGGACAACACTCACAGGAACCTTCATTCCTCCCCCCACAGCGTTCCATATCGACCCGCCCCCCCTGGCGTCCCCCTGCAGACATGGGAGGACGAGAAGTGGCCTCGTGCTACCTGTGGAAGACACAAAGCCCAAAGATGCCAATCAACTGCCAGGTTGGCACTCCTTCTCACCTCCCTCCCTTCTCCTCTTTTTTTTTTTTTTTTTTTTTTTAATATTTTTTGGCCCCCTCCATCCCTCCCCTCCTCTTTCCGTCCGGACCAGGCCTTGGCCCGGTGCCAGGGAACAAGTGCTGGCTGCGTCCGCCGGCCAGACGGGGAGTCCGGAAGACAAACTACCCAATATAAGGCCGGGGAACAGATAGAGATGGAGGGAGGAGGGGATGCGTGGCGGGAGGAGGTGAAGAAAAAGAAGAAAAAAAAAAAAGAGAGAGAGAGAAAGGGAGGAGAGGGTTGGTTTCAGTAATGGAGGGATACTTCCAAAGGGAGTGGAGGTAAAGCGTGGCCAGGGGGCATTGATTTGCAATTCCAATGGAGCCTGCTTACAGTGAATTACGCAGCGACACACTCGCGCTTAAGTGCGCATAAATAATCAGGGCCAGTTCTGTCCCGTAATGGATGCTGCCGCCCTAACAAAGTTAGAGAGGCCGTCCGCGGAGGAACAACATCAACATTAAAACCATTATGAGGAGTGCCAGGCTGGATTAAGATCGCTTGAGGAGCCCCCCGGCGAGCCAGGATCTCTGTCCCTCCCCTGGGACTAATATCTTTCAGTTTCATTTTTAAACTCCTCAATAATTAATCGGGGGGGCGACTGCATGAGTTCATCTGTGAGCAAATGCCGGCGCTTCAAAGTGTGTAAAATGTCAAACGTTTACATCTCACGTCTCCATCAAGTTCCTCAATGCGAGTCCACTCGGGGGGGAAAAAAAAAGATTGCTTCATCGCTGTGGTCGAGTTGCATTGTGGTTAATGTAGGCACCAGGTAGAACAAGGCGTAAAATATATATATATATTTAAAAAAAAAAGAGGGTGATATTGAATAGAAAGATTGCGTTTGAAAAAGTAGATTTTAAAACTTTTCATGAAAACTTTTTTCTCCCCCGCTGCCAGAGGACATTGAACACCACATTTAATTAACAAAGGTGCCCAGCTGCAAAAAAAAAAATGCAAATGAGCTGGAGATTTTTTTTACCCCCAAAACTCCCCGTACAGCTGTGATGAGCCTTTACGTAAAAAAAAATTAAATAAATAATATTCACAAATACTTGTTGTCAGAACAATTTTCAATTATATTTCACAAAATAATACAAAATTATATCTCAGTCATTTATCAGACACCCAATCATATCCCTGCAGCTTCCATCTCGACTCCATTTCAGTTCGGTTGACACACACCCGGCAACGAGAGATGTAAAGGGACATTCAAAACCTCATTTTCACCGGAACGCCAACACGGCCCCGTTTCAAACCCTCGCCATTTCACCTTTCGGAAGACAAAGCGTTTATGACTCCTGCAGCGGCGGGAGAGAAAGCGCTGGTGTTTGCTAAGTGCTGAAATCACGCCCAGCCAGCAGGCCGGCGTCTCCGCTCGCCGCCGCTAATGTGAGCGTAATCTGCTCCATTCACAGCGGCGCGGCGCGCGAGTGGCGTTCACCGGGCCCTCGTGCGGTGCCAGCCAAAGATTAGCGTTAGTGAGGGGCTTGTCGCACACAAAGACAACAACGCTGCCAGACACCCCCCCCACACACACACACACACACCACAGTGTTTGGTGTGCACGCAGACTACGGGGATGAAAAAGAAGAAAAAAAAAAAGAGAGCGAGAGAGAGAATGACCTATTGTGGAAGCAGAGGAGGATAATGAAAGGCTTGAGAATGAAGCAGGGAATAATGGCGGGAAAGCGAGTGGAGGAGGTCGGGGGGGGGGGGGGGGGGGGGGGGGGGGGGGGGGGGGGGGGGGCGCAGGTGGGGCGTGAAAAAAGTCTTGGAAATTGGTGCCGTCGCCTCTGGCCGAATGTTTTCCCTCCAAAGCGAGGGAACAGAGGGATGATCTGGGCGGAGGACAGATGGAGAGAGCGCTGACGGAGGGCCGGTGGAGCGACGGTGCTAAACGGCGGCATCCGTCAACGAATTAACGACCCACGATGAGCCGGCGTGTTAACACGGGACTGGGTGTTTGCCGACTCGCCCATGTTTGTTGGGGTGGGGGGGGGAGAGAGAGAGAGAGTGAGAGAGAGAGGGTGAATCAGAGCTATTGATTTAGGGTCGGGCTCAGGTTCAACATCAGATGGCCAATCAGAGACACAAAGTGACTCTGGGTCACATTGGCCAAAAATATGAACCTTCAGGATTTATTTAAATCAATTAAACGGATGAGTTAAATTTGGCGACTTTTAATAACAGTGGTAACGGGGACATTTTTTTCATTTTCTTTTAAAATTTGAAATGGAAACCCATTTTCCAATTTCTATTTTTTGCGAATCCTTTTCAGCTCCACAAAAATCATTTCCACGCATTATCTTCCCATGCGACTCGCTTTGTAATTGAACAGCAGCCGGTGTGTGGCGGATCAGGTTTCCCCTCGGGTTAGTCTTTTTTTTTTGTCCGCCCCCCCCCTGCCCCCCGACGACCCTGCGTGAGTCGCTGTAACTCCCCGCGTCCTCTGCCTCTGATTGAGCCATTACGCCGGGCCCGAGCCCGCTGATTAATACACGGCGTGTGTGGGGCCAAATTGATTCATGGAAGTAAACGATTTGATGAGGGGGCCAGTCGGCACATTTTCCCAGGACTAATGCGAAGCTAATGGCGAATGACCACGGTGGGCAGCTAAACGCTAAAACAGCCGGCGCCTTGAAGGTCACGGCGGGGAGTAAAAATGAAAGAGGTGGACTCCACAAAGGAAAGGTGAATTCTGCAGTTGGAGCTTTATAACAATAATATTCATCATTATAATTATTATTACTACTTTTATCGTTAAAAGAGTCAAACTTCTAGGAATGGTGGCGAATACCTGCAAGGAAATGAATGTTCCCAAGCCCATTTCGGATATTTCATGTCAGAGCTGTAACTTCGGCGTACCCGGATTATAGAAAAGCTTTTAGTCACAACAGGATCGCTGAAAGCCAAGCAAAGCGGGATTTTTTCAGATCCTCAATTTATAACTGGTGGCTGCTCGTTTTTTTTTTTTTTAATCGGAGGGGGGAGATGAAAATGGAAGAGAAAAGAGAGAGAGGAAAAAAAAAAAAATTGGAACGATGTGGGGACTCGTGGATAAAAGTGCCAAAGCCTCCCATTATTCCCGTGTGCAGCCCCCGTGCCGCTGCCTCACTCCCACGGAGCTGAACCCTCGCCGGGGAAACAACATCAACCAAATGACTGAATAATTGAATGACCAAATGAAACAGCGTGCGCTGCCCGGACGATCAATAAACTCCAGCGCTCGCCATTAGTCACCGACCACATTCTCTCTCTCTCTCCTTCCTTCGTCTCTCTGCCGTTCATTCTTTTTTCACTTCTCTTTCACCGTCTTCACCGCCGTTTCCTGACCGTCGCTACCCCCCTCTTTTGTTCTACTTTTTGTCGTCCATCTTTTCATTCCACTCTTTCTCCATCTTCTCCTTCTTTGTCCACGAACCCCGCCCTCTCTCTTTGCCGCCTCTTTCCAGTCTCGCCTTGCCAACACAGAGAGGCATTATTTTGACTCGTGCTCCATCGTTAGTCAGCTCCCATCAAACACATAATATGACAAACAAATAATATCGAGTCAATATTCCACTTTGCCAAGTCCGTGTGACTGATGTCAGTGAAGCTCTCTGTGTATGTTAAAAAAAAAAAATAAATAAAAAATAAACTGAATCTGGGGAAGTATTAATTAACTATAATTAATAATAATGAGATCATCATTTAGTGGAGGAAAGCAGCCGACACTCAAAAAGAATGGATATCATCCTGAACCAAAATGGTTTCAAAGCTATGGCTTCAATATTTATTCGCTTTCTGAATTTCCTCGCCCACCACACCACGCTTCCCTTCCTTCCTGTAAATATGAGCCGGGCCTGCATCACAGATTCCATCTCGGGAGACGGCCGCGCAGCCAGCCAGGCGGAAACCACACTGTTGGATTTCGCAAAAAGAGGTTAACAGGTGAGCGCGGAGGAGGGACCAGAGATGGGAAATGGATGAGCGCGGGTTTTTTTTTTTTGTTTCCCCCCCGTACCGCCACTCGGAGTGTGTGCGACCCTCGGTCATACCTCGTGAGCACATTCGCGCGCCTACCTGATCACACGAGCGGCGGCCAACCGAGCAGAGCATCAATCTGACACGTTCAGGTGCGGCACGTATACGAGCGTGAAAGACGAACGCACAAGAGGAGGGAAAAGTTCCGCTGAGTTACGGTTGGCGATCAGGTTCAACATTAAAATCCAGGTCGCTTTCACGGCTCTCGAAAAATTGACGTCATATTTCTCATTAAAGATGTTTGTCGCTTTTCCACGCGTTTACTCTGACAACAGGCATCAAAGTAACTGTGGAAGTATAAAACAAATCCTTTCCCACAGGCATATGGAGTTAACATTTTATAAAAAAAAAAAAAAAAAAAACAATAGTCATAGTAGCAGCTGTGTCAGAGAAAATATTCCACTTCTGTTTGGGTCCCTGCCATTATTGTGTGTTGACGATGATCGACGCCACACTAATGTGCCGTTCAGCCGGGAGCTCAAATCACAACATTTCACTTCAATTTGTTGAGACGTTTCGGACAAAAAAAAAAAAGAGAAAAAAAAAGCCAGTTACATCAGATACTGTGAGGTTAAACTATGCACCTCGAAGCTGGTTCCCACTTTGCTCCCAAATTTCAGTTATCCATCATCTTCACAAAGCTTTAAGGGGGTAATACACTAGGTTTAGGAAATGTCCCGCTACTCCATGTACAGTCATTAAAGATGTTTGTCGCTTTTCCACGCGTTTACGCTGACAACAGGCATCAAAGTAACTGTGGAAGTATAAAACAAATCCTTTCCCACAGGCATATGGAGTTAACATTTTATAAAAAAAAAAAAAAAAAAAATCAATAGTCATAGTAGCAGCTGTGTCAGAGAAAATATTCCACTTCTGTTTGGGTCCCTGCCATTATTGTGTGTTGACGATGATCGACGCCACACTAATGTGCCGTTCAGCCGGGAGCTCAAATCACAACATTTCACTTCAATTTGTTGAGACGTTTCGGACAAAAAAAAAAAAAAAAAAGAAAAAAAAGCCAGTTACATCAGATACTGTGAGGTTAAACTATGCACCTCGAAGCTGGTTCCCACTTTGCTCCCAAATTTCAGTTATCCATCATCTTCACAAAGCTTTAAGGGGGTAATACACTAGGTTTAGGAAATGTCCCGCTACTCCATGTACAGTATGCAACACACCCCTTATATTTGATTAAAACTGTAAAGCAGTACAAGAAGCCGTAATACATTTGTTTATGAAAAATACTAATTTCGAGCATTTCTCTCATTAATGGCATTAAATGTCCGTTTGTGTTCAAGGTTTTGAAAATTCCACCTTAAAAATCACAAGTAATTTTATATATATATATATAAGATTAAATTAACACGATACTGACCCAGTCAAACGTCTCCGCTACACTGGGGAGTTCAGTTCTGGTTTCGTTATAACCGTTCTGTCAATTTTTATGGGCCAGTGAAAGCGGAAGAAGTCTCCCGTCCCTTGTAAACACCAACATTTATAAAGCGTTCACTCCTGTCTGTGCTCGATCGGGATTTTAAAGAGCACAAACAAACTCTGGAATGTCTGGAATCACCTCTCTGGGAATTACGGAGGAGCGGCACAGCGGCCCATTCGTCAATTTTTATTTTGCACTATGTAGCACGCCTGACTTTGTTTTTAGTTTTTTTTTTTTTTCCACAATATGGCTCCCAGGCAAACACGTAAGCCTGAACACTCCACGCCAAATATCTATAAAACACAACCCACGAGGTGTAAGATTCTAAAAAAGAACAGTTTCCAGATCAGAGAGGAATTTTACAGTCCGGGGATGAGTCTCTGTGGGTTCACCTCAGCGAAATGTCAGAGCAGACGGTACGGCACGAGGTGTCCAACAAAGACAAGGACATTTTATGAAAATAGACTGTATTTTTATATTTAATTGTTAACTTGTGATCTTGTGACCGTATTTCAGCCAAATATTTAAATAGAGACGGATAATACCATTTCTTTTTTTTTTGCCACCCTATGAAGTGAATAGTATTCACACTGAATGTTGGTCAATATTCGGAAAATATTGTGAAACAACACATAATCCCTGTGTGTAAAACGCATCATACGGCGGTTCCGTTATCTGGCCTGTCCAGTGTCTGATATTAATACGTGTCTGCCTGTGTCCTCACAGTGTCTGCCACGCTCAGCCCACCGCAGTCTGTTTGGACTCAGGTGTTTGGATGCGGGCCCAGCCCCCCCCCCCCCCCCCCCCCCCCCCCCCCCCCCCCCCCCCCCCCCCCCTGCCTCATTTCTCCCGCCCCCCCCCCCCCCCCCCACCTGCCCCTCTCTGTCTCATCGGGAGTTTGGGGAAATTGGACAGGTTGGAAAACACACACACCTGCATCAACACTCGGACTCATTTCAACCATGGCTGCAGGTTTTATGTTAAAGGCTTAAAAAAAAAAAAATGCAAATCTACATTTATTTAACAGTGCACAATGTACATCACGATTGATGAAGAGAACATATTTTTTTCCCTCTATATCCATCGGTAACTTGTTTTGGCGAAATCCATCTGTTGCCGTGGCTGCATAGCAACACAGCTTTAGGCCTCAAACACCTTGAATAGGTTTAAATTCTCAAACTCCCCGTATATGCTAAACATCCTCAATCATCCTCCGATTTTATGATAACGTAATTATTTTACAACTTTGTGAAAAGCTAAACGGCCCAATAAAGAGAGACAACTTGTGGCGGATTCACGTGGGCGATGAGGTCACCGATTGCGTTGCTAAGTAACCTGCGGGAGTTTTGTTTTTTTTTTTTTTTTTTTTTCCTGCCCTCACCTCTCGCCCTTAAAAGGAAAAGAGGTTTTAGAATCGAGAACCAACCACACTGAGATCCAATTAGGAGAGGATACAGCTCAGTATGCAGCTGTCAATCAGAACGAGCATCAACGCTGTCTATTTGATCTGTGGCGCACGCGCGCGCGCACACACACACACACACACTCCTACTGTGCACCTTTCCCACCCACCGCTGCTGCTGCTCTGTCTCTTCGAGGCTCGCGGACGAGGATGAAACCCGCCTGTCGTGTCTCATCAGGTTTGCCGGTTGACACCAGCAATCCCAACACAACACAGATTTCTTTCCTGAGCCGCTGTGTTATAACAGTCGACATAACACATTGTGCGTTGTCGTATTTCCGCGGGTTTCGTGAAATCGGTTGAGCCAGGGCCGGCAGTGAGCTGCATGGGGCCAAAAAGAGGGAGGCCAGCAGAGCAAATCAAGACCAATGAAAGCTTTAGTTTCAGCTAAAGGTGTCCTTTCCCCCCCCCCCCTCAAGAAGAAGAGATGGAATGGAAGAAGAATGACATCGCAAGCTCGTGATGTAAAAATATCCCTCAATGTTGGAGATGACCGACAACTTCAGATAACACACAAAAGGGAAAAAATGCATAATCACCAAATATAATATTGCATGTCATGCTTCCATTCATTCAGCCATTCATCCAGTCATCCGCCCATCCAGCCAGTTAGTCATCCATCTATTAATGCATTCACCCATTCATCCATCCATTCATCCAGCCATCTAGTCATAAAGCCGTTCATCCATTCATCCGTCCAGTCATCCAGCCTTTCATCCATCCGCCCATCCAGCCAGCTATTCATCCATCTAGTCATAAAGCCGTTCATCCATTCATCAGTCCAGTCATCCATTCATCCATCCGCCCATCCAGCCAGTTAGTCATCCATCTATTAATGCATCCATCCATTCATCCAGCCAGCCATCCAGCCATCTAGTCATAAAGCCGTTCACCCATTCATCCGTCCAGTCATCCAGCCATCCATCCAGCCAGCCAGTCAGCAGGGGGAGCTCTGCCTCAGACACTCAGACACTGATTTATTGGACAATTTCACAGCAGTGTCCGCCGTAATGGGACAGGATAAATGGCTGACCCCTCAGTGACTGAGCTGACTCCTGAGGAGGAGAAGACCTGGCCCGCACCGCGTGCATGTGTGTGTCTGCGTGTGCGTGCGTGGTAAGTTTCAATGCTCCATCTTTTGTGCACCTTTGTTTCCTCTCTCTCACTTAGTGTGTGTGTGTTCGCCTTGTGCCGTCTCTGGTTTGTGTGTATATTTTATTTTCTATACTTTACTGTGTTCTCTCTGCACCACCGCACACACGAACGCACACACACACACAAACACACGAACGGACACACACGCAAACGGACACATACGCAAACACACACACACGCACGCGCGCACACACACGCACGCACACGCACGCACACACACGCAAATGCGCAAACACACACACACGAACGCGCACACACACACTCACGCACACACAGAACCACACGCACGCACACACACACACAAACGCGCACACACACAAACGCGCAAACACACACACACAAGCGCGCGCACACACGCACACACGCACACACACACACACTGTGTCTTCTTTATCCATACACCAGTACCCTAATATGATGGTATTACTCTGCCGAAATCACTCCCTGTGTGTGTGTGTGTGTGTGTGCGTGTGTTTCATTCATGGCACACACTCCGTGTGTATCATTACTCTCCCTCTCTCCCATCTCCTCTTTATCTTTTTTCATCTTTCCTGTCTGTATGTTGTTTTTGCCTGTAGCCCTGCCGAAGACTTATCTTCACTCTATGAGTGTGCGTGTGTGTGTGTGTGTGATATCATTCTGCCTGCGTACATACCAGCGAGATTGTGCGCGTGTGTGAGTCCGTTTGTTTACACGTGTATATACAGTGTTCTCCCCATAGGGACCGAGTGCATCAGTGAGTTCAAATATGCAGGGTCACATTCACCCACCAAAGCAAGCGTCTACATTTTTGATGGCCTCCAACATTATTCGGATGTTGTAAAAAAAAAAAAAAAAAAAAAAAAACACAGTTACAGCTTTGGTGGACTTTTTGTGTGTCTATCTGAATGTGTGCGTTCTTTTTTTACCTGGGCGTGAGGTCCAACTCCAGTTTGTCCCCCATTCGACTACGTTCGTCCATTGAACTGGACCACCTCTTCCTTTCTAAGGAGATAAAATAACAAGTCACTTTTCAATGCCACACTGAGGTAGACACACACACACATGCGCGCGCACACGCACACACACACACCATTCCCCTTCATCTGACTTGTGTTAGCATTACATCTTCATACTTTATTCTCACACACTTAACAGGGGCTGGCACAAGTCTGCCAAAAAAAAAAAAAAATCCCCTGCAGTTTAAATAAACTGCACGTAAACGCACGCACGCACGGACGCACACACGCACACGCGCGCCGTCGCACTTGGCCGGTGCTCTGGGAGCAGATAGCTGCCTATCAGTTGTGTGGTGTAACGGCCTGCATCTCCCCGAGTGAGAGGAGAGGATAAACACAGCTGGGGATGAACCTCTCCCTCTATCCTCCAGCTTTCTGTCACTTTCAAACTCACTCACTGGCCCGCTCACACACACACACACAAACACAAACACACACACACACACACACACACGCACACACACACATTCAGTCTAACAGTCTCGCATTCTGTTTTTCTAACACACCACCAGTCTCCCTCCCGTTCTCCCTTTATGTTCACCTTCCCGCATACGAAAAATAATAATTTAACTTATAATCATCATCATCATCATCATCATCATCATCATCATCATCATCATCATCATCACCATCATAAAAATAATAATTATTATTATTTCCCCTGAATGCCCAGTTACCTCCTTCTCTTCATCCTCTTTCTTCTTTTCCTATTCTCTCTGAATAAATACTCAACAGCCGGAAGGGGCGTTCAGGGTCTTCGTTCCTCCCGGTGCTCAGAGCGGTTGCCCACCTGCTGCAGCGTCACTTAGGCTTATCGGTGGTCGGCGCAACATCCCATTATAATCCTGGGGTGCATTTTAATGTTAGTGGACCGCTTGTGGCCACAGGGATTTTAATGGTGGGAACGAAGCAAGTGCAACAATCTTAGACGTATTTATTCAAACTACTATCTTTTGACGGGGGTCCTGTATCAGGGGGGGGGCGAGACAAGTGACCCCCAAAGGTTCAGGTTGGAGAGCGCGCTGAGATTTTCAAAGTCCAACTTGCCTCTGCCTCCATCATCTCTGGGCCTCTTCGGGTCAGAGGACACCCACCCTACCCCCACCCTACCCCCACCCAAATACTACTACTTCTACTACTGCTGCTGCTGCTGCTACTACTACTGCTCCCATGATGCAGCAGCCACTCCAACCACTCACATCACACAGCACATCTGCACAAAAACACAAAGGCTTTGAATGGAGATGAATCAAGACACCTTCAATCTTTTACGGACTTCACGTCTGGCGCTGGTCTGGGATGTGATCGTGTGTGTGTGTGTGTGTGTGTGTGATAACATTTCCAGATGTTGCGTGGTTTCCTTTTAGAGTAGACTTTAATATAAGCCAGTAGTGGAGAGCAGTGCGCACACATGCGTACGCACACTTTTTTTTTTTTCTGATATTCATGTTACACTGGTCATACATATTCACACCCACACTTGAGTGCAATAACACATGTGAGCCATTTCACATGCTACACACACACTCACTCGCTCACACACATGCACTTTATCGCTCAGGAACAGACTGATGGACTGACTTTCACTTATAGATACATACAGATTTGATTTCCCTCACGGGGTGCACACAAACACACACACACACACACACAAACACCCACACACCCACGGAGACACCTATGCACACACACAAACGCGAGCCCAACATGAATCAGAGCTGTGACCCTGGTTTTTACTGCAGAATGATCTGTTGGCGGTTGGACCTAAGCATGACGGATGGCTCTGGAGGAGCGGGTCTAGACCACAACACTCACCGTATGTCTCCTGGACACCACCGAAAAACAAAACAAAGTCATCAGCAGGCGACCAGCAGCAAGCACACCGAACGCTCTGGCTCCCAAATGGCCGGCGATTCGTTCTCGCCGCCGCTGCGTCCACACAAAGATTCATAAACATGTTTTAGCTCTGGGGTAAAAAAAAAAAAAGAAAATGAACTTTATTTTTGCAATGAGGTCCAGGCTCATTGAAACACATTATCGGGACCTTTAGGGAAGTGTGCCTGATATGGCTTATTTATCAAGCTCCGTGGTTATTATCAGAAAGGTCAGTGTGGCTCTCAGCTTTTTTCAGTGGTCTGCAGTGATTTAGAAACTCTCAATTGTCTGGCTGTGCCTGCCAATCAAGCCCAGAACCAGTTAAATAAGACAACGAAAGAAATTAAACTCCATCTGGACTCACACCTGATAACTTTTCTTAACTGTCCCACATTTATCAAGCAATACGTGCATGTTAAGTGTGAATGAAAACAGGATTTCGTCCGGATCTGGTAGGAACCAAAAATAGAGCAAAACGGTGAGAGTTACTGAAGCGGTGTAATCTACAGGCTGTAAAATCAAAACTAGGCCATAAAGATATTAAAATATTATATAGAGCTCAGGGGAAGTAGCGAGCCTCGGAGGTTTCATCGCTTTCATATTACTACGCCACTAAGCAGATCTATAAGTGGGGCTTTTATGAGTTTGCCTGTCTTTACAGGTACTCCCACAGAAATGTAGTGGGAATAAATTATTCTGGTGATGAAATTGTTGAATTTTACGCCTACCTCAGGTAATGGTGTTCCATAATTCAAAATGAGCAATTTACGACAAAGCGTGCGCAGTTGAGTTTGGGAAAAACTTAGCATATTTTGCGGAAGAAGAAGAAGGGAAAAAAAAAAAAAGTGAGCGGTCCTGAAAATCTAACTTTGCAAAGAGGCAAACGGGACACACGTCACACGGGAGCTCAGATGATGGAAGTGTGTTTGTTTCTTTTGTCAGAGCCGTAAACTGCTACACAAGCAAACGTGTCACCTGCGCCAGGATGTGATAAATCAAACGCTCCTCCGGCATTTCAAAAATATATTCCACTGTTCTTTGGGCTGGATCCGCCGATGCCATTAAATCCCAGCTGAGTCATTTGGCGCCGTCTTAATTAACGAGGCCACTTTGGAGATTTATCCCTGGGACCAATTACACCACCTATGACTACGCTTGAAATCAATCAATCAGAGCTGCTTAAATGACATCATAAGTGACTAAGCAACCCCCCCACGCCCCCCATTGGTATAATGGCCACACTGAGCGGAGATGGCTTCGAGTGAGGTTGGGTGATACAAATAAATGATATTTGTAAAGAAATTAATAAACGTCAAATCGGATACAGACATGAAGTTTTATCATGGATGCGGAATAAATAAACTAGAACCATGTTTAAAAAAATAAAAAAAATAAAATACAGCCTCTCCATTTGGATCCAATCTCTTATCGCTGCAGCCTCATATATCCCACCTTCAGTTAATGAGTCGATTTAAAATGAGCTCAGGTCAGTCTACACACATTTAGAGAGGGGGCCGCAGTTAAGGAGTAAATGTTTATTTGGTGCTCCTGATTTGAGGCTAAAATGAGGATTCCGGATTACCGCTGACCTGAATTATGAGGGCGAAGGTAAGAGTTGGGGAGTGATGACTTTCCTGCAGGCATTTTTTTTTCGGACTCACTAAGACCCGATGTGTTTTAAGTATTTTAAAGTGTTTGCATGAAAGAAAGAAATAAAATATACCTGGGTTAAAATAAAAACGCGAAACTCGTATTCATGAGTGACTGCAGCGCCATTATAATTCCCACCCAGCCCACATACTGTGACTGAAGCAAAAGTCATCACAATGTCCCTGTGCTTGCTCTTCATTTCCAAAATGTAACACCCTCAGTGAGAATAACTCTGCTTTTAGCCTGATGACGCTGCATTTTTTTTTTTTTTTTTTTTTACAACTTTCAAAAAGATTGTAAAAACCCAGAGGAGGAGGAATATGAACAATCTGTAAATGGAATGTCAGAAAAATCAACAAAACTTGTTTAAATAGAAACTTGCACAAATCACATTTATAAAGGTAAATGATACGTTTTTTTTGTTAATGTACGAAGCTAGTTTTGCCATTTAAATTTTGATCAATAACTATAAATGCATGAATTATATATATATATATATATATATATATATATATATTACTGAAACACAGGTGCATAACTGTTGCTTTTGTATTTGAGAGAAGTGGCTCGACTGCCCAGGCCATGAATCACAGCGTTTGCCAAAGATTCAGCGGGGGAACACTCAAAGTCTTTTATTGTAATTAGAATGAAAAGCTGCAGCAGTCACATATCACTGAGATATGTATTATTTCATTTACGGGCCCCGGAAACTCAAGTGTGATAAAAAAAAAAAAAAAAAGAAAAGTGGGACGGCTCCAAAACTGAGGGGTAACCAATTGGATATTTAATTAATTGGTCATTTAAGTTAATTTATGGAGCAAAATAATGCCAAAAATAAACTGGGTACCATTCTTTAGACCGGAAGATGTAAAGACTTTGTAGGTTTTGAATCAAACAACTCCCAAAAGGGATTATTTTTCCTTCGGTATTATTTGTTCCTCCTCAAACACGGCTGCAGCAGAAGCCGAGCCAAAAAGGAATTGTTTTTTATTCATGCTTTTAGTAGGCCGGCTAAAAAGTATTGGATTCTTTTAAGATGGAGCAGGAGGCACAGTTTAAAAACGGCATTATCCTTCCAACAACCTTCCGTCAATTACATTCTCAGTTTTTTTTTTTTTTTAGACCACACTACTAATGGGCACTAAAGAGCTCTGGCAAGCACGCGCACGCACACACACACACACACAGCATAAATTATCACTGGTTTGTGTGCGAGTCCTCTGGTGATCTGCACACTGGGAACCGGACCGGTTTGCTTCCCATGATGCGCACACACGCGCACGCACACGCGCAGGCACACACACAGACACGACGAGATGGTCTGGGAGTCCAACACACCCGCCGGCCGGGCGACCAAAACAAACTGGAGCAGCCATTCAGCAATAAACAGCTGTTGTGTTCTGAAGACAGAATGAAACTGACTCGTGGGGCCATCAGAGAACACAGAGGTTAACTGCATGAAAGCTTTTAAAGAAAAGAAAAAAAATATAAAAAAAAAAAAAAAAGAAAGAAAAGAAGGTGATGCCAATGGCTTCTGAGAAGCAGAAATCAAAGTTAAACACCACAGAGGTTTTTGTGCCGACACTTGACTCACGGTGACAACAGACCTCTTCCCCAGAGGCTCCTCACTTCTTTTCCACTCAATGTATCCCTTCTTTCTTTCTTTCTTTCACACTCTCTCTCTTTCTCTCTCCCCCCTTTCACAGTTTAGATGGACTGCAAAGTTTGCTGAGCTACAAATCTATTAATATTCACGTCCAATGGCGATAAATTGCATCCATTAAAGTGCCACACGCAGCAGCAGACACCCAGGCATACTGTACACACACACACAATTGACATATGGGGTCTCGCACCCATACACAGAAACACACACACGCAACGCACACTGTATATGCTCACAAAAACGACATCACGCTGAATTGGTGATATCGTTATACATCGTGAGCGATTAGAGTAATGCTGCAGCCGTTTCAAGTGTCGTACAGGCCTACAAAGAGTGTGCATTTAAGAGCTAAGAAAATCCGGGGCCTCTCTGACCCCCCACAGGGTGTTTATAAAGATTTCCTCCCTCTTTCACATTACATCCACTGTCTGAGAGCGGGGAGGAGGGAGGCAGCGACAGTGGTGCTGAAACAAATCAATAACACAATCACAGCCGCTGCTGTGGCAGTGTAAAAATCTCCCCGTTTGGCCGCGGTGAGAAGGGGGCCCTTCCAAGGGACCCTTTCTTTCTGGGGCGGCAGCCAGTCTGATAGCAGCGGCACAGAGCGCAGCACAAAGCCGAGAACGAACAAAATATGGTCTACAGAGTAAAATCCAATACAAGCGCACTTCTGCAGTACCTGCATGTTTGAAGCGCTATCTGATTTAGTTATATGTCCTCCGTGTGGGTCAGTGAGTTTGTGTGTATGTGGTGGGGGGGGGTGTTTTATTATATATGTTGTGAATTATATTTTGCACCAGGAGTCCACTGTACTTGTTGGGTCTGGGCTGGGACGTGCGTCCCGTGCCAATACGTAAAGAGGTAGAAAATAAGCGAGCGCAGCTGTCAGGGTGGTGGAGGACGCAGGACACCGGAGGGTTTCCATCCCTGTCACAAACCTGCAATTTGCATTTTTTATTTTTTTTATTTACACAAACCGCCATCTCCCCACACAGACCATAACTGCAGTATAATCACCAGACTCACATATTGTGGATGGAAATTGAAAAAGAGCAGAATGCATTGGAGGTAAACCCGGGTTTTGGATATTTGCCCAGTATTGATGTTTTTTTTTTTCCTACTCATTGCTTTGTGCAGAAGATCTGTGGGATGCTGAGGCAGAAGCGTTGTGACACTATGTTGTAGATTAACAAAAACTCGGACCCTTGTAAGTCCCGTTTGCATCACAACATGTTCTAATTCACTTCAAATTCCTGGATTAGTGCGATGGCGGCAATATTCTCGTTTATAATGACTCGCATTATTACTTAAAGTCTATCTGTGAGGTGTCATTGTCATTGGTACTAATGAACTCAGGGCGAAAAGCGTTGACTTAAATGAACGTTTTTTTTTTTTTTTAACACTGTCAAGAGAAATTTATTTTTAAATGAAATGAAAAGGTCACAAGTAAGAAAAGCAATAGAAATCCGGGGTGAAAGGTCAAAGTGATACACAGGGCAAAGAAAAGTCAGCAGCGGGTAACCAATAAAAACCCCCACAGTATGAAGTGATGCTATCTGTGAGTGTGCGAGTGTGTGTGCGTGTGTATGTGTGTATATTTCCTAATAATACTGTGGGGACGGCTCCTCCACCAATCTCAACTTATTAGACACACAGAGAGGGAAAGGGTGAAGGAGAGCAGAGGCAGAGGGGGGAAAAAATAATAATAATAATAAAAGATAAATGTAAGTTTTCATTCGTAACATTTCTACACACGACGAGCTCAGCAGATGTGTTGGTAAATATATATATATAAAAAAATGTGTCAGCGCTGATTTAAGGCAGAAATATACTAAATGAATAGAAATAAATAGAAGAAAAAGAAATCGCTATATATTAAATATAAACCCCAACTGAATTTGAAAGTAATCCTATTGCAGCAACCACTCAGTGTTTTTTTTTCATGTGCAGTAGGTTACAGAGTAATCAGTGATCTACTCACCCATCCCACAGATTTAGATCCACCTCAGCCTTCGTTTGATGACGTGTCTGTCAGCCACCCCATGAATCCAAAAGTCGAGAAGCCAAAGCTCAATTTTTGTCCCCACTGACTCCTGAGGGGAAATGTTTGGCTGTGTATCAGCTGATCCCAGGTCCCACCACAGTGTCAGTCCCCTGGATGGATCCGCGTTTTTTTTTTTTTTTTCGGCTTCTGCTGCTGCTGCTGAAAATGAGTTGGATGTTACTGAACAAATACAGGACAGTAAAAAAAAATATATATATATATCTATATATATAGATATATATAGATATATATAGATATATATATATATCTATATATATATGCTGAAAGACACAATATAGAGTTACTTGCAATATGGCAAAATTGACTCCTTATAAAAACACTGCAATTGATGTGCAGCTTTCAGATCAAATTTCTATTTGATTCACTTGAAGGGGGAAGCACTGGCCTCCTTAACCACAGACCAATTTCCTTTTCATCATGTGCCATAATACTGGCGAAAATCGCTGAGTTGGATACATCTTAAAAACCCTTAACTAAGTATTTTTTAAGGTTGGTTAACCAGGTCAACCATCCCTGGCTATACAGTGCATTTAACAATTGAACATGGTGGAGCGTTAACTCTGGAGGAACTGACCGTGACCAACCTGACAGAGAAAACGCAGCAACTCAAAAGGCTCAAACTGAGCCCAGGCAGAGGACTGTCCACCATGAAGGCAAGTGGTGACAGGTGGAAACAATCAGGGGCGGAGCTAACACACCAGAGCAGGAAGTGAAGGTAAGTGAACGGCAAAACCAGGAAGTGAATGACGGGGACCAGATATGAGTGAACACGCACAGCCAAAAAAAATAAAAATCACTTCACATAAATGATGTGACAGTACACTAATTAAGCAATCACTAATAAATTACATCAGTCTTATTTTATCAATAACCTACAAAAAACAAAACAAACAACAACTCTGAACTAATATACTGAATCTCTGAGAATAATATATATTTCCTCTTTGGTGAAGTGCCACGGCCTCATTAATATTCAGTGGAGAGCCTGAAAGTTGCCCCAGAGGTCACGGCAATAAACCTATGAGAGAAAAACACTGAATTGTTTGCTTTTCCAATATTGTGTAAAAAAAAAAAAAAAGAAATAAATAAATGATGGGTCAAATATTGACCGTGGAAGGAAAACATCCTTCATTTTAATAACTTCGGGACATATTTTAGCATATCATTTACCCGCGGGGACTGATGAAGAAGGTAGAAGACGAGGGAGCCATAAACTAAAGATGACTTTCATCAAAGAAAAAAAAACAAAAAAAAGGCAGGACTTAACAACCTCCTATGGGCGTACCACATTAAATCACGCCAGTTTAGTCCCGCCCCCCACGCACTGTCAAACAACTTCATCGTCCAATCCTCTTCCTCTCCTGTTCCAACACTTCTTTTACGTCCCCTGTTCAACAGCTGTCCGCTGCTCTCTCTCCCTCTCCACCCCCCCCCCCCCCCCCCCCCCTTTCTCCCCCCCCCCCCCGCTCCCTTTGTCTCCTCTCTCTCTCTGTTTTTTATTAGACGAGAGGATCTGAGTCAAGGGTGATTCCCTGATTGCTGCAGCACATGTGAGAGGCCAATAAATCACGCATCCCTGCACACGCACTCACACGCACTAAGGAAGGTAACCGTATATACCCTCAGGGAGGGAAGGTGAGAAGGAGAGAGGGATGGGAAAAAAAGAAAAAGAGACGTGAACAAGGTGATGGAGAGGTCCAGCGACAGGGGGGTACGTTTGTTTAACACACACACACACACACACACACACACACACACACACACACACACAGTTTTTTTGTCCAGACAAAATCGGATTTCAACTTTTATCTTTCCATGTGAGTGAGTGGGGGAAAAAAAACAAAAAAAAAACATATACAAGCAGGTATATTTATATTTTTTCACATCTTGGAAGTTATTGGGTGCTCAGTAACTTTTACGAGCTGCAGCCGCGCGATGGGCTTCCTCTCTACCTGCGAGTCCAGAGACGCAGCCGAGCGTGAAGCCGCCGCTTCACGCCGCACTTAATCACACACTGCAGCACAGAGTAAATATCTAATCACACACACCGCGCTGCATGAGTGCTGATGCACACGCTAATGTGTTTATCATGCACCCATCCCAGACACACACACACACACACACTCATACTCCAATTGCACACACGTGCGAGCGGGGTAAACATACACACAAACACATAGTGACACGTGTCTCTCAGATATGGAAAAGGCTTTCCATCTTTTTCCACTTTGTGTAACGGTCAGATCAGCCGGCGCACACACTCTCACACACACAAACACACACACACACACACACACTGTTTGTGATCTATCTCAATGCCACGCCTCAACAGATTCAATCATAAGGGAGCTCTTGTTTTTTTCACTCTGTTTTATTTTTCCTTTTTTTCTCTCCCTCTCGTCCACACACACACACACACACACACACACACACACACACACACACACACACACACACACACACACACAAACTCAGTTGGAACCAAATAACTTTAGTCGGAGTGTTCCCACAGCTCTCACCATGAAACTAAACACAGATAGGCAATAGGAACACACAGTGTGTTTGTGCGTGTGTGTGTGTGTTCGTGTGCGCGCGTGTGTGTGTGCAGAGAGATGAGTGAGTTCCTGATTCTGAGTTGTGGCTCATCATCATATGTGTATGCATATACACACATACATTATATAACGAAGGTGCATTTGTGTGTGTCTGACGACAGGAGTGAGTTACAACTGCTGTCCGGCCGCCAAGATTGACTACACACTTGAGCTGTGCGTTTTTTTTTTAACACACACATCCACACCCTCGGTTTAAATGACTACGTCTGGGTGGACCTTCCGTGAGTGTACACTTGTTTTCTTAAAAACACTTAAAGCCCAACCCTCCGCACAATCTCAAACATCCCCGTCCACTGAGCCAGATGAAACGCACACTTTATCCGTCAGAAAACCGGCAGATTGTGCGAATCATCTCGAAATCGCCACCTTTGGATAAAATACCTATTGGTCCGTTTTTTTATCCCAAACAAACCAGAGGCATTAGACAGATCAGTTCCAGTGTGCGGAGGGATTTTTTTTTTTCATATTAAAGTCAGTGGGTGTGAAAATACCACTACGAGCAAAACGTTATCTATTCTCGGGCCTTCTCAAAACAAAAGAAAGTGACAAGAAATTGTTGCCTTTTTAAAAAATCGATAATGTACACAAAAAGTTAAATTATTTTATGTTGCCTCTTCCATGAGACGTATAAGCATGCGCAACTGCACGGTGGGTGGTGCGAACAATCCCCTTGGGCTTCCGTACAAATTGGCCCATCGTGCCACATGCACGACTCTTAAGGCTAAAAGTAGCAAAGCTGTGTTTATGCTCTTCTTTTAACTTATTTTCATTTTTGTTGTGTGTGTGTGTGTGTGACAGTGAATTGAGGAATACACACAATCCCCAGCCTCCGGGGGTGAAATATGGCAGCGGATTGACTAATTACAAAAAATAAAAAAAATAAAAAATACCATTTATGCCGTTGACTCCTCATATCCGGGGAAACCGGTTGGATGCGCTTGATTCGGTCGCGCGCTGCGAGTATATTTGAGAGTCGAAGAGCCTGAATCCATCTGTGAGCGCGAGACGCTGCCGGAGCCACGTTAGGCAGATGTTCAAAAACTAAATGAAGATGTCCCATCTCATTTGGCTCCTCTGCCCCGGTCCACTGTGTCCCACTTGTCCGATTCTTCCTCTTCCTCCTCCTCCTCCTCCACGTATAAACTCTGACTTTTATATACCAGGGGAACATTAGAGCATGCAAAAAAAATAATAATAATATCGCAGATTTTCTCATAATCATGAGTATTTACTCATCTTAGTATAGCTTAGTATTTATATGTTTTACTTTGAATGCATGTTGTATTTTTTTCCATGAAGAGAAATAAGAGAGAAAGAGAGAAAAAAAAAAGAAAAACTAGCCCAGTGATTAAAAACGTTCTCCTCTTTGAGCATCTTTAAGCCTCAGCACGAGTCAAATCCTCGCCTGGAGTTTTCACGCAGGATCTTAAAGGCTGCTCTAGATAAAAAAAATAAAATAAAAAATCTTCATTTAAATTTGGTTCTTGCTGGGTTTTCAATTGTTTGCTGCAGTTGTTCCATTATTTGTTTTAACTTTTTATCTTATTGTTAGTTTTTACAAATCTTTTATTTTCTCTTAATTAAATTGACCCCCTATACAGTTTGTTAAATAAAAAAAATCTCTGCAGAAAGTTGTGTGTTGGTTCTCACTGTTTGTGCACGTTATGCACATGAGTGATATTTTGTTACCTCACCAGCGAGCTGTGTTTGTTTAGCGTGCTTGGATCATTTAAAGCGGGGAGTTATAATGACTTTTTTTTTTTTTTATGCATGTGTTTTTATAATGAGCCAATTCTCCAAAGGGGCCTCGCTAATAGGCAGCAAATATCGGGAGCTTTTTTTTTTGACCTGGCGCCTTAAAGAGACATTAGTGCATCCATTTGTGACTTGACTTTTATTGACCCTGCCTGGCTGTTCCAGGTTGAACCTGCATTGATTCGTTTGTCGTTTCCTCTTCTGAAATCCGATAAATTGCGCAGAGCCGCGATTGTTTCGGCGAAAACACTGACAATTAGCCTGTGGGCGATTTCGTATGCCTGTGTATTGTGGACGCCCCCCTACCACCACCACGTGTGTGCGCGCCTGCGGTGCGTGGGTGTTAAATGAACCCCGCGGGGGCGCTTTGGCGCAGGTAACACTCCATTATTTGTTCAATTCCCTCTGCATGGCTAACCTGGGCATTTTACTCACAGCCTAATGCACTAATTACAGCTGTAAACACACGCAAAGACAAACGCCCCCCCTCCCCCCGTTTGATTCCATACCAGTCACCAGTCGAAAAAGGAAAAGAATGTGTTACTTCAGTGACAAAAGGGGCGAACAGATTCAACCAGGCCTCATGGATGAGTGGGAGGGGGAGGAGGAGGAGGAGGGGAAGTAAGAGGTGAGAAGATAATGACGAGCGGCGAGACTGAAGTGGAGCGGAGCAGATGAGGTCCCGCAACTCTTTTTGTTCCTGGTCCGGGTCAGCGCTCTGATTACCGGGGACGAAAAGGAGCGAGGAAAAAAAAAAAAAAGGGCTCTTTTCTTAATGTTGTTTAAGTGGACGGATAAGGAACATTAAGCCACAGCGGCTCAGCGGAGTGGTCGGGACTGGCGGAGCTCGGTGGGCTGATTTAAATCCTCATCGGCGGTGAGTCCAGGTTCGGAGGATGAACAGATCGGAGGAAACGACAATGTGGCAGACAGGAAGCTGCGAAAGGGAAACGTTGATGGCGAAATCAGGAAAGCATGAAAACAAGCGGGCTCAGCTTCATATGCTGAACATTAAAAAAAAGGCTTGAGTTGAAATATTTCCAACATGAGAAATGGGAAAATTGTGCTTAGAATGAGGATGTGTGAGTTTGCTAAAGGAATAAATAGAGAAAGTGGACCGCAAGTGAACAAACCGAAAAGCTTTTCTTGTTTCGCGATTAATTCCCGTCAACAAATACTAAACGTGGCACTTTCCGTGAGTGTTGGAGATCAAAAGGCCACCAGACACGGGAGGAAATCTGCAGATCTGTTTTTATGGACACGGGGACAGGTTGCAAATGAGTGAGCCGCTCGGAGGACAAATGGAGAGAGGGTTGAAAAATAAATAAATAAAAAAAAATGGAGAAAACAGATGTTGGAGAGAAGAGTGACGGAGGAGAAAAGGCCCATTGTGGGCCTCTCATGTTTACTCAGCCTCTTTCACTCACACTGGAATTATTACAGGAGCTGCCAAGGAAATAACACCAATTCATGCATTCCCACAACTCAGGGACACAGGGGACTTTCACAATGCCCCCCCCCCCCCCCTCCCCTGAATACACTATCACACAATCGACAAGGACACGCACGCACACACCGACACCCTCGGTAGCTTCCTCTGAGTTTTCTCTCTGAATGAGCTTCCACTGACAATGTTAGATCTGAGGTCATGCATGAGGAAAAAAAAAAAA
>JAFBJU010011768.1:334183-356325 GCA_016785305.1 Colistium nudipinnis
TAATAATAATAATAATAATAATAATAATAATAATAATAATAATAATAATAATAATAATAATAATAATAATAATAATAATAATAATACATAGAATAATATAATATATAATGTGAAAACTTACCTTCTGGCCTCCCTATGCACCTCCTTCTCCTCCACCTCCTCTGACCTGTGTGTGGAAAGAAGAGAAAATCGTCTATGCATTCAGGGTCAAACATTAAAAACACAATAAAGTGTGTGTTTTTCCTGTGTGTGACGGTAGAGTGGGATCTTTGACCCAGATTTCAAAAACAAAATCACTGCAACACGACTACACCACTCCTCCACTACCACCAAAACACCAAATGAGGAATAACAATATATATAATAATGGAACATCTTTTTGGAATACTGTTTTTCATCCCTTCCATTCATTCACTTTTTGTTGCTTTCGGTTCACGGATCTATTCAATAAAATGAAACACAACCCTTGAAACGGTTGCCAGCGTAACCTCGTGGAACTCTCCTGAAGCGAGAGATGTTAAGTTCAGGGCTGTGTATAGAATTTTAGGGACGTTTTCAGTTGCAGTGCTGCTTTCAGTGCGTGATTGACGTTGCCCCCCACACCCCCCTTGTCCAAACAAACCCCAAATATTTCCAGTTTGGGGCCAGTCTATTGAATGCGCAAGGTCGCAGGTGGAGGTTCGCATCTACTACTACTACTACTCCTACTCTGACCCTGAAAATATATAGGGGTCAAATCATCATTTCGCTGTAGCTCTCTACGCACAATATTGAATACTTGATCGTTATTTCTATTTGGCGTGCATTTCCATTTGGACAACACCTCACAGAATTATGTTGGAGAGTAATGCAGGTTATTTTTTTCTTCTTTCTATTTTCAAGCTACCTGAGGGCAGATAAACAGAGCGGATTTTCTTTCTTTAAGCTCCGCCTTAATTCAATTCCCTTATTCAAACACGGGCACACGCGACCTGGTGAGATGTTTGAGTTTCAACAGCTTATTAAGTTTCCTGCTTCGACGACAACAACACGGCACGGCGGAGTAGCAGAGTTTGCATATCTTTTTTTTAAAGTTCCATTTACAAGTTGGTTTAGCAATTACATTATGGAAATAATGATTCCTTTTTTTGTTTGATTAGAAAAAAACAAATATTTCATGAAAAAAGTCAGATGCAGGTTTGGATTTGTTGGGTATGATGCGATTCGTGGGGCTGAATAAATACGTTTCCTCTGCACAAATGTTACTGTTTGTGTAGAAGAAGACTGCTAGCTGTAAAGTTATTTTAAGGGGGACACGTATGACTCCACTGACTATTCATATTTATATATAAAAAAAAAATATATATATATTAGTAGTTTTATCTGGCATAACAATTTGCTCAGTTTTTACTCTCCGCCCTGGCAAAACTTACTACAGTCTGTTTAAAAAATGATGTCAAACAATAGGGAAAATGTGTCTCAATATTCAGGAGACAAATTAGATTTAAAGGTTAATGGTCAACGCACCGAACAAGTTTCAGGAATAAAATATCTCGGAATCATTTAAACGAGATAAGTTCCCAATCGAAACTTTCCAACTTCTGCTCAACAGTTTTTTATACAATTAATTCAGTTACAGGTCAAACTCTGACTGCCTGTCTATCTTAGCCAGGAAATGTCAGTGGATGCACAATTAAAACCACAATTTCGCTGCGAATACACCCACACATATCTATTTAAAAAACACAACAAGGTGCTGCCGCACACAACGAAGACACACACACTCTCTGAAATGTGACTGACGTGAAACCGAAATGATTTGTGCTAGCCTTTTGTCCAAGGTTCCAGGACACCACTTAACACACGTTAAGACAACTCCCAGGCTCAGATTGCATGTAAAATCACACAATCTTTGTGTCATAATTTTTACACACACACACACACACACACCTGCAATCACAGCACAGCACAGGGCCATCGGAATGTGAACACATGCCTTCTGCACATCAGAATGCAAACTCCACAGACACATACAACATACACACATATGTACACAAACACACACACGTGCACACGCACACACAGACACACACACACACACACACACACACACACACACAAGGCCTGAGGTCTGTTTGGGCCCCGGCCAAAAAAAACCTTAACTAGTAATCGAATCTCATGTGTCAGTGTGACCAAATACAACCCGACACTCCACCCTCTCCATCCTCCACCACCCTCCTCCACCACCCCTGCATCCGATGACTCCGGCAATCTATTTCATGTAAAATAAAGTGGGTCTGTAGATGGGGCGAGAGAGAGAGAGAGAGAGAGAGAGAGAGAGAGAGAGAGAGAGAGAGAGAGAGAGAGAGAGAGGGGGGGGGGGGTTGGAGTGAGAGTGACAGAGAGAGAGAAAAAAAATTGAGAGAGATGAGATGAAATGGGAAAGGTGGTAGAATGTTTAAGTGTGTGTGTGTGTGTGTGTGTGTGTGTGTGTGTGCGGTTAGGGCTATGACACACTGTAGAGGTGACAAGGTAGTGACAAGTTTTCTCTGATCGGGGCTGACAGAGTTCCAGACTTGGAGGCAGACACACACACACGCGCGCAGACACACAAAAATACACAAACGCGCACACCTACACACACAGCCTGATGGCCCCTCCACCTTTGAGTTTGTCACTCCTTACCCCACCCCCCCACACACACACACACAGATTTAGGAAAGCCCTCCTGGGTGAGCAGTTCCACTTCCTGTCACATCCCTTTTTTTTGCCTAAAGCTTGTTTATATTAAACTAGTAACTAGTAAAAAAAACTTGCATGCAAAAACTTTAATTCTGACATCTATGACGTGAGATTAGTGTCAAATATAAGTTTAAAAGGTCGAGGGCGGTTTTGTACGTGGATGACATAGTAATGATATTAATAAATACCTTTTTTTTTTTTTACATTTAAGTCTCCAATACAATAATAAATAAAAACATAAGCTGTAAGAAAGGAAACATTTTATATTGTACATTTTATATTCTAATTTTGCTCCATTTAAATGATTTCTTATATGAACGCTCAAAAACGCGGCGCGCACACACACACACACACACACACACACACCCAATACAATAATAAATAAAAACATAAGCTGTAAGAAAGGAAACATTTTATATTGTACATTTTATATTCTAATTTTGCTCCATTTAAATGATTTCTTATATGAACGCTCAAAAACGCAGCGCGCACACACACACACACACACACACACACACACACACACACACACACACACACACACACACACACAGCATTCTTTCCTGCCGTGATAAATGTCAACCTCCCTCCTCCTGAACAGATATCCATGGTTATTCGGGTTTATTTTTCTCCAATCTGTTGTTCACCTCAGAGCCGAGATGGAATCCATTTCTACCCGGCTGCCAGCGAGGAGGCGGGCAGTAGGACGAGGTAATTTGGCCGGCTGGCACCTCCCTAGTATCTCTGTGTCTGAGCGGCTGAGCCCCTATTTCCAAAGTTAACCTCAAACAAACAAATGCGTGCACGCGTGTACGCGCGCGCGCACACACACACACACACACACACACACACACACACACACGTACACAAAATCCCTGAGCGCTCTCCTCTGAGACGCTCCGAACGGTAAAGTTGAAATGAAACAAAGTCCGGACGCCCTGAGCGGTTGTTAACTTTCATCTAGCTTTTTCAAACAATCTCCCAAAGGAAGTAAAAAGAAAAAAAAAAGAGAGGAAAAAAAAGAAGACCAGTAATACAAACTTTTTATTTTTCTCTGTTATTTCAGTTTACATCTGGAAAAGTACACACACACATATATATATTTATATATATGTGTGTGTGTGAGTGTGTGTGTGTGTGTGAAGAGCGGACAGCTCAGGGTTTGAATTCCTGCAGACACCTCAAACAAACACACACGTATTTATACTGTATGTGTGTTTTTGTGCGTTTGCGAATTTAAATCGCTGAGCTGTCAGTTCTGCAGTCAGATTTTGTCCTTCAGCGCTGTTTCCACTTTTGAGGAGATGTGGAGTTCAATGGTTTGGTCGACATGCGCAATGTCCAAACGCAGGCACACGTCATTGGCCGTAGGATGGATCCGATTGGCCCCAAAAGTAAACGTATATCTCAAATCTCAATGGAAAGGAGGTAAAAAAAAAAGTGTTGGTACCAGCCTTTCATCAAATACCGATCTTTATAGCGCAGGAGTGTCAAAGTGCGATGAAGATTGTCAGGACGAATGTATCGAACGGAAATGTTTTATTTTATATGTTTTAAGTCAAAGTTCACGGATTTTGGATGATTTTTTAACTATTAACCAAAACATTCCCATTGTTCTCAATAAACACACATTCTATATTGAAATTTGAAATTCTCTTCTTCCTCTTACACCTTCATGACATTTTTAATGGATACATTTATTTCTTTAAGGAGATATTGCGGAGCAGCTGGGAATGGGAAGTCAGTTTTCAGACTCCTCAAATTCTATTTGTGTGAAAATGATGCAAGGTTTTAGCACGTACCGTTTTTTAAAGTCAAATTTACACAGCTTCGCCTGAGATGCTTCAAACACTTTGGGTAAAGGTCGACACTGGAGCCTGGAGCAACTGCAAAAATCCATTTAGGCACTTCGGAGTTCATTTCTGAACGTTACCTGAAACATTTGAAATATTGTGGATCATCCCAGCAGCTACTGGTGCTGTAAACATGTTTAAAACTCATTCTGGAAAGAGTTGGCAGATGAAAATGCAAGGAAAAAAGTGCAATGGGAAAAAACATTTAAAAATCTTCCTGAGATCCCACATGAAATGATTTTTTTTTATGGAAGAAGAAAAAAATCCATATGTTGTTGGGGTTTCCTTTTTTTTCTTTTTTTGGAAGCAGCTAAAAATGGAGAAAGCAGATTTCCGGCAAATGACTCTTCCAAGGTGTAAAGCGGTCCAACTTTCTGTAGGTCTGTGAAACCAGCCAGGCACCGGTTGACGTGAAGGCAGATGGAATGATCATTTTGTGGAATTTGAGCCAAGGCACATCAGGTGAGCACTGAATTCAATAAAAAAAAAAACAAGAAAGGAACAAGGGGACCTTTGTTTCCCGGTGCATGTATCTTGGAATGTTTCAGGAAAGGAGAGCTACCGCTGTTGCTGGGTAGGAGCGAGGAACTAGTTGATAAAGTGACTTGAGAGGATTGTAAAAAAAAAAAAAACGTCTTAAAAATCTTAAAAAGAACAGGAGATGATGTTTTCTGGTTTAGATTGGTCGAAAAAGCCTCCACAGGTTCTACCTTGACCTGAGAAGGCACATCGGGTCCGGGTTCTGCAAATACCACTACAACAAATTGAGAACAGATTAAATAAAATAAAATAAAGGGGTGAAATACTTCAACACTACTTCTTAAGTTCTCGCAAAGTGGAAGAAAATGGGCCGTGGGATCTTCAGTCTTCATTTTAAAAATATTTCAAATATTTTAAAATCAAATGCCTTTGATTGAGAAGTTAGGTTTCCATCGAGGTCAAATTATAAATATCAAAGAGCGTCTAGTTTTGGCTGGAGTGTTTGGTACCATGTCAGTGTTGGGACGTCCCAACGTGCCGCGGCGGCGCGCGGGGTGGACCCGCTCAGAGGTCAGTGGTGATGACGGGCGTGACCCCGTGGATGAGCAGCGTGGGGCCCAGGTCCTGGGTCAGCAGCTCCAGCTGGTGCAGGTAGGCGGCGTAGCGTCGGGTGTCGGCCGGTGGGCGGGGCAAGTACAGGAAGCGCACGGCGGGCGGCGGCCGCGCCTGCTCCAGGATCAGCTTGTTGACCGCCGACAGGTAGTCGTCCGACAGGCGCGTGGTGTTGCTCGGGAAGCTGTTCACGTAATCGTTGATATCCTCTTCCTCCTCCTCCTCCTCCTCCGGTCTCGGCTTCTTCTCTTCATCGGTGGTATCGGGGGATTGCGATTGCAGCTTTTTGCCCCAATGGCCCTGACGCTGCCAGTGCAGCGCCACCTGCTGGTCCCAGGGCACGGCGTAGATGAGAGCTTTGATCCTCAGCTCTTTCAGCAGCTGGCCCAGCTTCTCCTCCGAGCCCTTCACGCTGCGCCCGTCCTCCACGCACAGGAAGAGGCGGAGCGTGGCCTTGCGCCAGGCGCGCACCATGTTGAGGATGCAGGCGAGCTGCAGCAGGAACAGGGAGCAGGTGTCCACGTAGCTGCAGCTGTCGGGACGCAGGAGGTTGACGGGCCACACGTCCACGTACACGGCGCCACGGAACGGAGCGGAGGAGGGCGGCGAGAGGACGCGGGCCCTGTCGAAGTCGTTGAAGTTTCGAGCCAGCACTACGTTCTTCAGCATCTTCATGGCGTCTGAGATGATGGCCACGTACTCCTGGGGCCCCAGAGCCTTCCCGTCACCCGACTCCCCACAATCCCTCCTGTCGCTGGATGCCCGCAGGGCGGCAAAGTGGAAGAGCGCGGGTTGTATCTCCAGCTCCTGACTCGAGGGATCTGGAGATGGGCTGGTAGACAGGGTCGGATCAACCAGCCTGTCCTTTGGCAGACAGTTGTCATAGAAACCGAGGACGAGGGTGTTGGGGCGCATGCCACCTTGAGAAAGGAGAGAGAAGAAGTCGGATAATACATTTAATATATATATATATATATATATATTATGATCACTAAAATCTGAAGAGGTTCAGTCATTCTCATCAGTTTTCAGAAAAAATGAAAAATATAAGCTTCTGTTAAAGTAGTTACCTGAAAACTCACTGGTGTACAAAGACTGGAAAGAGAAACTTTTTCTCTCCAATTGTTTACGGAGTTTTTGGAAACTCTGGAAAAACGTTGTATGGCACTTAAACTTAAAATAGTTTTATAATTGCATTCAGTATTGAGAGAACTTTAAGAAGATAATATGCCCAAAGTTGCCTCAAAAAGTTAAAACCATTTTTTTTAAGTTTAAATGACAGTTCATAGTGAATAGTATAGTCATAGTCAATATTTTGTGAAGTGAAAAGGTCAAATATGAATTATATGATATTAAATCTCAAATCCCGGCATTTTTTTTATTTTTTTTATAAAAAACGATGGTGACACTGACCTAGACCAGAGATGAAGAGCAGATGTTGGACTCCGTGACGCACAGAATCAGCCAGGGTCAGGTTGACAAAGGATTTGATGTTCAGGTGGTCCACCAGGGACAACCAGGAGTCGTACTGGGACTGCAGGGGGTCTGACGGCAACGTGTCTGGATGGAGGGAAAAACAATGTGACCAATCATTGACAAACTCATCAATATCAAATATATATATATATTTGATATTGATGAGTATTGATGAGTGTATATATATATATATATATATATGTATATATACACATCTAAAAGGTTCATGTGGTAGATTAAGCTGTAAGGACCTCTCTAATGTCTCCCAACTAACCTTTGTGTTGAAGTTAAAAGGAGATAATAAATAGACAGACTTAAAGTAGATTAGGAGGGGCAATTTGGAAGTAGCAACAAACTCTTTTTCATTATAATTATGTGAATGAATGACTGCCTCATATTCTCCAGACCAAGTGGCTCGTCAAACGAGAAAAGGGCTCTTCAGCGGCTAATGAACATATCGGTTTGGGATTCCGCAGGGCTCTATTCAGGGCCCGTTCCCCGTCTCCCATCAACACACAAAGGGCCACCAAACATATCCTCCAAAGACAAAAGCAAACAATCAATGATTCCGCTCCTTTAAACCATCTAAGTGGGCGCCTCTGCAGAAAAAAAAAGGGGGAGCATTGTGTGCATGATTACCCCCCCCCAGCAAAAAACTGCAGCGGATGTGCGGATGTCACGCTGAAAGGTCCAGAAAGCTTCAAAAGGGGAAAATGAAATGATTCACTGGCTCACTGGGCAATTTGGAACCCATTAAGACAGAAAGAAACGTTAACTTTTAACAAGTTAGTAGCAGTTTAACAAATGGCTCTAAAACTACATCCTATCACCATTCCTGATTTGTTTTACTCATAATTAATAGTTTCCCCTCTCACACTTCAGATAATTTACAGTAATATAGTATATATATATATATAATGATATATTAAAAATAGTAGTACAAAGAGTGTGGCTGAATGCGGTCGGCCAGTTTGTGGCATCCTTACTGAGATCTCCCAGCTGGACGTGTCCCAGCACGTAGAGGCCGCTCTTTTTGATGTCGTTGATGAAGGTGATGAGGCCCACGCTGCTGCGCGGGTTGGACACCATCAGCAGGACCTGAGGCCTCCAGAACTTCACGTGGTCCTTCCTCACATCCAGCATCAGCAGGTACTTGCGCACCTGCAGGTGAGCGGAGAGAGAAGGTGAGGAACGGGTGATCCAACAACTTTAATTACACAAACAATAAATTCACATTTTGCACTGTTTTTTTTTTTTCTGAGGATTTCTTGGCCAAAATCTCCATTTGAACGGCATTTGCCACTTGATAAACCTAATATCTGACTCTGATATCCAGAAAGAAAATGACATTCCCACCTTCATAACTTTCAAACATGGTGTTCCATTAAAGTGAACTGTAATCCAGCCAACATACACAGGAAATGTTTTTTTAAATATCTATGTACCGTGAGATAAAGTAACCCCTACCACATTTAAATATTAAATATAAACAAATATATATATATAAAAAAAAAAGGGTTACTTGATCGGAAATAGTTGAGCTGCTGAATACATTCTTCATAAACATGGAAAGTGCTCAGGGGAGATCACATATTCTGCGAATATGCATCTACATTTTTGGAAATGTAATGTATATAAAAGAAAACGTGTGCGAGTTCAAGGAGCAGAGAAATCCTGGAGTCTCATTTCCGCTGTCATTTTAGAACTATACTATTGACACGAGGGTTGATGCCGCACTGAGGAAGCAAATTAACTTATTCCAAAAATGGTAAACAATTCCCTCGACGTGCTCCGAATACAGTTGTCTGTTTGTGTACGCGTATCCATCTCATATGTATGCATATGTTGTCATTTTCAAAGTGCAGGGAATAAATGCAGAGAAAAAAAATTAAATAAAAAATTCTAATCCATCTCTAATCAACATCCCATTAGGATATGGGACTGCGGCAGAGAACCTGACGGATTGTTTGTGTCTGTCTTTGTGTGTGTGCGCACGCATCAAGGAGCATTGTACGCCTGCAGGAATACACACAGTATGTATCATTCGCAGCGTTTTCAGGAAAAAAATAAAAAAATAAAATCATCATCTCTCGTTGCCAATGAGCAAACACTACCACGGTTTGTCCGTGTGTGTCGCATGGCACACTGGAACGCACAACCCCCAATCTCGCTGTGTGCTAACAAGGTGACATCAAGGTACCGTTCAGGAGGTGTAACCAAGAGGAAGAAAACATGAGATCCGAAGCCCCAGAGTCTCCCCGGACCGATTGGCGCTCGTTTGAGCCTCAGATTAATGAGCGTTAACTGTTTGACGACATGTCTGAAATGTTGAATCTTAAAAACAATTTATATTTTTTTAGTTTATGGATTTGAGGCAATATGGTGTGAAGTGATGGGGAAAAACACAGAGCGACACTTTTCTTTGCAGGAGCTTCACGCACAATCCCCATAATGATCATTTATTATCATTACCACTCGCTATTTCAGCATTCTCACATTGACAAGACTGATTGACAGATAAAAAATAACAAACAGAGTCATTATTTGCTCAAGTATGGCTCAAGGTCTATCAGAAATCAAGAAAATTCCGCCATTTAAGACAATATTAAAATCCTAATCCTCCAATGTCATAATCGTTAACTGAATCCGCACTCCTGTCCAGTCATTATTGTAAAAAAAACTAAAGTAATAAATAATTTAAAAAAACAGCAGCGGGGGCCCCACTGCCTCCACTCATCTACCCATCTGTCTCTCTTTATCTCTCCATTTCCCCAGTCTTCTCATCCATCAGGGTATCATCATTTCTCTGTCGTTTGGGTCTCATCCATCACTTCCGTTTTTTCTCCCCCACTCCTCCTTTCCGCCTGCTTATATTCTGTGTCTGTCTTTTTTTTAACTCCTGTGATACTATCGGCAGATTGTTGCCTTGGGTTTTTTTTTTTTTCCTTCCTCTACTTATCACTGTTGTCAGCCTCCTGTTATCTACAGTTGTGTTTTTTTTTCTCTTTGTGTGTTGTGTTCAGTTGTGCCCAGCTTCAATGTCACCCAGTTGGCGGCCTGCCACGCTGGGTGCTGCAGGATCGGGGAGATGAGTGCATGGGCGAGACATGAACACGCACACTAACACACCCATTAGTAGGTTTAATGGGAATGGGCTGCTTTCCAGGGGAGGAATTAAAATATTTTAATCCATCACTTCCGTTTTTTCTCCCCCACTCCTCCCTTCCGCCTGCTTATATTCCGTGTCTGTCTTTTTTTTAACTCCTGTGATACTATCGGCAGATTGTTGCCTTGGGTTTTTTTTTTTTTTTCCTTCCTCTACTTATCACTGTTGTCAGCCTCCTGTTATCTACAGTTGTGTTTTTTTTTTCTCTTTGTGTGTTGTGTTCAGTTGTGTCCAGCTTCAATGTCACCCAGTTGGCGGCCTGCCACGCTGGGTGCTGCAGGATCGGGGAGATGAGTGCATGGGCGAGACATGAACACGCACACTAACACACCCATTAGTAGGTTTAATGGGAATGGGCTGCTTTCCAGGGGAGGAATTAAAATATTTTAAGTCAGAAGAAGACTTGGGTACAGTTAAAAAAAAAAGAAAAAAAAAAAAAGGATTTAGTAAAAACTTTGTTTAGACTCTGGCCTATTAATTATGAATTCATACTCTGCGTCAATTTTGCATCTCTCTGTTTTAGTTTGTAATTTTGAGATTATTTTGCACCTTTTTTGTGGTTATTTTGTTATCGATTTTTTTCCCCACTTAGCAATGTCACTTCTGCACCAGGGGACTATGGGCTTGTAAAGAATAAGCCTTGTTTTTTTTTTATCAGTATTAAATCCCTGGTTCCTCCGGGGGGAGAGAAAAACGGCTCAGAAGGAAGAGAAGGAGATGAAGAGATGAGGAAGTGGAGGAGTAGAGGGAGGAAGGAGGACGAGGAGGAGGAAAAGCACAATAAGTTAAGTGGTTGCAATAATGCTCGGCCTCTTGACAAGCTCCTGGCAAAGCCAGCCATCCTCGGCCCATAACCCCGGCTCCACAATCTTGGCAACCGTTCCGCTCGGCAACGGGCCCACCTGGCACCGAGGGGCCGTCTCCTTGAGAGCAACAGGCTCCCCGGGTAGAGGACACGGAGTGTGTGTGTGTGTGTGTGTGTGTGTGTGCGTGTGCATCATAAATGTAGAGAACTTCCCTGAGAGAAAAAGATGCAGACTTGTGCGTGTGTGTGTGTCTGGTAAGCCCGATATAAACATGATAGATAGCAGCTGTAGAAATGACAAGGCTGCGTTCTGTGTATCTGTTGGAAAAGAGAGAGGAGGAAAATGTGTGTGTTTGTCTGCTAAATGCAAAGCACTTGGCGATGGGAGCGGCGGCGAACAGAGAACAGTCTGGCTGTCTGGTGTGTGAGTGTGTGTGTGTCCATAAACATGATAGAGGGATTTCTTGGCGGAGGTACAGGCTCTTGTAAAGCTGAGGGGGATGAGAGTTTAGTTGCTCTCGTAATGACGAGGCTGTTTGAGAGAAAGAGAGAGCGATTGTGCGCACTCGTACTTTCTATCCTTGTGGGGACCGGTTTCAGTTATAAAGCAAATGGGACATTTAAGGACAGTTTGGCATCGAGATGCGGGTTGGATTAGGGTTTGGGGTTAAGCTGAGGTGCGTTGTGTCGTCCACTGGGCTCACAAAGAAAGTGCGTCTGTGTGTGCGTCTGTGTGTGTGTGTTACCTGATGGAAGATGAGAGCCTGGCTGATGTAGCCCCAGCTGGAGGTAGGGCTCAGGTAGTGGATGAGCAGCAGCAGCAGCAGCATGAAGGCGATGCTGGCCGAGGCGTAGATGGCGTTGATCAGGAACATCATGACGACGCAGCCCACGATGCCCAACACACACGTGTGCCACGTGAAGTAACGGAAGGTGGGCCTAGAGAGGGGAGAGAGAGGAGGCGGGGTCAAAAATAGGGCGTAAAAAAAAAAATCAATCATCACAGCAATCTGGGACGTGATGGGTGGCTGTAGGACTCAGGTGTTACTCTGTAACAGCAGGGGGTCTAAATTGGAGGTGGTGGTGGGGGGGGGATTAGAAGAGGATGTCAGAGAGACTAAGAGCACCAGAGAATTTAAGGACAAGCGCCGTCGGCTGTCAAGATCCAGAGTGTGTGAGATTTATTCACACAGACAGACACGCACGAGATTGATGGAAAGGGAGGAAAAGATGAGGTGACATCCATTAAAACAAACACAAACTAAGAGAGGGAGAGACTCGTGTCTTCCGTTTAAATCAAATCAAAGTTGTTCTCAGAAGACAACGTCAATTCACCAAATGATTTTGGACAAAAAACACCAACATCTGAGGAGGGGCTTCCCAAAATCTCAAAATTTGAAACCACCTAGCTAAAATGAAATTAAGATTCTCCAAGCATGATATTCCTCCACCTGGGTTGAGTCTCAACTGAATTGCTTAAGTCAAGCAAGAGCAAAGAAATACAAGAAAGTATTTCTGCAGACTGACCTTATTCCCACGCTGCTGGGTGCAATTTTTAGAAGACTATGGCAGATCCTTTTCACCCAGATCCTGAATATTCGAATATTTGACCTTTCCAAACAACTTCACGGTTAACTGCTGTCTACGTACAGTATATGTTGGGGACATTCTGCTCATGCCTTTGACTACTATGTTATTTGTGTGTTTAAGTTAACCCTTGTGTTTGAAAGCTGTTTCTGTCCCTTGTTGGTTTGGGTAGGTTTTGACCCATCATTTAAGTAAGTCCAAAACACACAAACCCTTTTGTAGTTTTATTTTATGGCCCCAAGACACATTACGCGCTGGTCTTGGTCGGACATTGGGAATTGGGAGAACCTGGAACATACTTTCAGGCTTGTAGAACTTTCAGCTACTTCCCAATGTCCGAGCGACACAGGACCAAGAGTAGGACGTTCATGGTCCCTGAAAACCTCTAGAGACCAACTCCCATTTCTCTAGCAACTTTCCTTCATCAAAACCCTAACCCTGTATAACCCTAAAATGGGGACTCAGAATAGGGAGGGAAACCCTAACCCTAAACCCTAACCCTAACCCAACCATAAACCCTAACCCCTAACCGTAACCTAACCCAAATCCCTAATCCCTACTCCCTAACCCTGAACCCTAAGCCATTTTAGTGTTATATATGTGAAATTAGGGTCAGGGTTTTGGGGAAGGGGAGTTGGTAGAGAGATGGGCGTTGGTCTATAGAGGTTTTCAGGGACCATGAATGTATTAGTCTTGGTCCTGTGTCGCTCTGACATTGGGAAGTGGCTGAAAGTTATTTTTTTACCATTGGGTTTTCAGGGACGTTGAACGCGGTGGTCTTGGTCCCGTGTTGCTCGGACATTGGGAAGTGGGTGAAGGTCTAGAAGCCCAAAAGTATCTTGCATTTTCATGAAAACATCCAGTTCTATTGTTCAGCCTGGCCGAGGCTCTATTTCTGACTCATGTTTGGACTTCTGACATCATTACTTTTTAAAAGACTGTAAGTCTTGCCCCGCACCGCGTCCACATCCTGTTTTTGTGACTGAGGCGCCCGTTCAGGCTGCAACTATTTGGCCTCAGAAAGACTCCGGAGAAAGATCACACAAGGCCAAACCTTTCCACCGCTTTCCCATTTCAATAAAATATAAATAAAAAAAATAAAACTTTAACCAAAATTGATGTTGGTGTCAGAAAAACAACAACAACTTTGACTGAAATCCTCCACACACTCACACACACACACATGTACCTGCAGAGCCAATTCCAAGTGCGTGACTGCACGGCGGCATCAAAACAAATTGGCAGTCAACACTGAGACAAAAGCAATTAAAACAAAACACCACACGGATAATAAGCAAATGCTGGAGACCGCAGCTGAGCCCTCAGTGATTGTATGCATGGCCGTGAATTCATATATGAATGAGTGCATTAGCCCTGTGTTAATGGGCAACGCCTGTCAAAATATACCCGCACGTGTGCGTTTGTTATTTGGGATCAAATGACTCCAGGGGTCATGGAGTTGGGTGAAACATATCGGGGTGGAAGTGCTTTTATTATTATTATTATTTTTTTTTGAACTTTTCATTTTCAAGGATCATGTAATTGACCCCAATTTCCCAGCAATAACTGCGGACGTGCCCATAAACAGCGCGCTCGAACTCCAAGTTTTTTTAAGACAGGGGAAATTTAAAAAATCAACAACACCCAGATGGAAAAAGAAATTATAGAGGGGGCCGGGACCACCAGGAATCCCTAATATTTCCAAAATATTCTGCACTGATAACAGGGGTAGAGGAAGTGAGAGCAGGACTAAGGTGAGGTGAACATTTTTTTTTTTAAGATCAAAGCCGCTAAAATCTAATATTCAAGTCTCATGCATTTTAACAGAGAGTCAATCTGCCCCATATTTCAATATTATCAGTTAGAGCTGCGGATGTATTTAGACTTTAGTCGAAATATGAGTTATGAAATATCCATATATCAGCTGACTTACACATAGAAGCTGTCGGCATGGCAACGTCACCCCCTCAGGATTAATAGCCAGAACTTTTCAATACCAGGTGAAACTGATGGTGAAACTCACCAGATTTCACCACTCTTTAAACTCAAACTGCTGACTCTGCCATCCATTTTCGGGGAGTTGTGTTAAAGTTTTTGTTATTAAAGAAAAAAAAAAAAATGACAAACTTTCTCTGGTTAGGCTCGAGAAACCTCTGCAGCAGTAATTAAACAACACGGGGACTTTTTAGCAAAACCGAATGTCACACTAATGATAGTGGATGGATGGTTAGAGGCGTCACCCACTGGCCTTATGTCTCCAACTTTGCTTTTATTTCTTCTTGACTTCTTATCACTTAGCAACGGCGGTGCCCACGGTTCTCTAATCCCATCCCTCTCTCTCCATCTGTAATTACGATAAAAGCTCGCCCACCACCCGCCCCACCCACCTCCTTTGTCTCCCCGCTGTCCCTCCATCATCAGCCACTGCGGTCCCTCCATACAATCACCGGCCCCCCCCCCCGCGTCTCTCTTGTTCTCCGGCGACTGATGTCACTCTGCTGACACAGCAAAAAGGAGCCGGACACGATGGCTGCCAATCGAGTCCTCCCAGACATTAAGGAAAAGGGGCGGAGAGCGATGAAGATGGAGAGAGGAGACCCGGCCCTCAGCCAAAACACACGTCATAATTGGGAGAATGCGGGGACAGAAAGTTTTGATGTTCTCTAATGCACACAAGTGCATCTAAGCATGAATCTATGGGAAAACAGCAAAATCGTATTTCTGTTCCTCAGCCATCGTCAAATGGTGCCGTTTCATGAACAGATAATTATTATCTAACACGCCATTTTTCTCACGTCCGTCCACACACAGCTGATGATCCATCTGGATTTTTACACAACCGGGCGAGCTCATTTAACGACACAAGCCTCGTCAAATCACTCCCGACTCGCATTTGGACAAAGCAAAAGGTCACGCAGAGGACAAAAGGATTTTTTTCTTTTCTTTTCGGAGCTGAAGGGCTCGACCAGGGAGAAAAAAAAAATCACAGATTACTGCGAAGACAGAATGCGGCGGTAACTGGGACGTCAGATGGTGCCGGGCTGGTAAAAGTAGAAAGAGTAATAAAAAAATAAAAATAAAAATGTGTGGTTGTGCTTCATGCAGCAACAGGACACACAGCTGGACACAAAACCTATTTACAACTACACAAACACGCACAACTGAAGTAAAGAAAAAAACAAAAAACACTTGCAGATTGTCCAAGAGGCAGATGATGTCACATCAATGATGAGGAGAAAATAAAATGAATCACCCAGCTTGACTTAGATCTCAAGCACACAATTTGCAACTTGTCTCTAAATTGTATTGAGCAACACACACACACGTGCGCACACACACACACACACACACTCTTAACAAGCAGACATCTTTTCCGCTACATCATAATTTCAATCCCATTCCCCTCCCTCCCCCTTTCCACAACAGCGAATTTAAGGGAAAGGGAAATATTTCTGCTAAATTAGTTATGCTAATTACAGAGCAGTTCTCTGGGGGAGCGACGGCGCTAAATGGCTTTTAATTCCTTTTCGCCTGGAAAGAGACGTGGGAGAGAGCCAGAACGAGAGCGGGGCGAAAAGAGAGAGAAAAAAAAAAGAGAGAGAGAGAAACAAAATAAATAAACCAATAAACGCACAAACAACTGGCGTTAAAAAAAAAAAATTGCCCAGTTACAAAGCGACAATGAAATAACAGAATTAGCGACAACTCCAGGGAGGAGGCCCAGAACCGGCGCCTTATCAGCCCCGGGTCGCACGGCCCACGGGGAGAGGAGAGGAGAAAAAAAAGTTTTCGCAGAACAACTTTGTGTCCCGTAGCCTCGGCCAGCGGTCACGCAGCGATAACGTGGCACGAGCAGATAGCGCACAGCAGCGTGCGTGGGAGGCACCAGAGGAAAGGCTCCACAACTGCACACACGCACCAACGCACACAATGCTCAACATCGTGACCGAAGTTTACACTGAAAAAGGGAGGGGGGGGGATCACAGCACAATCTTGTGGCGATTAAAATGCAAAATTATAAAAATAAATATATATAGAAAAAGTCAGCCTTGGCATATTTGTTTTTTTTTTTTTTTTTTTAGGCCTGTTGAGGTATGTCAGGCCGACAAAAAATGCATTGGGACAAAAAGGAAAGAACTATCCTGAAATGGGTGTTTTCATAATTGAGCTTATTATCTTTTGTATAGTGGAGGTAAACAATGGAAAAAAAAAAAGGAAAAATAAGGGAGGGGGGGGGGATCACAGCACACTCTTGTGGCGATTAAAATGCAAAATTATAAAAATAAATATATATAGAAAAAGTCAGCCTTGGCATATTTGTTTTGTTTTTGTTTTTTTAGGCCTGTTGAGGTATGTCAGGCCGACAAAAAATGCATTGGGACAAAAAGGAAAGAACTATCCTGAAATGGGTGTTTTCATAATTGAGCTTATTATCTTTTGTATAGTGGAGGTAAACAATGGAAAAAAAAAAAGGAAAAAAGGAATTAATTAATACTAAGCCTACTATAGGCTATAAGGAATCTGTTCATTTAATCAGTTTATATTAGAATAGGTTTTTACCATGTTCAAAAAACACAGGGACAGAGTCAAGTTGATAAAAACAATATAATATTTTACAACGCATTCGTTTCTCTTGTTGAATGGCTTCATCGTACGGCTGAGTTCGTTTCCATCTCCATGTCAATGCCCTAAGTGGAGTGTTCAATCCCCATCCTGCTCACACTGGGACTGGAGTCACATTAATCCACTTATCATCAAAAAAAAAATGTTCAGAGGCATAGCAGTTCAATAAATTCCACTGTGCCAAGAATCAATATTACAAAAAGAACTACAGAGATTAACTTCTCAGTCTCTTTGTTTTCGCAGACATACAAACTGCTTTTTTTATTTTATTTTTTTTATATTTGTTTGCTGGCTTTACTGATGGACCCTTGATGTGAAAAGCTGCAAATGCTCTCACACGCCTTTTTGACTCATTTCTAACCATCACTGCGGAGGAATACATAACGCTGAATGCAGCGCTGGAGGCAATCTGTCACAACAATAAAATGATGCATGGTTTTTAAAGTGTTTCTCTCCTCAGTAACAAGTAAAAAAGCGTAGCAGTTATCATGTTTGAAATGTATTTCACAGCCAGTGGAGGAGGAATTCATTCAAGGGAAAGTATGTCTTAAAAAAAAACAAAAAAAAAAACATTCAGGTTATTGGATTTGGAAATGTACTTTTGGAAATTAAAGATTTGGATGACAACATATTTTCTGTGCCACACCATCAAACCCTCACACAGAAAATATGGAATACCTCATAAAAAAGCTGCAGAGCAGAGTGAATTGAATACCAAACTCTAGCCGAATTGATATCATGATGTAATCATCAAGCCACACACACACACACCTACACACACACACACACGCACACACACATGCACGCACACACACACGCACACACACACACACACCAATTCCATTCTTACGTTATGGTACTGTTGTGTTAGTATGGCTTCAGGGTGCTTTTATAAATCAGGATCATTGTAAGTGTCCTAGCAATGCAAACTTAACACACACACAACATTGTAAATTCAAATCTGGAAGCATCTCTACACAACCACAAGCACACACGCACACACACCGTTTTACTGTCGGTCCCTCTCCAATATGTGGCAATAAGGAGTGTCCAGTTTTTATGTCTTTTAATTAGTGTACTGTCACCATAGCAGCATCCAGCTGGCAAATGACCACTTCCTTACCCACATACATAAACAATGGCTGATGTAGAAAAAAAAATAAAATAAAAAAAATGTGACAGTCACAGTTGCCGGGTGTCGGCCACAGGCCTTTATTAAGACAGGCGTACTCTAAACGTGTGTGCTTGTGTGCTTGTGCGTTATCGCGCGTGTGAAGAAAGTGATGCGTGTACCTGAAATTTGGTGCGGAGGCCCATTCCAAAGCCAGACAGGCCAGGTCCACAGCTGCGTACACCAACAGGAAGAAAATGGTCACAATGCTGGCGATGGTGTTGAGCTTCCCCGAAAACAACACCAGCTAGAAAAAGACAGAGCAAAACAAAGGGGAGCGACAGAGAGAGCGAGAGGAAAAAAAGAAAAGAAAGGAGAGATTTAAATTAGCATTCCCAGCAGGAAACCATTCCAAAGTTAGACAGAGGAAAAAGCATTTGAGTTTTTCCATGACCTTTTCCAGCACCCAACATTTCTTCACAGCCGAAAGCGTACATTTAAAAAATGAATAAAACGACGTGATTTGCATGCTTATGTTTGTTTAAGGTTGAAAATATCAGAAATCTTAATAATAAGCAGCTTGTGTCTCATATGTCTGAATGTGTTGGAGAGTGAATGAAATACGGTATTTACCTATTATTTGGATACAGTGTGATGGAAAACAAATAATAATAATAATAATAATAATAATAATAATAATAATAATAATAATAATAATAATAATAATAATAATAATAATAATAATAATAATAATAATAGTAACACATACATATTTTAATTAAATTGTTATCAGGACCAGAGGTTCACATTTTTCTTTTAAATCAAGGATCCCCAATGATTGAGCCTAAGTCATTTGGTCCCAGGAAGCCCCATAAAGATTTTTTTCGGTAGATATGCTTATCTTACTGCACTGTAGCCGGGAGGTGACATAAAGGAAAGAGTTATCCAACATCAGGGGAGCGATCCACTTAAAATGAAAGTCTTTTCCTTTAATTTTCCAAAGGACCCTCCGAGGACCACAGGTGGTCCCCTCGCTCTGTTATGGGTTCCCTGATTGAGGGATTCGTAATTAAGATTATATCAAATCACAGCTCGGTCGAATTCCATTTAGAATTTGCAGAGTGTTCGCAAAGCAGAATCTTTTATTTTACAGCTAAATAATAATAAAAAGTTTTGGAGTTAAACCTGGTCTGTATGAACTCTGAGGGCGACACTTTCCTCATTAGAAGGATAAATGCTCAACAATGTCCACCTGCTATTAACTTATTCCGCCTGCTGTTTGATTCCAAGCAGGCGGCGCACAGTGGGTTTTATAATTTTATTTTTTTTTTGTTTTTGAAAGAGCCGCCTGCTGTGACTGGAAATGAGGGTGGTGAGAGTTTTAAGAATGAACCAGAACTGTGAAGTTGCAAAACAGAAAACTGAAACAAAAGAAAGTGACCCCTTTAACTTCATTTGATCCACCGCGGTTGGTTTGAAGAAATCCAGTTTTACACTGTTAAACTGACAATTCTCCAAAATAGGTCATCTACAGTATAATATTAACTGGTATCACATCAATTCAATGAATCATTTTCTCAGTTTGCCATTAAACTGAAATGAATGAATCAACGCATATAATTATCCAGGCAATAAGATTCTCAAATATTTTCTCTAAATTGAAAATAAATGATAGACTTGAACCCCCCGACGACAGCCAGCCCTTCATTTACAGTAACTACACAGACATCCGAGAACCCCATTTTTATCCAGCTGTGTCCATCATAAAACCTGTTACTAGTGAATTTTGCGATGCTCTGAGACGCTTTTCAAGTTACAACAAAGCGAAAATTTCTGAATGGTGGCTGACTTCCAGTCCACATGTACCACACCTTCCTGCTTTGGTGGAGGAACACAAAGTGTGTATGGACATTTAATTGGTCTGACACGGTCCATCATTAAATTCTTCTGTGTTGAATACAATTTTTTTTTTTTTTAGCTTATTTCATCACCCACATTTTCTTTATCTGTATTTGAGCCGTCAAGATTGATTGTGCAGAATAAAGAGCCAACTACTGCACCGAGGAGAACAAACACCGAGTAGAGTCTTCCTCCCCAATTATCATATATTTTATGAGCGGCTGCTGAGAAACTCCAGCGGAGTGGGAGCATATTTTTCTTGAGCTCAAGGGCATATGGTTGGTATTTATGTTGAGAGGTGAAAGCAGCAACTCTGAGATCACTCTACATGTGACCATGAAGCCTGAAAGTAAAACGATGGGGAGAGAGAAAGAGAAGAGAGAGAGAGAGAGAGAGAAAAAGTGATGAGGGGGAATTGAGATGAATCATGTCACATTTCGAGAGAGAGAGACAGAGAGAGAGACAGAGAGAGAGACAGAGAGGCAGAGAGAGAGAGAAGAGGGAGGAGGGTGAAGAGGGTGAAGAGAGGAAAACATGAGTCGAGAAAAAAGGGAAAGCATGTGAGAGAGCTTCTCTGACCTCTCTGGCAGTCAAAGTCAGTGGGAGTTTCTCCAGCGCTCCCCTGGGAGCCTGCTCCACCACGGCATTAATTAGCCATTAACTCAGACACAGGCTGGCGTGGACAACTGCTGTGTGTGGCGTGTGTGTGTGTGACACTTTTTTTTTTAACTAAAGAGCATTGTGCATACATTTTCCCAAAATAAGTGGACTCACTCAGACACTTTTATCAAATAAATAAAAAAGTGGAGCAGAAGGAGCTGAATTATTCAAAATTCAAAACCAATGTTTTTTTGTTTTTTTGTTCCAAAAAATTTCTTTCAATGTTATGTTTGGATCAAACTGCTTGTTTGGGTTCAGTTTTATGAATCCAACATGGATGGTAGAGGCTGTTCCTGAGCCAGGAATAAATAGGCAGATTTGTGCTGCATCAGCAAAAGTGCTGATGATCTCCTGGAATATGAAGAGCTCCTCCTTTACCAGTCTATCTACTCTCCAATCTTCACCTCAGGTCAGCAGCTGCAGCTAATGGCCAAATGAATAAAATGATGGTTACCAATAAGTGATCTGTCCAGGGGAGTGTCTCTGGATCCCCCATGTGCGTTATAATGGACAGATTTAATATGGAGCTGCCTTGCAAATTCCATATTAGTTTAATTAAAAAAATTGACATAAACGTGATTTGTGAGGTCATGGCAACTTGAGGAATTCTTCATTTTGTGCAGGTTAGGCTGTTCTGCAGATGTGGGCTTTTACTTGAGTTCAGATAATAATAATAACAAAAATATAAAAAAAATTGGTTGTTTTTCAGAAAACCACAGTCAAACCTATTTTTTGCGGAGAGCTTGCAGGGATTTAAATCTATTCCCAAATATTGTGGCTATTCTCATTCATTCATGGACTCATGGAATTATAATCTGCATAGGCACAATGTCCACGTCCATCTTTTCCGTCGCATTAACTCCACCCAGGCTGCAGATTACTTTCAGCTCACCTGCCGCATCCAGCTCCATCCACTCCTCAAACTGCTCCTTATCTGTTTCCCCCCCCCCCCTTCATCTCTTGTTCTCTGAATCGGAATATTTACCCCTCCTCCCCCTGTCCTCCCCGCCTCTCCCCTGGTCCTTTTCATCCCGGAGCGCGAACGTTTGGAGGCGCGATTACAATCAGACTTTGTCATCAGTGAATCATTCAAATGGCCGAGGAGGAGGAGGAGGAGGAGGAGGAGGAGGAGGAGGAGGAGGAGGAGGA
>JAFBJU010011768.1:356403-509853 GCA_016785305.1 Colistium nudipinnis
GAGAGAGAGAGAGAGAGAGAGAGAGAGAGAAAGAGAGAGAAAGAGAGAGAGAGAGAGAGAGAGAGAGAGAGTCAATAATCTCTGATGGTGACGGTGGCAGCTAACGATTTCCATCTAATTGCTCCACCTCCACTTGTGGAGAGTGGCGAGGGAGGAGAGGGAGAGACAAAGGGCGAGCGAGGAGCCATTCAGACGCTAACACTCACCTCCCATAATGATGGCATAGTCTGGCCTATTTACCCCTCTGATCCTCCCCTCCACTCTCGCCCGACTCCCCTTCTGCCAATATTTTTCTCCTCAGAAAATATCGAAGTTGCATTTCCCCCCGCCCCGACTAAGTGGGCGCAATGGATGTGAGTAAAAAATATATGAAAAATACTACTGACCAGGTAGATATGTCAGATAAGAAAAAAACAAGATTTACTATCATAGCTGAATTGAGGGATATATAATAAACAATAACTTTGACCAGCCAATCACTGGACTACTTTGTTCCACATTTTCAACCACTCTCGCGTAAGTGCACATTTGACCAAAGCACAACTTTTGGCAAAAGTGCCCCTGAATAAATAACCTTATAACCGGGCAAGGAAGACTAGTCTGAATTCAATCTGAACCTCTGACAAAAAAGTTCCATCCAACCACAGGCTGATGTAATTTGAGCCATCTTTGCCTTCCATCCTGATTATTGTAACTCTCGCTTTATTTATTATTGACTAAAGCGCCTTGAATTGGCCCTAAATGTAGACCACAAAAATGTAAGCAACCATTCATTGACTTCCTCGACTGAAGTTCAAAATGATAGTACTCTCTCAAAAAGCCATTAGAAGAATCGGCCTTAAATGATTGCTATTATTATAGTGACCGCTATTACTACTTTCAAATGACTAAGAACTTGTGGCCAACTTTCCTTTCACTGACCTGAATAACGCTAAATCCTTCTGAATGACTTCTGAAAAAGTCCCCTGCACTTTTGTAACTAAGAAAAAGTGTCTTTTCGTTTTTTGGGGGGGGGCTTTGTGATTTGTGGCAAATTTTGATGAGAGTTTCAAAACCAAAAGAATAACACGTGATGCTCTTACACTAGATAAACACAAGTGATGAAAAATAGCCCCAATGCAAAATTTTTATGAAGTAGGATTTTAGGCCAGCTTTTCTTAAATAGTAGTTCAAAAGTCAAATATGTGTTGCCCTGTTGTCAGGCCAAAGCACTGAACCCAAACCAAAACATAATTTAAATTTTTTATACCTGATTTACCAATTTCTCAAAAAAATAATCTTCAAAGGTCTAAGGCTGTGGTTGTGTATTTTATTTATTTTTAATTGTTTTGACCCATAACACTTAACACACGGTTTTATGGACAAAAATGGCGTATTTGATAATAAAAATACGAGGAGATAAATATCCCCCTTTTTCGACTCCGCCAACATTTAATCAAATTGAAAAACTTAAATTACTTTTGTCTCCAATATTTATGCAGTCTTTGGCAATACTTTTTGTGTTTGGTGTGAAGCCCAAACTGGTTAAGTTTGTGGGATCTGCCGGTTTTTAAATGTGTTTATCGATTGTTTTCCAATTTTTTGTGTGTTAGTTGGTCGACACTAACCTGCACAAGGAACCAGGAGAGGAGCACAGAGGCCCAGGGGTTACCGCTGTGGGACGTCTTCTTGGCTGGAGACAGAACCTTACCTACAGGAATGAAAACAAGAAAATCCTTCAGATTTAAGGAGGTGCCGGGTTGAATACACCTTTGTGCGTTCTCCAGTGGCAGCAGCTGCATAAAAAAACATCAGCGCTGACCTTCGGGACCCCCATGCGTAAAAATCCTGGTTGCGAACGGAAAGGTTTATTCAAAGATAGATTCCAATGAAGGACCAACCTTCAGTTAACTGGAAGGTTGGTCCAATTTTTTTGCACAATGTTCCATATTAAATGTCAGCAGGCATTGCTTCTAGCACTGGAAAATATGAGACCATTTTTGGACCCGCTGTAGGTGTGGAGTCAAAGAATTGACCTCTTGTGCGTCGGTTGTCAATGCTTGGACAATTTCACATGTGCACAGTTTATCTTCAGCTTTTGTATTGACAACCTCCTACTTGCAGAAGCTTACATGAAATATTAATATATTTACTTTACAAAAAAAAGGACATTTAGACATTTAAAGTTTGCAGCCAGTGGAAATGTATAGATAATTAAATTAAATTACATTTAATTAAATTTGATTTAATAAAATTAACTGTAATCAAATTTGATTAAATTATTACATAAGGTAAAAAAAAAATACCTTGCCAAAATAAAATTAAATAAAATGACATTTTATTAAATTAAATTTTATTTTATTTTGGCAAGGTATTTATTTTTTACCTTATGTGGTATCCATATCCTATCATTTTAATTATTAAGTGGGTCCTGGGTTTATAAAGTAATAACATCTAGGATGTTTTTGAAAGGAGTAAACAAAGAAATGCAAGTGCTCTCAAGAAAATTGTAGAAATCTTCAAACACCTGCAAAAGATCAAACCCCAGACACACGAGCATAGAGGAGCAGCGGGCAGAGTTTTTTTTTTCTCCATGATACACATTAAAACTCATAAAAGCATTCTGCTTAAAAGGTTTTCATATATTTAATTAAATCAGGGGTGTGTCCTCATTAGAGGGTGGAATATAATATGTCAAAATAATCATTTAGGAAATTCATGTTTGCTCTTTAGCTGTTCTTTAAAGACACACCTGTCCTTTTTTTTCAATTTTGGAAATACCAATACCGTCACTCATATTGGGTTTAAACATCCAAACACATCAACTCAACTGTCATGCTGACAACTAAAGGTGTGTACAAAACCAAACGGATCGCATAGTGGGCTGAAAATATTCTGTTCAGCCCTGGTTTCCAATTATTTTCCCACTGGATAATGTCACAGTGGAAATACTTAACATTTAAGTCTCTGTGTGAACGGTTAATGAGTGCGTTAGAAAATATCACTAACAGCCCTGCGCCAATAAAAACTTTGAAGGAAATTATAAAAATAAAGAAATAACCCATCTCCAAGCTTAAGTGTGTTCAGAAAACAAATAATAAATGATGTGGCTTGACTTAATTAAATTTGAAATATGAAAAAATATACTGTGGATCTTACCAAGCTGAGATTTGTGTAATCGCTGTCTGCCACAAATGAATCAATAACAAAAAAAAACAAACATTAAACTTTGAGGACTGTTACGTCATCCAGGGGAATGCCCTCAGTTCTGTTATATAAGGCAACACAGCGAGAATGTTAAAAAATAATAATATTAATAAAAGGGGAACTAGAGAATAGGGAAACCACCCATGGACAATAATATGAGTTTCGTTCCTGTTTCTCCTGTAACAGTTTTTGCGTAATGTGCAATGTGTATTCATTGTGATGAAGATCTGTTGAACTGACCAAAAATAGCGTTTAACGCTGATTTTGAAAGCAGATAAAGGGTTTATGAAGCAATGAGCTTCTTAAAGCTGAGAGGGGGACGACTGAGTGAGGAGTGAGGGCAGAGGTGAAGGAGAGCTATAAGAAAGAAAGAAAGAAAGAAAAAGTGAACAAAACAAAAGAACACACACCCACAACCACAAACCGCAGTCATACGAACCATTTCAGCCCTTCTACAAGAGCGTTACATCATTTCTGGTTGGGCAGTCACTGACTCTTAATTAAAGCGATTAATCTGATTGAATTTAACCCTTTGGCTGCTGGTGAACACAGCTGAACCCGAGTCATCTGCCTCGGCTCCGTCTGATCACTGCAGTGAGGAACTCCCACTAATATAGCCATTTGTCTCCACTGAGACACACACATACACACACACACACACCACTATAGACACAGACAGAAACAGGCCAAATCAATTTGCGATGGACTGAACAGAGGAGCAGAGGACGGGATAAGGAAGTTGCTCACAGTCATTAATAATGACAACGGAGCAGACAGCGTGCACTCCCAGAGTGAGATGGAAATCAATGCCGCATTCAGGACGGTGGCCCACACAGCTGCTCTGTGATTTCCTCCTTAAACTTTGCTGAAGTGACAGTGATCAGACGGTCTCTGTCCTCACTCAGGAGCATGAACAAAAAGTTCAAACTGTGCCTCATCTGTATACACCAGTGAAATTGATGTGGTTGTCAGAGTCTATTCAAATGTCAGGCAGGGTTTTTTTTTTTTAATATATATTAATAATTCCTATATAAGGGCCAGGGGGCTCTCCAGCCTTGATCAGCCTTATTATTATTATTATTATTATTATTATTATTATTATTATTATTATTATTATTATTATTATTAATAATAATATTATTACTACTGCTGAAATTTAGCCTAACATTATATATATACTGTATATATGAGCATCTATTGATATATATATATTTTTTTATTTTTTTATTGATAACCACCCCAAAACTACAGCATTGGTTTGACTGAACATACAAACATAAAACATTTTTTTTTTTTTTTTAAGTGCTGCTTACCGAACAAGTCGTCCCTGGCCAGAGCGTAGAGGATGCGCGAGGCTCCGATGAGGTTGCACATGGCGGCGGAGAGCGTGGATAAATAAACCCCGATGGTGACAAAGGGTCTCCACATGTTAATGTCCCTCAGGAAACTGTAATCCTTCTGCAGCAGGACACTGGAAAGGGTTTGGCGAAGAAAAATGCGGAACATTATGTAAATAATCACGATTGGAGATCTGTCGGGAATTTAAAATAGACTAAGTGAAAAGAAACCTATGCTTTCTTCCTCACTCTTAATGGATCTTTCATTTCATTCAAGAAATTACAGTAGAGACAGAAAGACATACATAGGTACATTATTACATATGCATTATTTTATAAATTATTATTATTATTTCATAAAAATAACAAAGAAACCCAGTTACTGTCCTGGGTGTACTACTTCTGAAAAAAGTTTGATCCTGCCCATTCGGCAATAAAGAAACAAAAAAGAAACTCTGTAGAGGAAAAAAAATGTAAGAAAACGTTTCCAGGAAAAAAAACTGGACAAATGTGTTTTTGTTGAATCAAAAACATAATAATCGTGGTGCACTTTGCACAAGATACTGAAAAAACATCAATTTCAGTTCCAGATCATGGTCATCACGCATTAGACATAACTCAATCTACATCAGCCATGCAATGAACAATTTTGACATGCAACAAACACGAGTGCCTCTGCAGCTACACAACAGCGCCTATTATTTGTATAACATTCACACCACGGGATCAAAATCGACTGGTTCAAAAGGTTGCGTGTCATTGTGGAAACTCATTTGTTCCGAGGGGTGGGGGGTGGGACGTCCAATGGAAAAAGGCCGAGATTGAAGAGGAAGTGATGATTACGCGGCCGGGGGGAGGGGGTGGCGGGGTCTAATCATGAGATCCTGGAGCGGGGGGCTTGCTCCACTCCAAGTGTGCGAGTGTTTGGAAGAGACACAGTGGCACAGAGATCACAGAGTACAACCCCCCCCCCCCCCCCCCCCCCCCGGGGGGGCGCCGCCCCCCGCCGCCAGCAGGGTGGGCGCGATTACACACACCAACACACACACACGCACGTGCACACACGCCTCCTTTCCAATACAACAAAACCAGAGAGAGTAGAATTAGAGTGAAAAATATTTCTCCCTCTCGAGTAATCCAACTCAATCTCTCCATTTCCCAGCACCCACCCATCCAATCCATGCCTCCCCCTCTCTCGTCACCTTCAACCTCTCATCCTGATGATTTTTTTTTGTTATTTCTTTATTTAAAAACCCACTCAAGAGTTTCTCTCCCTTTCATTTTATTTCCACTTTTGCCAGTGTCCATCCTTCCGCTCCGCCCCTCCATCTCTCTTTTTCCCCCATAATTAACACTCTCATCACGTTTTCTTTCGGGTCCAGTGATTTTAATACTTATTATCATGGCTCTATTAGGTATTGTTCACTCCATCCAAAAAAGATGCGAGCACACAATTATTTCACATGGAACCCGAGAGGCAAGCGGCGCACACAAACACGCACACATTACGCGCAAGGTTTTTTCCCTTTGCCACAAAGCACCACAACAAAGGTTCTCCGGAGAAGTTAACATCACCCTCCAAATGAGAAAGTGCCAAATCCTTTTGTTTATTTGATGTGCGTGTTTGTGCGCGTGTGTGCGAGTGCGCGCGAGTGTGTGCGGTTGGTGCACGACAGCGAGAAGCTTATGAACAATTGCTTTAATTTACACACTAGAACATGTGTCTCCATGTTTGAAAAAAAAAATAAAAAAAAGGTGCCTAAGCATGATGAGGTATGAAAGTTTGTGTGTGTGTGTGTGTGTGTGTGTTGGGTGTCAGAGAGAAGTGAGTGATGATGTGGGTCAAACCTTATAGTCCGATTATTAATTTATCTGACGTGTAGCAGGAGCAAAATAAATCTCGAAAAAGCTTGACATTTCCAAACTCCCTCTCAAAAACAAAGCCAGTGCAAATTGGATGACAGATGTGAAAAATGGAGCGTGTGTGTGTGTGCGTGTGTGTGTGTCTGTGTGTGAGTGAGTGTGTGTGCGTGTGTCCATATGTTAGGGGGGGGGGGGGGGGGGATAAGAGAGGGAGAAAAGGGGGGAGTCATAACAGCATGAACAATATGTTTAATAATTTCGCGTTTCTTCAGAAGCTCGTAAGCGAACGGGCTATTGCTCACAAATGACTTGAGCGAGTGTGTGTGTGTGTGTGTGTGTGTGTGTGGGGGGCGAGGATAGTAATTATTGATCAGATCATCCAGCCCAAATGAGCTCTGCCAGCCCAATAAAGAGCAGAACAAAGCAGCCAGGGAGTGAGTGACAGATTCAAAGAGCTCATTTGGAGAAGGGGAGGAAACAAAAGCCGAAGGAGCCCATAGAGATAGTTGGGCTGATTGTTCTCCCACCTCCTTTCTCCCTCCTCCCGCCTCCCTGCAGCTCATTTGTTTACCATTTTCATTCATGGCCCTCATTTGTGTATTCATACGCATTCGTCTTTTAATCCATCATTTCACGTGCTCGTGCTTCTGATAATTCACCGGCGCTTCGGTCCAAACATTATGGATTAATTATGTGCGATATTTCCTAATGGGATGAAAAATGAAGTGCCGCCACCGAGAGTGTGAGTGTGTGTGTGTGTGTGTGTGAGTGTGTGTGTGTGGGTGTGTGCGTGTGTGAGCGTGCGTGCGTGCGTGAATGTTTATTCTGAAGGTGTAATTCCCACTTAACACACGCACGCACGCACGCACGCACGCTCACACGCACACACACACGCACACACGCCGCTGCCGATCTCGGTGGTCTCGGCTCACGGAGCGCAAGGTCGCTGGTCATCAGGTCCAACGTAACGATCGAGGATCGTCTGGTTTAATGATCCTGAAGGGAAAAGACTTGTGAACGTCCAATAAATGCTGGAGTGGGGTCACAGCTACTTACAGAGACGAATCCCGCTCGTGGCGAACATCAGTGTTTTGCTCATTGCGCCATTATGTGACCATTATGCGTCCCTGGAATTAGACATGGCCCTGGAAGTCAATACTCTCACTCCCTGCAGATTACTAAGGTGAGTCCCTCGAACGCCTCTCTCGGCTTCATTATTACAGGATATAATGATAATGTCTTTTTCTTTTGTTTTTCCTTCCTTGCTCGGTGTAAAAACTGAGGAGAGCAAGAGATATATATGTGTATTTACTAAAAACTGATATCAGAAATATGTCCGTGAAAAGCCGCCACACAATGTACAAACATTTGGTATTTTGAAAATGTTATTGTTAAATTATGAATGAATTAAAACTTATGAAATGTTATTTTTTGTTTCCGTAAAGTGGCAAAGTCCTTTCTGAAACAGGATTTTGGGTGGCATGACATTAAACAGTCTGAAGTGCAATAACAGGTTATTTAATTGCCGAGTGAGAAACGGTAAATGTGGTACTAAAGGTCAACGCAAAAAATAAAAAAAGGGGGAGATTTGGACTTTTAGCCCCACCTACAGTGCAACATGAGGCTTCGGGCCTCCTAGAAACGACTGGATCCACTCCATAGCAACAAGATTTACGGTTGGACTTTGGCCCGGTGCCAACTCCACCTTGTCGGTAGCCGTGGTACAAAACGAGTGGGAGGGGGGGGGGGGGGTGCAGACATATAAAGAGGAAAGAGGATAAAAAGAAAAAGAGGAGGGGGGATGCAGACATATAAAGAGGAAAGAGGATAAAAAGAAAAAGAGGAGGAAGAGGAGGGTTGTAAGGAAGAGTTTGAGTGCTCTCGCTGGAGTAGACAGTGGTTAAGGATTATTATTAAGTGAATAAATAACTAAACAGGCCTCTGTGCGCGCACGCACACACACACATGCACGCGCGCAGGCACGCACCATTTAATTCACACTTCATAGCGCATGAATCATGGTGTATTTCGATTGTCTCTTATCCCACAAACTATTTTTCATACTCGCATCCATACTGATTTGAAATAAAAAAATAAAAATAAAAAAATAAAACGATACCTGCAGCAAGAGGAACTTAAAACAAAGTATCAGCCAGGTACAAAAGAAAGAAAAAAAAATGGGTTAGGTTACAGGGCTACTGAAGGGCAAAGACAAACAAGAGCTGCTTTCCTCCTGCTGTGCACATGCCGTTTCATGTTTGAACTTTGAAGCTACTATTTGCGACTTTGGAAAAAAAAAATAATAATATTCCTTTGGTTCCCCACGGTGAAGGTATCGTGAAAGACAGGACGACCAACGTCCCACGTATAACACAGGTGAGAGCGATATTAATTCATATAAATTTGAATTTGAACAAATTAAAGGACAGATAATTTGTGTAGTGAATTAAGTAAATTACATCAAAAGCCATCTTTGTGCACATGCACTACTACTTATGGTTCATTATCGGAATAAAAGGGTGAAATTAAATTGGAGGGGACCATGTTGAGTCTGCCCCTGTGGCGTGGAGTGACCATTGTGGTAAAAATGAGTCATCAACACAGGAAATGTGGTTTTAAGAAATTAGGAATGAGTCACCATTTTACAATGCACCTACAAACGTACTAATAATTGTATCCATCCTCTCATCCAATTTCCAGCAGGCCAAACGTAAAATAAAGTCACAAAACAAAATGTTGCAAAAGCCAGAAGCAAATGTAAAAAAATAAATAAAATATGCCCCGGATTTATTATGCGCGAACTCCTTTTTATTTGGGTTAGGAAATATTCCGGAATATCGTTCCCACTCATTCTCATGTTTTCTATTCCAGTTTTCTGTAGCTATTGTTGGGCAACAGGTCCAGCGTCTCTTCCTCTCCTTCTCTCCCCTGTCCCACCATCCCTCTCTCCTGGCACTATCACCCACCACCAGCATCCTTTGGCTCCTCTCTCTCCTTCCCCCATCCTCTCCCCATCTATCGTCCATTCATCCATCCATCCTTGTTATTCACGCCCTATCTCTACACTGCAGAGATTACTCTTTTCACCCCCCCCTCACTCTCTCTCTCTCGCTCTCCCTTCTTTTTCCACTGTTATCCCTGTTTTTTTTTTTCACGCATTGGTTGCGGAGGGCCAATCTTCAACAACATGTCCTGGAGAAGCTGCAGGGATTTGTGGGTGAGACACAGGATGAAGAGCTACAGACAGAGAGGAGAAAATATGGAGAGAGGAAGGATTTGGACACAGGAAACTTTACCGAAAGAGTCTATATCCCGTCTCAGAGTGATCAGAGAAGTGGCCGTCCGTATTGGGTCAATTTATATCACCTTGAAAAAAATAAATTCAAAATTGAAGAGAATCGGGCTCCTCCTGGAGCACAGGACACAACATGACACTCCTCGGCAGACGGTGTTGCTAGACAACTGGCAACAACTCACAATGTTTGAATGAATAAAGAGAAGTTTTGAAAAAATAAATACGTCGGACCATCAGGACAGAGTTGCAGAGCAAATGTGATTTTATAAAAAGCTGCTAGAAAGTGGGTTTGCAGCAAAAATAAGAGAGTGGAAAGTGACACTCCCACTGCCTGCGTTGACTATTACTTATGAATAAAGTCCTACGAGCGATTACGTTTATCACCACAACATAAGTGAGAAAGGCGATAAAAGTGTTATATATGCGCAATATTCAGGTGACAGGGTAGATGATGTTCTGCAGCTGTCGATATTACTACGGGGGGGCTAGTGAGGACTAATGCAAACAAGTGGCTAGAAATTGGAAGCTGAAGTAGAGAAGGACTGAATGGAGTGGATGGAAATTGGAAAATGGTGAAATGGAGAGCGGTTGATAAAAGGGAGAACACAAGGAAAAAAAGGAAAAAGAAGAAAAAAAAATGTGTGTGTGTGTGTGTGCGTGCGCGTGTGCGTGCGGGTCTCAGCCATTATGGAGTAAATTTGGCATTAAGACTTGGTTTTAGGGTTCAGGCTCAGGTCAGTGTTGGGTCAAAGCATTTCATTCTGATGGTTGAGGTTTCATGGTTTACATCAATTGGAGTCCTAACAAAGACAGATGCACATACAGTAATATACACAAGTGTGTGTGTGAGTGTGTGTGTTTTCAGAATATAAATGTACACTTTAAGCAACAAAGTGAGCATGACAACAAAGTACTTTCACGCTACACGGTTTATTATTTTAAAAGTACTTTCATGCTGGAATATTAACTGGTTGTGTGAGAGTGTGAGAGTGTGTGTGTGTGTGTGTGTGTGTGTGAGACATTCTAACCGTGCGGGGTGTCTTTGCATGACTGACCACGCACACATGCGTTACTGTTCCTTCTCCACAGCGTGGTGCGTCAGTGACCTGCGGGCTAATCCGCCACCGCGCTATAGAAGCTTTTGTATTAATCAGGGACTTGATAATTATATTAATTTAAATGAGGCGGGCCTTTTTTTTTGACGCGCTATCTCTGACGCGCAGCTTCGAGAATGTGCATGCGAGCCCACCCCCCCCACCCCCCCCACCCATGCCTCTGTCTCTCATCTCGCTTCTAAACACACACACATAGACGCGTCTCTTATACACATCTTTCCAATATCACAAACACACACACATAGACGCGAAACCCAAGGAAAAAAAAAAAAAAAAGCTTGATAAAACAGCGACAGGGCAATCTGTCATGGCTGGGTAGCTGGTCACATGAGGTTAATAGATTTTACCTCTATCTCACATCCCCCTCGGCCTCCATCGCCATCATCACCGGCCCCTCTTACCATACCGGCATATCGACCGCGATAATCTCACAACAGACTAAATATACTGCGGCTGTATTTGAAAAGTGACCTGGAAACCAGTTTGTATGGCTTTCACATCCCAATGAGCCTTCCCCCCCACACCCCCCCCCCTCTTTTGCGGTGGAACCAAACATGTTCTCACGCAGCTGAAAGAGGAAACAAAAAATCTGTCTGTGGGTCTGCAAAGTCCATCTCACCGCGTGGAGCCGCCGCAAAATACCCACGACATTCCATGACTTGCACACAACTTGGGTAACTTGGCCGCAATGCTTCTGAAAAAACACTTAACACCATATTAAATGTGCGATAAGAGGCCAGACGTCTGCTTCCTCCGACATCTGAAGATCATTTCGCAAACCCCTGCCAGGAGCTCACTAAATCAAAATTCCATGATTTTCCAGGTCCCCCACGCCCTCTGAGAGCGCCACATACGGGGTGTAATAAGCTCAGGCCGCACTTGATCTTAAAACCATGTCAGATCTGGCTGAGGCTGCCTTCTCTTGTCTTTAATTACCACCATCCCTTGCTATAATGAGCGCGCACGCACACTGACAATCCTCGCACCTGAGCGAGGGCCTACACGCTGACACGGGTGGGCGGTGGCGGAGAGGGCCCCTAATTATTTACTTTCATTACATATTATTTACTTTTAAATACAATCTTATATTATTTGACGTTCAAATCAGGATGCAGAACTACACATTTGCCAAAAGGTGGCAATTTAGGGTAAGCCTTGTGTAAAAGTTACTTTGTCACTCATTAAATCTCATTTGGAAGGTGAGAGAGCAGGACTGCCACCTTGTGGACAGCCTGGAACACTACAGCTGTTTTTTTTTTTTTTCTTTGGCACGTCTGGAAACTTTACACATTCTGTTACGAGTCTTAAAACTTAAACTACAGTCCTACTGGAATCTAACACCTCCGTTTGGAACCTATAGTCAGCCCACAAGAAATAAGTGTAGTTTATAGCCTATAAGGGATTTAGGAAAAACTTAAAATAAACAAATAAACTAATTAAGTGTCTTGTCTCAGTTGCGAGGGGATTCCCGCAACATTACAGAGGACTTTGAAAGCAGCGGTTGCAGTTGGATCTAAGATCATTTGGTTAACTTGAAATTTAACGACAGCAGACACCTGGTGCCTGTCCGCCTGACGACAGGCAACCACGGGACAACGCGCCTTAGTGCGTAAATGTTTTACTCAAAATCATCCCAATTTATCACAATGATTATTTTTATATAAATCTGACATGTAAATCTCACAGACGCTTTACACTGAAAACAGGGTGCGATCGCGCATTCATGTAACCCATACAAGTTGATATATTCAGACCATTGTGTTAACGTAGGGAAGTGAAAGCGGTCAGGTTTCATCTGAAAAAATGTGCAAATGCTTTTTCGCCCTAAATGGAAAAAAAGTGAAGGGAGACCGGTGTACAGAAAAGAAATTGCCTCTTGGGGACAATATTCCTGGCGCTTCCGAGAAAATATGACATAACTTTTTGTCTAAAAAGATAACGCTCATATCAGTTCAATTCCCGGTCAGCCTCAATAAACCAGAGGAGAGGGAGCGAGCTGGAGATAAGACAAGGAGTGATGTCCAGAACATGAAACCTACACAGCCGGATTTTACAGCCCCTATGTGTGTGTGTGGGTGGGTGGGTGGGTGTGTGTGTGTGTGTGTGTGTGTGTGGGTGGGTGGGTCGGGTGGGTGGGGGGGTGCGCGCGTGTGTGTATACTTGCGTGCGTGCATAACCAAACAGTCAGAGGAACCTGCGGTTTCACTTTCTGCCCCACCCCATTCCTTTACTTCTTTAACTGGAATTTGACATATTTAACATATTTTTCTCTTCTCTAAGTCAAATGTCCAGAGATCCACGTGATTGTGCTCCACCTACAGTACACACACACACACACACATACATGCACAGGCCCTGTTTGTCACTGTGGCTAGATACTGTCTGGATCCAGCTGCAGTTCACACCTGGCCTCAGAATGCATGTCGAATGTGTCTCACCTGACTTAATCTGCGGAAAACTGTGACCAAACAAAGATACACACGTCGACTAACTATAAGAAACAACAAATTAATGGTGGGGATATATTTCATATATTTACACTGAACACATATATATATATATACTGACACATGAAGTCCTTTATCGACACACACACACACGCACGCACGCAGTTACACACACACGTCATGTGAGGGACCCCTTGTGGCCTCCTTGTTGGGTCATGTGAGAGGGGGGGGGGCTCATTCAAAACAACGACCCCCCCCCCGACACACACACACCCACACACACCCACACAAAGCCTTTTAATGTAAACCACCTGACCCACATCACACATCCACAAAGACCATGGACTTGTGTAATAATTCAAGTCAAATGTGCGGGGGGGGGGGGGGGGGGGGCCAGGGGAAGGGGAGAAAACTGCAGAGGTGAAAGAAAGCGTGTTGGAACACAGCCTTTCTTATCACAGAGAGCATGTGGTGGGAGGACGGCGGTGCAGGGTAAATGATGGCAGTATTGATCTCCGATCCTCTTTTATAGCCCTGTCATGTCAGTTTAGCACCTTAGCAACACTTGCTTTAGAGCGACATCAATACTGAACTCTGGCACTCAGCAAAAGCCAGATAGAGAGCGAGAGAGAGAGAGAGAGAGAGAGAGAGAGAGACGGACCGATAGAGGAGGGGAGGGGAGGGAGGCAAATAAAGAGAAGGAAGTAAATGCCAAACGGCAAGATCAAGGACTGGAAAGCTTTACAGCTCCGAACTTGAGAGCAAAGCGAGGACACCGGCAGCAGATCCGCGGCGTCTGTGATAACTTATTAAACGGAATATTTCACCATAAATTCATAATGACACAATATCGACAACGAGAAGTGTAGAACAATCAAGACTTGGGTCCAAATGCTTCAGAGATTGACTTTTGAAGCTTGGAGATCAAACAAGTCAAAGAAAATTAGAAAAAAGGTTTAGATTTTGAAATGACTATATACAAATGTACTAATATTACAATATAGTTATATATTAATTTAACTAATAGTTTTGGTGCCAAGTGTATTATATATGTTTGCATATTTTAGGCACATGGCTGAATCGTACAGTTAATTAAAGGTTATTTAAAAGATGATTATTTCAAGCAGAGGCTGATGAGAGGAGGCCAAAAAGAAGAAAAAAAAACAGACTTGATTGCATTCATTCAATCTTATCAATAAAAAAATAAAAAAATCACTTATCCTGCATTTCACCACTTGGAGACCTTGACCTAAAATAATAGTTATCCCAGACACTCCATTCAATGACACACATTTATATCAATGAATTCCAATGTAAAAAAATAATAATAATTGATTTAGAGCAGAGACAGATGTGTATAAGAGACAGGTATTACACTGTTTGTCGTCTTATACTGTCGTCGAGTGGCAGCCAGGAGGATTCGACAGGATTTTATATAAAGTGCGCTTTCACGTGTGGATGCACTTGTTCCTGCTACTACTACTTTTTTTTTTGTTTGTTTTTTCCTAAGATGGGTCCCGGAGTTGCAATATACAGCAATAACAAAGACAAAGTGCAAGGACACGAGAATGAATAAAACATCGTTGTCAACAACTCAAGTGTCAGAGAGAGCGCCCTCAGACCCGCCGGCCGTTCTTGCACACAGTGGTGTTTTTGTCATTCGTTTTCCCAACTCCCATTTCAGCAGTTTGTGTGTGTGTGTGTGTGTGCGTGCGTCTGTGTGACAAAGTGACACCTGGTGCTGGATACCATTCAATAAATGGGTCCAGGCTTCTATTCTGTTTGGTGAAGCAGAAAAACGAACCCCGCCTGCATTATCTGATAACCAGCGGCTGAAAACAAAACATGCGTGCAACAAAACAAGCATTTTTCTACAGCGCTGCACTTCCACTCTTATCAACTCCGGGGTTTAATTAACTCGTTTGGATCTGTGGGGAGTTATGTGCAATTACGGGCCATTTCGGCGATTTGGGTTCGTTGGTAGATGCGTGTATGGATGCGTGTGCGTGTGTGCGTGACGGAGTGTGCTTGCGTGTGTGTGTCACTGACCGGTCGCAGGAGCACGCCACCAGCACGCTGATCAAGTTGTAGATGATGAAGGTGAAGATGACGGCGGTGATGGTGCCCCGGGGGATGGAGTAGCTGGGGTTTTTCAGGTCACCTGCGGGAATGGACAGATTTACACCATGTTCACACACACAAATCGGACAAATCAGGTAACACACACACACACACACACACACTTAAAACGGGACCTCCCCTTACCTGACATGTTGGAACCAGCCATGATGCCCGTGCAGCCATTAAACATCACGGCAAAAACTGTGGCAAAGGTCATCGTTGTGCCTGTAGTGTAATCCACCGTGTAGTCGGCTGTGAAAGGAGGACACAATCATTGTCATCAAACCGGTCTCCGAGCAACACATTTAATTTGGTGGTGTGAGGCTGTCACCCAACCAAATTATATTTTTTTACAGCAATTTAACTCTGATTTCCCTTTCAAAGGTGCATTGTGTAGTAGGACTGCTATATCCTACACACTGAAATTAGGATTTCACATGTGATTGTGTGCGTGTGTGTGCGTGTGTGTGTGTGTGTGTGTGTGTGTGTGTGTGTGTGTGTGTGTTTGCATTCTATTCAGTCGGTCCCCAGGGATAATCCAAAGCTTGCCGTGTGTAATATTTCTCACGTGTGCCAGGTTTCAGCATTCAGCTTAGTAATCATGTGTTTGGATACGAGGTTCCTGGGTCATTTCCCATGAAGAGAGAGGAAGAACAGGGGCTCGGGGGTCTGGTTAGGAATAACATGCCTATTTAGTAAATGCACCAGTTTGCTCTCCAGCCAGGAATTAGATGAAACGTTTGAGGCCAAAATCATGCTTGTACGTTAAATATGAATCTCCAGGAACCAGTTCAGCAGGTTTGGCACAGACTGTTTTTTTGTTTTTTTTTAAAGGGGCACCATCTAATTTAACCATAACTGCCAACCAGATGTTTTATTAAAGGAAACTAAAAGGGTGATGGTGCCCAAAAACGAGACATTGGATTATCCACATTGGCTCAGGCACAACTGTGGAGTCAGTAGTGGGGAAACAAACAAAAAAATTGTGGGAGAAAAAACATCAGCTAATAATATGGATTTGATCAATTTTATTTGTGAATATTTATTAATATCTAATAAAAAACACATACAAGTCTGATTTGTATTGTCATCGCCTTTTAACCATGTTGGGTAAGAACCTGAGATAACTTGTACGAGAATATAATCCAATATTTGGACTTACCCCACAGGTTCCCCAGCAGCGTGTCCAGCTTGAAGCCGGTGAAGTTGGCCGTGGTGGAGAGCGCCGGGACCGTCCCGTTCAGCACGGGGTTGACCGTGGCCGAGCCGGGCAGGCTGACGGTGCGAGGCCCCACGGCGAAGAAGCTGATGAAGATGGTGCCCAGGACGAACATGACCACCACGAAGATGATGAAGGTGGCCTTGGCGTAGATGTGGGCTCCCACCAGGCACACCAGCAGGCAGAGCAGGGCAATGGCCGTGGCGTAGAGCAGAGACCACCAGTACCCCGAAGGTAAGACCTGGTAGGGAGAAATGGGCAAAGACCCATCTGGAGCCGGAGGGGAAAATATTTGTTGGCGTTAGCGCATATTATAACTCACAGAAGACAAAAACAACAAATAATATAATAATAATACTACTACTACTACTACTACTACTAATAATAATAATAATAATAATAATAATAATAATAATAATAATAATAATAATAATAATAATAATAACAATAACAATAACAATAATAATAATAATAATAATAATAATAATAATAATAATAATAAAAGAATAGTCTAATAATAATAATTATTATACATCTGCACACTTAAAATTGATTCGATTTCCTTTTTAAATTCACAAGATGTTCCAGGAAATGTTATGACATCAAGCAATGCTGACAGACTGCAAAATCCCTTTACATGCAGTAACAAAAATGAATAATCAAACAAACCTTCCGGCACCCCGAAGGTTCCCACGATGGCCTCGACCAGACCGAGCACGTACAGCGCGCTGCCGCACACGTTGGCCAAAAAGAACATGATGCCGATACTTCCTCCAAACTCTGGACCCAGCGCTTCCTTTTAAATTCACAAGATGTTCCAGGAAATGTTATGACATCAAGCAATGTTGACAGACTGCAAAATCCCTTTACATGCAGTAAAAAAATGAATAATCAAACAAACCTTCCGGCACCCCGAAGGTTCCCACGATGGCCTCGACCAGACCGAGCACGTACAGCGCGCTGCCGCACACGTTGGCCAAAAAGAACATGATGCCGATACTTCCTCCAAACTCTGGACCCAGCGCTCGGCTGATCATGTCTGAGGCAAGCTCGGGTTAAGATCACATATTTCTTCAAATAGAAAAATATTTGCGTTACTATTAGCCCATACATTAATTACCTATCATGCCTGTGCCCAGGCCATATTTACAGCTGAAAACAAAAATAAGTATAAGGGAAACCATAAGTGGCAATAAACTGCGGGGGGGGGGGTCATAAAGGCAAAAAAACAAGTTAAGAAAAAGCTGATTGATTTACACGTGTCGGAACTTGTGTCAAAGAAATTCAATATTTTATCAGATATGTGATGGTGTTCACATCATCTACTGTAAATAATATCATCATTGTTATTTACCCGATTTCGAGGAGAGAAGCGTCCAGACATCCCATCCCTGAATTGAACGGTGTCTCGTGGTGTAGTTATCAGACAAATGAAGCTCCACTGGATGTCTCAGGCTAAACAAAGGCCCTGTGTGTGTGTGTTTGTTTGTTAAGTGCATTGTGGAATGTGTGTGTGTGTGTGCTCCCTGTTGATAGTTTTGGCCATTGATGAGGTTACTGCACTGACTGTCACATGCGCCGCCGTCACGTGACGGCGAGCAAGAGGATACAATAGGCTCCCCCAGCGTCCAGGGCTCCGTTGGTGGAGATGGCACAGACGGACAGCACGGTCATGCAGATGATGAAGTAGGCCACCAGGAACATGGCGATGGCCTGGTACAGTCCGGACTGGCCCACCAGGAATCCTGGTAGGGACAAAACACAGTCCCATCAGCTGGTTGAATGCACACACACTTAAGGTTCCTATTCCGTGTCATGGCCATAATGTTGAGATCTAAGGGACCAATTATGGGTACAAGGAAAAACCAGACGTAGAAGTCTCCGTAGTCAGAGCGGCCAACAGAGGCAGCTTTTCTATTTCTTTTATTTGAAGCATACGACTGTGAGTTTTGAAGATTTGAGGATACAGAATATGTCCCAGCACCGAGACAACACAGCATGGTAACGGTAAAAAATAATAATTAATGGCCGTGACTTAAAGTTTCGCCACAAGATGCATACCGCTGATAAACCCTCAGATTATTTAAAAAAAAGGCCAGACTACAGATCAGAACCCCACAAAATTAAATCCAGCAGGGTCAAAGTACTAAGTTCTATGGAGTGGAGAAGAAAAAATAAACCTCTATCAAAATGACAGAGCAAAGTGTGGAGAAACTAAAAGAAAACAGCTCATGACCCGAAGCCGCCGCCTCATCCGTCAAACTCAGAGCCGTGTGCGTTGTGGCCAGGATGTTTACTGCATGGCTGCCCGTGGAACCGGCCCGCTTGGCTTTTATTGATGGTTCCTGTGCTGACTGAAGCATCGGGGATGAAGGCAGAGGTTTACAGGAGCACACAGTGGAGCACGAGCGGATCAAAAAAAAAATCACTGGACAACATTTCATCATTCAGCACGACAACAATCTTAAACATACAGCTGAGAGGTGGGGTATCCTACAGTTGCCCCATCTGAGTCCGATCAAACATGGCTACAGACAAAAAGCTCAGACAGAAACCTCCAAAAATGATAAGTCTTTGAGCAGAAATATTCCTTATATACTGCATACTATAATATGTAATAATAATGATTATTATTATTGATATATTTACTGCATACAATAATAATTATATATATATATAATATATATTTTTTAAATGTACAAATTCAGATAATAATGCATCATTGTACACCCATTGTGGGCTCTTTTTCATTCATTACATTCCTTTGGCTGATTTTTTACTTTGTACGGTTCATTAAAAAAATGACCAAACAACAAAGGGGTGTGTATATCAAAAGATACAAGTCTGCTTTGGATGTCACCTGATCACAAAGCACTGGAATCCTCATCTCATGAAGAGAAAAAAAACACCAGGTCAAGAATAAAGCAGCAGGCCCAGTTTACAATGATATAAGATATAATTCATATTTTAAAGCACTTGGTGTGTTTAATTACGTTTTCTTGAACCATAATTCGATTTAATAAGAAACATTGGGTGATGAAAAAACGTATGAGTTTCATCATCTACAGGTTGGCGAGGTTTTTTTTTTTTTTTTTTCCCGAACGATAGTAAAGTTGCAGTAGTTTCACATCCACAGTGACAAAACGGTTATTTCCTGAGTAGACTTAAACGTTAAAGAGTGAGAGTAAGTGTCTAAAGTTCCACACAGGCACCTTCTGTGTGTGCGTGTGCGTGTCTGGGCATTTTCGTGTGTATGTGCATGTACACGACACAGCAGCTGACGCCTCACGAGACTGCAGGGCACGGGAGGTGGAAGGGAATGAGAGGGAGTTAAAAAACAACTCGGACGATAGAAAATGGAGAAAAGTTTGCAAGTGTGACAACTGTAACGGAGAGAACAGAGGGGAGGAGAAGAACTGTTGGTAGCATTCCCCCTTGACATCATGCACAACCTTTGGTTTGATTTATGTTGGCTAATTTAAGGTTAAAAAGAAAACAACTACATTTTCGCTTCTTCGTCTACTTTTGCATTAAAGTTAAAAGACATATTACTCAACACAAACAATAATCTTTCCATCACAACCATCACTAGGATTCGATCAGTCCCACGAATAATTGTATTATTATTATTTAAAGCACAGGTCATCTCGTCTCCTTTTTGCTGAGATTAGAGAAGGATTGTTGTGCATGGCAATCAAATCTGGTCCAACATTTCATTCTGACCCAGTAAATAAAAAAACACGAATCTATAACACATGTAGGTAAGCATGCATCGGCGCGAGATCCATGGATTCACTGTGCATTCAGCCGGTGATTTTAATCTCCATCACCTCAGATGTGGCCAGTCATCCATTCATGCAAACTGGGCCTTATATTGATAACACGGGGACGACACGTGATCATAACAGAATGGGGGGCCTGGGCCTGCCTTTGGATTCCACACATCCTTTCTAAAGTCGTTTAAACAACTTTAGAAAGTAGTTTACACAGATATGAGGAGAAAGCGAATACAACTGAAAACAGCAGGCATTTAAACAGAATTGAACACTTGTTGTGTGTTTGTTTGTTTTTTAATTCTCAGCAACTCACCGATGCGGAGGAAGACCACCACGCTGAACATGGACAGCAGGGTGGGGATGACCACACCGAAGAAGGTGGACAGTTTCTTGGACTGCAGCCGCGGGACGCCGCCGGACTTGTGCCGGGGGCCGCCCGGGTGCTGCACCGGCGGCTGGCCGACCGGAGGTGCCCTCCGCTCGGACTCATTGAGGCTGGTGGAGAGGCGGTAGTGGAGCAGCGGAGTCCGCTCTGTCATGGTGGAACCGGGGGATGGACGAGCTTCACTCCTTCATCAATAAAGTTATCCGTTTGTTTTCCGGCTTCCAGGTAGTTTATCCATGAAATTTTGACGGGTAAGTAAATAAATAAATTAGCGGTTCTTCTTCGCTACATATCTTCGCGGGAAAGTGCTTCGGTTAAAATAAATAAAAAGCGAAAACAAACGCGATACATTACATTTTAGAACAATAATCCGCTTAAAAAAAAACATCTACACTTTAGTTGCGATCCACACAAACTGTGAGAGGCTACATACTGCAACTGGGGATGATTTCCTAGGCGGACTGTAGAGCAGATTACCATGTGACACCGCCTATGTTAATTCACAGTAAATGACGAGTACAGGTTCCGGTTAGTGACTTTCAGCATAAACGATGCAAAAATACACGGAAACTGAGAATAAATAAAACATTGTAGTATAAATACGCAGCAAACTGAAGTATTGGAATAGTTGCTGCAAAATAGACCCGTAACGCCCCACCGTAAAGATATTTAGTTTGTTTTGGAGATAAATCACATGCTTCCGGTCATGTGAGACTGTGTCGAATTTTTGTTCCCATGGTTCCCGCCCGTGGCTTCAGGTCACAGGATGAAGTTGGCTCGGCCAATCACTGCCCTGCAGTCTTCCAACCACTGGTCTGTCAGTCTGCATCAGAGTTGAATCACCGATACAGATTAACTTGTTATTTTTTATGATATAATGTTATTATTTTTTATTTAAATCAAATAATAGTAATGAAAAAAACCAATATATGCGTTATTTTTTATTAATGAAACTTATTATACCATTATAAATACATTATACAATAATCTCTTCCAGCGAGAAGTGCTTTCATTTGCTAAAGGAATTATACATGTCAATATTTATAATATATATATTTTTAAAAGGAGTGTCATGCTGTGTTGGACTATATGGACAAGATTTCTTCATTTTTTTCTGAATTTTAAAAAGAAAATCATCTTGCACCCATTTTTTTTGAAAGATAATTTGATTAAAGAATACTAACAGTGATAAGTGATTCAACTAGTGACCGGTCATCCAGCACCCATAGAGGGTGCTGTGGGTGCTTCGATTTAATAAAGTGCAATAAGTAGTTTGACCAGCAAATACTGTAGCACAGAGGCATCATGTCTTTTTAAGCACTGTTGTCGACAATGTGAATACGAAAAAAGGCATATCCCTTGCAATATTTCTATTTGCGTTTTAATTGTCTTGGTTATCTTTTGTTAGTTATTGTTGGCTATTTTGTGCTATCATGAGGTCACCATATATTGATTCATATGGCCGACGTCAAAATACTGTCAGAGTTCAAGGCTATATTTGAAAGTAAATCAGTAGAAATAATGGCTTTGATAATCATCAACATCATCATCATCATTATAATTATTATTAGTTGTTTATTTTTTATTGTTTTTCGGTCCCAGTTGAGTGGGGAAACACAACACTGGTGACACAGATGTTGTCTCTGAGTATTGTGGCGCGTGTCATGACATTAATGAGCTCTAATAGATGTGTGTGCGCGCACAAGGGTTTTTCGCAGCACATAATCCTGCACTTGTGCATCACTACGGGAAGAGCCGTTACCATGGTTACCCCAAGCATTGAGTACTTTGTGAAAGGCTGTGCTCCTCTCTCTCCCTCTCTCTCTTTTTCCCTCTCTCTCTCTCTCTCTCTCTGTTGAATCACCGATACAGATTAACTTGTTATTTTTTATGATATAATGTTATTATTTTTTATTTAAATCAAATAATAGTAATGAAAAAAAACAATATATGCGTTATTTTTTATTAATGAAACTTATTATACCATTATAAATACATTATACAATAATCTCTTCCAGCGAGAAGTGCTTTCATTTGCTAAAGGAATTATACATGTCAATATTTATAATATATATATTTTTAAAAGGAGTGTCATGCTGTGTTGGACTATATGGACAAGATTTCTTCATTTTTTTCTGAATTTTAAAAAGAAAATCATCTTGCACCCATTTTTTTTGAAAGATAATTTGATTAAAGAATACTAACAGTGATAAGTGATTCAACTAGTGACCGGTCATCCAGCACCCATAGAGGGTGCTGTGGGTGCTTCGATTTAATAAAGTGCAATAAGTAGTTTGACCAGCAAATACTGTAGCACAGAGGCATCATGTCTTTTTAAGCACTGTTGTCGACAATGTGAATACGAAAAAGGCATATCCCTTGCAATATTTCTATTTGCGTTTTAATTGTCTTGGTTATCTTTTGTCAGTTATTGTTGGCTATTTTCTGCTATCATGAGGTCACCATATATTGATTCATATGGCCGACGTCAAAATACTGTCAGAGTTCAAGGCTATATTTGAAAGTAAATCAGTAGAAATAATGGCTTTGATAATCATCAACATCATCATCATCATTATAATTATTATTAGTTGTTTATTTTTTATTGTTTTTCGGTCCCAGTTGAGTGGGGAAACACAACACTGGTGACACAGATGTTGTCTCTGAGTATTGTGGCGCGTGTCATGACATTAATGAGCTCTAATAGATGTGTGTGCGCGCACAAGGGTTTTTTGCAGCACATTATCCTGCACTTGTGCATCACTACGGGAAGAGCCGTTACCATGGTTACCCCAAGCATTGAGTACTTTGTGAAAGGCTGTGCTCCTCTCTCTCCCTCTCTCTCTTTTTCCCTCTCTCTCTCTCTCTCTCTCTCTCTATCTCTTTTATCTGAACACAGGCCATTCTCCCTATTTCACATCCAAGGGGGGATGGCACAACAGAGGGATTTCTCTTTAATGTGTGATCAGCGGTGCTCTTTGCATCCTGCCGTCTGCTCAGGGAATACAGAGCTTTGTCCTGTTTTTTCGTTTTTTGCCACTGTGGGATGTCTCTGCCCACGAGAACGTCTCGGCGATTTTCTACCAAAAGGGATGTCCTCACCAAAAAAAAGATCTCACCCTTTTGTTTCTTTGCCCGGAGAATGGATTGTTGGTGAAGCTTCTACGGGGGGACCGAGGCCCTGCTTATTTAAGGTTGAGCAGGATGTGCACACAGTAAGGGATTATCTCCAGAGTGGGAAAAAAATGGAAATGTGGATTTATCCTTGTTATTGAGTCTCTCCCTTAATTTGAAAGCAAAATTGGATGATAGCTTATAAAGCATGTAACCAATGGATTTATCTCCTCTCTTAACCTCCTTGACCTTGTAAACAGAGGAAATGAGGGAAGCAAATTGCATTCAACAAAGTTATTAAATTGATTTAATTCTCAGTTATGGCGATGAAGACCTTTTGTGACCTAAGAAGGAACCGGGAGCTGGATGTGGAAAAAGCTGATGGGGAGGAGGATGAGGGGAGAGACTCTGATTCATCATCTCAGCCTTCCCCCGGCTGCCCGGCGTGTAACAGACATCACGATGTGGTCCTTATCTTGCCGTGCTCTCACACCATGTGCGCTCGCTGTGTGGCAGCTGGGGAGAAATCCAGTTCCGCGCGACCTCTCCACCACGGTGTCTGCTCTGTGCTGTGCCCCCGCTGTCAGCATCCTGTGGAGCTGCCGTGCAGGACCTGGTCCTCCGCTGCTTCCTGTTTACCAAAACATCCAAGACCGAGTCCTGCAGGCATCACAGAGGACGGAGCACCTGAGGGCCGCCTGCATGAGGTGAGAAAATCCAAACCCAGGAGAGAAATGTTAAAGGATTCCCGATTATAGTCAAAGCAAATGAAAAATGGCTGAGTATACGAGAACATTTTATGAATATAATAGCTCGAATGTCTTACTGTACAAATAAAAAAGGAATCTACATTCATTTCTGTATGATGAAATACATATTCATGCTATGTGACTTATGACCTTTGAGTTTGGATGTAAAAATGAGTTTATATGCTAAAATTCCTCTAATCGCTGTATATTTACAGGCACATACACACACCTGGGATTTAACCAAGGACTGTTTACATGGTAAGTACTGGCGTGTATTTATATCTCCAGCCAGTAATAAAACATATAATCCTCACAGTCAACCTAAAGCATTGTGTGCCTTCTCCTCATTTGACCCAGGACCCAACGCCGACAGTTCACCAATAGCACCAGTGGGTGGCGCTGTAGACCTACAAGAGGAGGAGATGGAGCAGTCTGTTTTTGGTAGGGTCTTATAGTTGTTTTTTTTAACCCAAACAAAACAAATTTTTTTATGCGAGTTTATGTGTCTATACATAGCATTTTTTGGTTCAAATAAATCACTTAAATATTCTCCTGTGCCTTCTTAGGACTGCGCTTGGCTCTGGATCCTGCCAGTGTCCCTCCATCCCTCCATCTCTCCAACTCCCTCACTGTCTCCTACCGAGGCCCGGGCGACGCAGTCAGCAGGCCGGAGACCGCCTCTGACCCCGGGGTCACGCCGGCCCTCCCGCAGGTGTGCGCCGATGTTGTCGTGGCACGGGGACAGTATTACTGGGAGGTGGATGTGTGCAACAGCTCCGTGTACAGGATTGGTAAGGACTCACTCCAGTTTGTGTGGGTTGGTTGGATGCCAGTGTGTTTATTGCTTCCAGAAACCCTCAGCGTTAGTCAGCAAAGCGGGGCTTGTTTTCGGCCAATCTAAACACACACAACGTCAGCACACAAATATATAGGTCATAGTGCCACCAAGTCGTTTGAGCACTGACAGACCATTGATCAGTGGCTCGGCAACCTCTCCCAATTATCGGCAAATTGTGCAGAACTATATAAATATGACAAAATTAAAAAAAATATATATATATTTCCATCAATTATGAAGATTAAAAAGGAAACTTTGAACACTGGAGTATACTTCATTAATACCACATGTACATTGGACTGGAATATTTGAATGTGGATGGAATTATTTCTCATATGGAAAAATCTTTCTATATTAAACATATACAGCAGCAACAGATTGTCGTTAAAAGTCACATTTGTTTGGTATTTGGATCATATTTTATATTTACAACTTGTAAGTGACAACTGCAATAACAAACATATATAGGTTTTTCCTATTTATTTGTCTAGTTTTCTTTTTTTCTTTTTGTGTTATGTTTAGTTCCAATGAATGAAACACAATTAGTGTATTTTCTCATAACCTACTGCTATGTTTCAGCCTGTACATTTGTTACTTTATATATAACTACATAGTGTGATATACATTGATTATCGCTATGAATCAAATCAAGTCCGTCTGAGGTAGTATTATTAAGTAATCATGACATGTTTGAGCGTAGAAAAAAAAAATCAGTGCCGTTTCCTGTCTCTCTCAGGTGTAATCTCATTGGACGGTGGCTGCGGCTGGTGGCTGGAGAGGCAGGGTTTGTCTTTTCGCGCAGTGTACGACGGGAGCTGGGAGCCGCTGCGCACCGTCCCTCCCCAGATCAAAAGCCTGGGGGTCTTCCTCAACGTGGGAGGGGGCGCCCTGAGCTTCCACAACCCTGTGTCCCACGAGCACCTGGCCACACTGCCCACCCGCTTCGGCCGGGCCGGGGTGCAGCCGGCTCTGGGCCTGGGCCAGGGCCGGCTGAGGCTGCGCTGCCCTCTGCCTCCTCCTCCTCACATCTTCCTCAGCAAGGACTCTTCCTACAGGGGGCCTGTCACAGATAGGAGGCGGTGGCACGGGGGGCTTCACTTCCGCTCTGTGAGGGAAGTCATAGAGAGGTTCGAGGAGCTGGCCGCCTCCGACTCCGACTCGGGCCTGCTGTCCAGCGCGGGGTCATCCCGCTCCACCATGGCTTCTATTCCAGATGTGGGGACTGCTGGGATTTTATCCTCTGGGCTCACGGAATGAAAACAAAATGGGCCTTGTTTAACTTCTTCTTCAAATGGGAGCATCTTTAAAAACACACCCACCCACCCACCGCTCCACTGAGTGGTTTGATCTCCACGCTGTCAATTGAAAGGCAAATTTGTTTTCATCCGGAGGGACTTCTGGTGGCCTCTCTCTCTCTCCACTCTCTGCGTGACCCCCAGAACCGGCAATTGACTCTCTCCCCAGGACACAGGCCACCAAACAAACCCCCGCTGGCCCGGGCCGAAGGGGGCCGGAGAGAGCGTCCTCCATAATGTGAAGTGTGAGGACACAGTGGGCCTTGAGCCGCGGGACATCTTGATTGGCCTCTGTGTGACGGTGGTCGGGCAGTAGGGGGTCCTACAGTAGTAGCCGTGTGCACGTTCCCTCCTTGTGTGTGTGTGTGTGTGTACTTTAACTGCGTGCATTTGCTCCATCCCTCCATACATTTCGTACATTTCAGCGGGGGGTGGGATGCGGAGGCGCGAGTACAGTGACGCCGGCGGTGTTGACACAGAACAGGTGGTGTCATGCGTCTGTCCCGGGACAGTAGGGGCCATGTCCTTCTCTGACCCTTTGAAAAAAAAAAAAAAAACCCACGGAACTCCCCCGACACTTCAAAAGAACAACAGAGAGCGGCGGAACAGCGAGGGAGAGGGAGAGAAAAAAACAGCATGCATGAATTAAAGACAGCAGGTGATGAACTGGTTAAAAAAAAGAGAGAAAGAAAGAAAGAAAGAAAGAAGAGAAAAGGGGCTTCCACCCCGAGAGGCCTCGAATGGCTCGGGTCACACATCTGACAATGTGTTTTCGAGGTTTTGCTGCCGGCAGTGATGAATATGAATATGAATTTTAAAGTGGAACTTTTTTTTTTTGGAGGGGTCTCCAGTGGAACTCACTGTGAATAAAAAATGGTGTTTTAATGTCTCGAGTCTCTAAGCTTTTTTTTTCCCCTGGCAACCGAGACCTTTTTTTTCTTGTGTCTCTTCGTCATTGGCTTCGAGCTCCACACCCCCCTGTTTTTTTTTTTGTTTTTTTTTTTGCACGTTGGGCACAGACTCAATGTGAGCAAACTCTGGCAGCAGGAAACTTTTCCTCAATCCCCCCCGATCCTCGGGGCTCCAAGCCCCATTTGTAGAAGCGCCGGTGCCAGGGACTATTTATACTTGGCGTCGGCCACCTTCATATTCATTCTGCCTGTGACCACTTATGATGAAGAATGGTAGGGCCCATTGAGGAAATCGTGCTTCGCTTTCTCTGTCTGTTTGGGTTTTTTTCATTGCTTTTGACTTTTTTGGAAGCTCAGTGGGGGCCACCCCAACACGAAACCTCCCTGTAAAGGAGAAAAAAGATCCTTGTGAGTGATATGAGCATCCGCCAAAATGTTACATTTCAGTGCATCAGACTCCAAAAAGCCGTGAGTCAGAGGAGCTGGTTAGACTGTCGCCTCTGTGACCAGAGCATGCGGATGACTGTGTGTTGGTGTTTAAAGGACATTTACTGGATGGTTTTAAAAAACAACAACTCATGCACGGTGACTGATGTTCCTTCACTCTCTCTCTCTCTCTCTCTTTGTGTGTCACGCACTCGACTTCAAACGTGCCATGTGTACAGATACAGATCTGGTGTTTACTCTGGCTTCTGCTGCTCCATATGACTGTACGTCTGTGAAGTACAACTCGGAGCCAGGTGCCTGATACTTGTAGTATTTCCATTATAATCCCAGTTAACATTTTTATTCATATTTTCTGCCAAGCACTCTATCTGATGTTCTTTTGTCAAATATTTGTGGTGTGTGTGTGTGTGTGTTTTTTTACATGTATCTTTTAATAAAGTTGTCGAATGTGACTTAAAAGAACTTTGCTGCATTTCAAAGGGAGAGGCACTCTTTGCTCCTCAAGATATTTTAACGAGGTGTATTTATTAGGCTTATGAGGAGTTTAATGCATAATGCATTGAGTACATTAAACATAAACACTCATCATGCGCTCCACCAACACCCACAATAAAAATGCTGCTTAATGCATCATTTTAATATGATAATACAAGTACTTTGGAGAGAGTACAGTGACTTAGAATAAGGATCTGACTACGTTCTTCGTCACTTTCTGGGTAAATGATGTGATTCACGAGAGTAAAGAAAAAAAAACACATTTTACTGCATGATAAACATTATAAATAAATGTAGACAACAATACTTCAGTGTATATTAAATGGCGTCAAACTGTCCGTGGCATTTACAATATTAATAGTACAGATTATTTCATCAACTCCATACCACTCAGGCCTATTTTGCTCCACTTTCTGTTTAAAAAAAAACAAAGCAGCCCATTAGTCGCAAATGATGCGCAGAGATGGGAGCCTGCCCCCCCCACCCCCCCCCCAGCCCCCCCCCTCCCCCCACCCCTGGCAACCACACAGGTGTCAAAATAAATCACAGCGCTCCACTACAACCATATACCTTCGGTACATTTGGAGAATGTGCTCCTACTCGCTAATTGCCTGCAGTGATTATTGTCACACACACACACACACACACACACGCACACACTCTCAGTGAGCTTCTCCGCGCCTCTCTGTGAAGTTTCGACCCTGTCTGCAGATCGATGATCTCTTTGGATGAATAAACATACAACCCTGCAAGACTCGGCCCCATTAGCATGGGGGCAGTGTGTGTGTGTGTGTGGGGGGGGGGGGGGGGGGGGGGGGGGGGGGGGGGGGGGGGGGGCACTCCGCGTCCCTTTCCGCCGCCCGAAGCAGCACAACATTAGCTTTTCAACTGAGAGGGCCCGCCTCTTATTACCATCATCATCGGCATCAGCATAACACAGGCTGCAGAGGCGCATCAATGCGCTCCCCGTTTTGTTGCTCTGGCATTGAGAGGCAGCCTCTCGCAGGCACATCCTGCGCCTCACTCATATGCAGCGGTGCTGTTTGATACTGCCCGCAGCTCCCGTGGTGGTGATTGCAGTGCTGGAGGGGGTTACACGTTGCGCTCCCCCCCCCCCCCTTGATCTGAGCACTTCTGTCGTTAAGGGCCATTTTTACCCCTCTCCCTAATGAGTTTCATTCTGTAGATGTCTGCGTGCGATAGAATAGAAATAGACGAAAACATCTAAAAATGCACACGTACAAGCAAAGTGGCATAGCACATCTAACAGTGAGTCAGACAGGACTGGTGCATTTCAAAAATGTGGGAAAAAAAAGGGAAAACAAAGCTTATTCGATACCTTAATGTGAGAGATAGCGTTATCTATGTAAACAATACGCCCCCTACATTTTTATCTGTCACTGGTAAGGGTCAATTTAAAATCCCAGGGGTAAAAACATGTCGCGGTTGTTAGTGCAGCGAGCTCCCATGATGAGGAACAGGTGGTGTGTGTGTGTGAGAGAGAGAGTGTTTGTGTGCCCGCGCATGCGTGCGTGTGTACGCGTGAGAGAGAGAGAGAGAGGGGCACATCTGCCGGGCAATCAGTACATCTCACTGAACATTCACACCTCCCAGTCCAACCAACAAACAGGATGCGGTTCCCAGTGTGTTTGTGTGTAGTCAGACAGACATATTTTGGGTGTGTGTGTGTGTGGGGGGGGGGGGCTATTAAACAGTCTGCAGTTATGACCTGCGAACTGACAGACAAGAGCAAATACACAGAGTGTGTGGAGTGACTCATGAATGTGTGTGAAATAGGAGAGTGCGTGCCAGCCAAAACCTGGAGTAATGTCCTTTTAATGAATTCACATGTATGTCTGTGGAAACCTGTTGTTGCGTGATTCGTATCTGCCAACAGGGGTTTCCTATCGGATTATCGGAGATTCCAGGACTGCGGAGTGTTAATATCTGTGTGTAAAAAAAAAAAAAAGCACAACAATGCGTCTGTGTGTAATTAGATCCTGTGTGAAACATAGTTTAAAGCAGCCTTCACGGTTCATCCCTTTTATTGCGCTGGATAATGTTGCGTGACGCACCAAGGCATCTTGTGGATCTGTATGAGTGAGGCAAATATTTACCCGACTCACTGTCTTAAACGGGTTTTATGCAATATAGCACGTTATTAAAACACCCAATAATGTGTTTAAAGTGTCGTTTTCGTTGTAGTCTGTGGCCTCGTGGCTAGGTCTGCGAAATGGGATGCATTCCACATCGTTTGTTTGTTTTTGTTTTTTTTGTGGCAGAAATCCGAAAAAGTCTCAAATCCCGGTGGAAATCTTGTGATGACAACAAAAAAGAATAATAATACAAAGAGACAACCCATTTAAATGAATCTGACAGAAACGACACTACATTGAATTGGTAGATTCATTTTAATCAAGTTATTTGTCTTTCGCGTTGTTGCGTAATTATAGTGTTCCAAAAACAGAAAAATAGCACAGAGCTGACCTCATGGGACTGGACGGAGACTGATCGACGTCGTCAGGTGCAGGGGGGAAAAAAAGAGTCGCTGGACAGCTCCAATACACAAAGTTTAAAATAAAAACAAAATGCCCCGTGGGACTAATAAGTGTACTGGGGCCTTTTTTGTTAACTCCAATAGACCATTTTAGCATCCAGTCTGCCTAATGAATCACCGTGTGCAGGGCAGAAGAAAAGCGTCGCTTATCACCCTATGATGAAGCGCAAACACGCCATCATTGACTCCCCATTGTTGGGGGGCGGGGCGCGAAGCCCCACACCCGGATGGAAGTGGCGCCCACAGGCCCCATAATTGTGACACATGTATCGAGAACAACACCTCGTCCTCGCACCTTCACGCGCACTTTTGCCACGGAGACCGATTAGATTGGGCACGTTGTGTTGTGATTTTTACGCGTCGGGACACAGAGTTTGGAGTTTAGAGGCTGATCGGGTTTGTCTGAGGGGACCGCTGAGTCGGTTCAAGTGAAGAAAGTGGAAGTTGAGTAGTTCTACCGCTGGTTTTTGACGTTAATGGGAACAAACAGCAAACATTGGGAAAAAAAAGTTTTATTCCAAGTGTTAAAGCACTGCAGCATGTCCTCTGGATGATGTGGTTACAACCCTTAGATGGGGGGGGGCAACATGTGTCGTAAACTCAGCAACTTTATTATCATCATTCCGCATTTATTATGATCAAAATCCCCAATCAATCACTCTCTTTATTCCAAACACTTCAGCCATATAATAAGCCTGACCCTTCCCCGAGCCCCCCTGGAATAAATCACCCCGAGCGCCACTACTACGCGAATGTAAACTTGAACCGCACCAGCGTTTGTCCTGGCCCCCGCGGGACCCCCCCCCCCGGTGAGGAACTGGACCATTGCTCAACCCGCTCTGATTTGTTTGGTGGGAACGTTGCCCAGATCTAAATAGGCCCCCTAATAAATTTCACTTGCTGTTGATGTTTGTGAAGCACCACAATGGCCACAGTGAGCTTTGAAAGATTTGAGGCTGGATTGCTTTTGGCACCTGTATCCAAAGGGGGGGTCGGGGGGGGGCACAGATTTTAACCGAGGTCCTAATATATGGGATTCTGAGCAGACTCCTCTAGGTAGGCTCCCAGGCGCGGCCAAAAGAAACAGTTTGAGGTCTGAAAGAGGACAAGGGGGCTTGCAGAAGGCCGGGACAAATTGAAACTATGGCTATTCCAACTATTTTCATTTGTTTCTGTTAAGTCACTTAGGTTCTGGGCTCCAAACACAGTTGAGAAAATAGAAGGGTGCAGCCAGCCACGGCGGCAGACACTCACACATTCCTCACTGTACGTGAGGTGGAGATGCACACTTTCTCTCCTGTAGGCTCCCAGATGGAGTCACTCTGACTCATGTGTGCCACCACACTGAAGCCATTCTTTCTCGTCCTAGTATCGCAGAGTGAAACTCACTGTGTGGGGGCACCAATATAAATATGTCATTATAAATATACAATCAATATATAAACGCCAATTAAAAAAAAGCTAGATAATCTATAAAAAGTGTATATTCACATGGGAGTAAATTATTAAACAACTTAGAACAAGTAGAACTACAAAACTAAAGGTGCCAGGCTTCTCTTTATAATCCATAATATTGAATCAGTAATAATAATTTAAAAAACAAGTTAAATTCGCTTATTCGTTATTTAAAAACCTGAAACTAACTGTTTTTAGGGACTCTCCTCCATTTTTCTCTCTTTTCATGACATCACAAGGTTTTGGCCCCAAACTGCAGCAGATGGGGCTCGTTTCCATATCTGAGGCGTTGGTGAATTGATAAAAGGGGGCGTCGATTTCCCTTATCCATCGACCCCCCCCCCCCCCCCCCCCCCCCCCCCCCCCCCCCCCCCCCCCCCCCCCCCCCCCCCCCCCCCCCCCCCCCGCCCCCCCGCCGCCCCGCGGCCTCCTCCTCCCTCCTCCTCCTCCCGGCCAGTGGCTGCTCCCAAGCTGTCAGGAGAGTAGACTATAAAACAGAAAGGGACGGGACTGTGGTGAAGAGCTGGGCTGGTGCTGAGGACAGACCAAAAAAAATAAATCTCTGCCTGGCTGAGTCAAAGCCGCTGACGACTTGGATATAAGGAAAAAGAACACGCTTCTTGTCGACGCTTGGCTCCTTCCGTTGGAGGTTTGGAGGGAATCGTTCAGAGGACAGAGGGAAAGAGAAGGAGCTCTGGGATGCTCCGCTCCGTGCTGTGCGTCCTGAGCTGCGCGTGGCTGCACGCCTGCGCGGCCTCGCGCCTCAAGTCTCCAGCTTTGCCCATCCAGTCCGAGAGAGAACCGCTGCCCTTCAAAGGATTGTCAGGTAAACCGCTCACACACGCAAACACACGCAAACACATTCTGTTCCAAACGCGTTGCATAGCTGCGCGAGGATAAAGCGAAAGTCCGTGCGTAAACTTTTGGCACATGTTTGAACCATGCGACTTGTAGAGAGATACATGAAAGAGAAAAAAAAGCAATTATTATAAAGCTGTCGACAACCTGCCAGACATCCAACTTGATAAGCAACATCAAAGGTTTCAAATTTGTGGGGGGCCTCTTGTCCATGTTTGGGACCCTCACCACACCAAGTGGTTGCACAGTGGTGGGCAACGGCTGAGTTAAAATCCATATTTGCTATAAATTCATTTATTTAAAATCTTATGATCTGCGCCCTGCTTTTGGTACAAAATAATCTACTATTTCTAGATTTATCGCCTTGGTGATATGATATATTTGGTGTTGCATGCGCGCACGGGGCCATGCACGCAGGCTCCCATTTCCTCATGCTGTAAACTGCGTACACCAGGGAAGTGGCTCATTCATATTCACAGTAACTAAGCTTTAAATAGTGCGCAGCCTCAGCTAAACACAGGCTTCCAAATAGAGTAGAGTTGGGAAAAAAAATCCCCCTTTTAACTCCCCCTCACTATAATAAGGGACTTGGGCCAATTCTCCAGAATTTCCACGCGTCCCTAAAATGAAATGTCCAATAATTGCCGGCGTTGCTCATGTGTAAAACGGAGTCAAACAAACCTGAGTCACCACCGCAGCGGATGCCATTTGATGAACGTGTGAAAGGCGCGCGGGGAGATGTGTGGAAGGTGGTGTGGCGTCTCTGGAGCTGGGCTCGCTGGGAAATCCACGTGCAACGCCTAGGAGTGTAATCAGTGACTTTCCATTCCACGGCCTGGCTCCTGTGGGGATGATTTAGTTCTGCAGTGGCAGGTATAGGCCCACGCTGGCTGCCTTTAAACACGCTTTAAAGTGTGCACTCACTGTAATATAAAGAAAAATGTGAAACAGGTTGGTAACATTACGTTTGGTGTGTGTGTGTGTGTGTGTGTGCAGTGTGTGTGTGAGGGCCACACTTCACTCATAGCCTCCGCCACACACACACACACACACACAGTACTACCACTTCCAGCCACTTGTTCTAACCAGAAACATCACTATAATATTCTTGCTGTAACTAAGCATGACTGACACTCAATTATAATGACGGTATTGTATTAATAACTTATAAATAATTTTTATCTCGTGTAAAATCAAGGCAAAACAAACATTCCCTGTAAATTAGGCCAGGGATGTGTTTTTTTATGGCTGTGATTATTTACTCAGGCAGAACATGTGTGTGTGTGTGTGGGGGGGGGCGGTCTAAAGTAAGTAATTTCTCCTTTCCCATTTATACACCGAATTTAAATATTAGAGGGTCATCTAGAGCATGTTGTAAAGTCTTTTTTTTGACTTTATTGAATGCCATGTAAAAATCTTTGACCTACATTTTGTGCATTTCTGGAAACGTGTGATCATCTTTCACTGGGAAAACCCGCTCATGGATCACTCAATTGAGACAGGATGCAAGGTTGAGTCCCCCTCCAAAAAAAAAACTCACCCGGCATCCAGGGAGTTTTGGTGGCCTCCGGCATGCCTGGGCAGTGAGCTGTGCAGGATTTATTTGTTGAAAAATACGAAAACTGGTACAGCGGTCCAGCCTGCATAGTTTGTCTTCCCACACGTGGCATGACACTTAATAAAAGCCAGAGTCACACTTTTTTTCTTGCCCCGTAGGATCAGCAACTTTATAAAAGGAAGTTTTTAAACTTAAAAATACTTCAATAAAATGATTCCGCCAAATAATTAAAGCTACATTTCAAAAGACAAAACCCATTTTTTTTTTCATAGTTTCTAATCCCAATGGCCTCTGGTTTGGACTCGTGAACACAACTGTGGGATGTTTTGACCCCGAAGTTGTGTATTCATTGGCGTTTGTGTTACAGGATGCTCGTTTGGAGGTCGCTTTTATTCTCTGGCGGACACATGGCACCCAGACCTGGGGGAGCCCTTCGGCGTCATGCACTGTGTCCAGTGTCACTGTGAGCCTGTAAGTCTGAACTCTAAACTCTGCACACACACACACACACACATGCACATCAGGAATCAGGAGTTTTTGTTGTGTGTGACGCCAATCACTTTTTTGGGTGTTGTTTTTTTTTTTGTGCAGCAAAAGAGTCGTCGTGGCAAGGTGTTTGGAAAGGTCAACTGCAAGAACATCAAGCAGGACTGTCCCGACCCCAACTGCGACGATCCCGTCCTGCTTCCAGGTCACTGCTGTAAAAGCTGCCCCAAAGGTACCCGCCCCCGCACTCAGACGTTTTTCATATTAAAACTGGCACTTCCAACAAAAAAAAAAATGATAATCTCTATTTTAGCTTTCCACTAGAAATAAACCACTCCATCTCTATAATGACTCTTATGGGGGAAAAAGAAACAACCTCTTTCCCATAATTTTGTTTATACTTTTTGAATCCTACCTCGCTCGCTGTCTGCCTCCACTTTCCCAGAGGCTCTCTGGGTTTTTTTTTTTGTTTTTTTTTAATCCCGCCCCCCTCTCGGGTCGGTTAGTTATTTTTTTTAGAACAGCTGCCGGATTCAATGAGCACGTCAATTGATTTTCCATCCAGCCGCATCAAATGGACATTTTCTGTAACTAGCCACAACTCAAAGTACCACTCATCTGTTCAGCCTCATTCGCACAATGCGGCACACACAGTTCCAGCTTATTAGACAATTACAACTACCCCGCACATGCTCTCTCTCTATCTTACACAGACACACACACACACACACACACTGGGTGGGTCTTCATGCTGCAGTTATTTAGCAGATTGGGTGTTTTCTTATGCCACGTGTGCCTCTGGTAATGAAATGGAAAGTAAAGGTAAATCCCTGTGAGGAAAACGCTGTTGTGTGTGTATGCATGTGCGTGTTTGTATGTGTGTGTCTCAAGAATTGGACAGGCCCATGATTATGTGGTCAGGTTTTAAAGAACAGTATGAGTGTGTTTGTCTTACACTTGGCACCAAAGCAGCCGGTATGTTTGTGCAAGTGATGGAAAATGATGTGTGTGTGTCTGTGCGTGTGTGTGTTTGTGTATGTGGGTGTAACGACTGGTGCACCTGAGGATACAGTGCTGCTAAGTGGCGAGACGTGAGAGTGACACTGGCCAGAAGGCCCTTCAGCGTGCCCAGTGGAGCAGAGTGAGGGCAGGACGATGAGATTTTAGGTGTGTGTGTGTGTTTGTGTGTGTAGACAGTCTAGCGGAGGTTTTCAGAGAAGTTGGGTGTCAGTGAGTCTTTTTTTTTTAGTTTGGCTGAGTGAGAACCATGGCATTTGTCTCTGTTTATGTGTCTGTGTGTGTGTGCGCGAAAAGCAGTGAGCTCTACACATTAATCAGGGTCTTGACATCTTACGTGCCCTGAAATGTCCTTGTCCACATGTTTCTCCGACTTTATCAGGCGAAACACAATAAAAGCGCACAGCTGATTCTTTTGCGTCTTTGAGGAGCATTGTGTTTTGAAATGTTTTTATTAAGAAACCAAAAAAAAAAAAATACCACCAGGCCGAATACTTTTTCCTGCCAAAAATGGAAAACTAATAAATCATGGCGGTCAGATCACATCAGAGTTGATTTAGTGGAGTATTCACAGGCTATACACTCCACATTGGCAACACGCGCGCCTACGCGGCCGCTATACAGCCCTATAAGTGACAGCTTATGTAACCGCGTTTTTCTTTTTTTTTTTTTCCTTCTGCAGGTGGCGGCGACACGAAGCAGACGGACTCGCTGCTGGAGAACTTTGAGTATTTCCACGAGAAGGGCAAAGAGAAGGAGGACGACCTCCACAAATCTTACAACGACAGGTCCTATCTGAGCTCCGAGGACCTGGGCCCCGGGGAGAGCCGCACCGGTGAGCAGGGATCATTTTAAATCACCGGCAAATTTGGTTGCGAACTTGTCGGAAAAATAAATATATATATATATATTTATATATATTTATATAAAACCATGGCTTCTCTCTCCTTGGGCAGATTTTGTGTCCCTGCTGACGGGGGGGACGGACTCGTGGAGCTCCAGCGGCGTGGCCAGAGCTCGCTTCGCTCTGACCAGGACCAGCCTGGCCTTCTCCATCACATTCCAGAGGTAAAAAAAAAACAAAAAAACTCACGCGGCGTCAGATGGCAAACGCCTTCTCCTATTTCTGCAGCCGAATTGAGGGGATGTTCAAATGTCTGTCTCCTACTTTGCAGAATGAGCCGTCCCGCCAAAATCGTCTTCCTGGACACGGATGGGAACGCTGCCTTTGAGTACCGGGTCCCCAAGGAACAGTCGGACATGGTAAGACATGAAAATAATAAAATAACCATTTTTAGTTCTTTTTTGTTATGCGTTTCCACTTATTTCCCGAGAGAGAGATCATTTATGTTCTGGTACGATGAATGGTCCCAATCCACCACTTCTTCTCCCATAACTCAAACACACACACACACACGCACACACACACACACACACACACACACGCGCACACACACACACACACGCTATATTGCTTCTTTGTAAACCTCATAAAAATTGTCAAACTGCGCTAAACATCTACACACACTCGCCCACCCGCGTCCTCCTGGTGAATCAGTAAACCAATAGGACCCCCCCCCCCCCAACCCCCCATCACGACACACCATCTCCTGCCAAAAACACACACATCTCCACATTCTTCTGTCCAGTTCAGGAGCCCCCCCCTCAACACGGATCCCAGAAAAACAGGCCTGTTATTATTTAGAGATAAATATCAATGTCAAACTCAGAGAAAAAGATGGAAAGATTGTCGGGGGGGGGGGGGGTGGGGGGGGGGGGGGGGGGTTGCAAGAATAAAACGTGGGGGAAGCGTGAATTTTTCACATGTTACATCACTGCTTAGCAAAGAATCGCTAATTAAAATGGAGATTAGCTCTCAACGCGGAGTTATGTCGCGCCGGCACGATGCCACATTTCTTCTCCCCCCTCCGCTCCGCAGAAGAAGTGGTGGATTTGAGTAGAAGGTTTACAGCCCAGGCCTGTGTGTGTGTGTGTGTGTCTGCTTCTTATGTTCCAATCGCCAACAGAAACACAGAAATGATTGTTTAACCGCAAATCTGTCCTCACTCCACAAAAAACTGCAGCTTCACCGTTTGTGTGTGTGTGTCTGTGTGTGTTTGTCGCAGATCTGCGGAGTGTGGAAGAACCTGGCCAAGCCTCTCGTGCGACAGCTGCAAACGGAGCAGATGCGCGTCCGCATGCTCACATCGACGAGCCGGCGAGAGGAGGTGGAGGGCAAGATCATCAAACACAGAGCTCTGTTTGCCGGTGCGTGTGCAGGGGATATTTTGCGTAGTCGCCGAGTTTTCCGTTTGACATTTGTGCGTCTTTTATTTTTTGTGTCGTGCGCCATCATTTTGGTATTGGCACTGGAGTGGGAATTTGTATACTTTCTCCTGTAATCTCAAAAAGCCATAGATGGATTCATGAAGCAGGAAAAAAAATCAGGGATTTGTTTGTGACATACTCAGTATGGTAACGTTTGTGTGTGTGTGTGTGTGTCCCGCGTACAGAGACCTTCAGCTCCACGCTGACCTCCGAGGAGGAGAACTCCGGCACGGGAGGCATCGCCATGCTGACGCTGAGCGACACGGAGAACAACCTCCACTTCATCCTCATCCTGCAAGGCCTCATCAAACACAGGGACAAAGGTGAGCGGCCAGGGCGAGGGAGTGAGTGAGAGAGAGAGAGAGAGGGAGGGAGGGAGGAGATGAAAGAATGATGGGGATGGAAGAGAAAGCCCAGGTCTGACAGAGAGATACAGAGGGCCGAGATAGATTAAGCCCCGGAGAAGAAAGGGATCCGTTAGAAATTAGAGAGTCTTAAAAAGCGACTTTTCATCGGCTGTCAGAGTGCATGGAAGAAATTATAAATCGAAATAAATTGAAAACATTGAAATGCGTGGGTGTAATATCAGTAACAGACATTAATGATAAAAAAATAATAAAAATTAAATGTTTCTCTGCGTCCCCTCAGAGCCCCTCATGGTGCCCATCCGAGTCCAGCTCGTGTACCGCCAACACATCCTGAGAGAGATCCGGGCCAACGTCACCTCTCACGTGAGTAGTGCCATTAAAAAAATAAAAATAAAAAATTCAAATGAATAACGCAAAAATCAAAAAGAATAGAAAGGGTCCAGAACTCAGAATCAACCCAGAAATATTCAGCGTTTCCTCCCAGAATAACACCAGTTGTCGGTGTAATGTGGAGTGGGAGGGGCGCTGTTGTTGGGTTTCGGAAAACATGCGACACAACAAACTCGCTCTCTCCGCGACACGGATGTGGGGACACGACCACATCCCATACCGGCGCTCTGATCAGGGCTAACAAGCCCGAGACGCGACGAGGAACATGGACAGTGACGAGAGAGGGCGAGAGAGACAGAGAGAGAGAGGGAGAGAGAGAGAGAGAGAGAGGATGGACTGCGTACACACTCCACACACATGTCAGTGGTTAGTGGTCTGCGGGCTGAGATGGATGGAGGGAAGAAGGAGAGAGAGAGAGAGAGAGTGATGAAAGGCGGGTCTGTTTTTAATCCGGCCAGGAATTGCATGAAGAGTCGACGCGTCCCCTCTCTTTTTTTTTTTTTTTTCTGGAGCCGCTGGCCCGTGACAAACATGGGAAAAGTTGGAGCTGAGCGACGTGACCTCCAGCCAGACCCGCCCACCCCCACCCCGCCGGCCCCTCCCCCGAAAAAAATCAAGCCCCGGACTCACCAAAAAACACACCAACAACACACACACAGGCTTTGGATCATTTTTCGCTTTCAAATCTGCAAAGTCATTTTTCTGCAGCCCAAATATATTCCCCCTCACCCGCCACCCCGTCCATCCAGTTTCTTGGCTTTAAGACCCCAGCAACCCCCCCCCCCCAGCCCTCCCCTCTCCTCCTCGCTGTTGTGGATTTACAGGCACACATGTATTTATGTTGAGCCGAGGCCCCCGGGGTCATAAAAGTAGCATATCTTCAACGCGCTCGTACATCTGCCCTATTAATCGGACATTTCAGAAAAACGTGTTCAGGCAAAGCAAAGCCATATTCTCGTATTAAATCATTTTAATTTTTTTGTGGTGGTGGATTTTCAAATTTTTTTTTGTAAGAGAGCCGTCGGAGGCGGCGAATGGTTTTTGGACTGCACTGATTTCAGATTTCAGATCTTTTACCACAGCTTTAGTCCAAATAAACTGACATTTGGTTGTGTTGGTAACCAAGCGTTTCAACAACATCATCAAAAAAATCCCCCCCATTTTTTGCGGTGCGTGTGTGTGTGTGTGTGTGTGTGCCGACTCTGATTCCGACATGTCACCCTCTCAATATCCGCGCACAGGATCCAGATTTCGCCGAGGTGCTGACGGACCTGAACAGCCGCGAGCTGTTCTGGTTATCGCGCGGTCAGCTGGAGATCGCCGTGGCCACGGAGGCCCCGGATCCTCGACAGATCTCCGGCTTCATCACGGGCAGGAAGTCGTGTGACAGTAAGTGTTCCTGCCAACGCACGCACACACACACACACACACACACACACACACACACCTCCGACACGGGTGGACTCAAAGCTTATCTCTTCCCCCCGGTGTGCGTGTTTTTCCTTCTCCGCTTCTCGACACGTAACTCGCAAAGAATGTGTTGTGCGTCCTAGTTGGTTTGCGCTCGTCCATGTGTGGCTGTTTTTGTCATTCCTCTCTATAAATACTTCTTTTTCTCTCTCTCTCTCTCTCTCCGTCCTTTCAAGTCTTATCGCTGGGGGAAAAAAGCGTGTTTATAGACCTTCTGTTTGACTCGGTGGCCCACCAACACACTGTGTATGAATGTCCGCATCTGTGTGTGCGCGCTTGTGTGTGTGTGTGTGTGTGTGTGTGAGACGCAAAAAGAGAGACAGAGGTTTCAGGAATGTTGTGGACAGCCTGATGGGTCTGATACCGTAAAAAGAAAAATCACTGGGAAAGACTTTGAGATGCACACAAAGGCGTGCGCACAAATAGACACACAAATGTGGATAAAAGTATTTTTTTTTACACACACACACTCAAGCACATGCACACACACACACACACACACACACACACACACACAGGGTTGCTGCCAAGGTCCCAGTCTGCTGGACCTGACTCTCCTCGCTGTGATTAACAGCTTGACGTTATGTATGAAGAATTCGAACCCAACACACTCTCTCTCCCTCTCTCTCTCTCTCTCTCTCTCTCTCTCTCTCTCTCTCCCTCTCTTTCTTTTCTCTCGTTCCATCCTCTCCTCTGGCTTGTCATCTCAGAAAATGTTCTCTGTTAGTCATTCCCTCCTGTCATTTCAGCTCAGTCCTTGTTAAGCCGACTGCATTCAACTAGGGTTACCTCATTCTGAGGCTTAACCTTGGGTGGGTTGTGTGTTTGTGTGTCTGTCCCTGTGCGTGTGTGTGCGTGTGTGCACTGCTCCAAGATGTATGCTTCTGGCTCAAGGTCACGCACAATTACACGAGCAGAGACGCCTCCTCATTAGCGGCTCAATTGAGTCTGTCCCCTCAATGACTCCTTCATGTTGAAGGGATGACATGTGTGTGTGTGTGTGTGTGTGCGTTTGGTGTGCGACTGCAGAGTGAGGGTTTGTGGAGTTGTGGAGTTTTGACGTTAATCCGACCGTGTCCGTCTCGCAGCGATTCAGAGCGTGATGTCCAGCGGCGACGCGCTGACCCCGGGGAAGACGGGCGGCGTGGGGTCGGCCATCTTCAATCTCCACGACAACGGCACACTGGACTACCAGGTACAGTTTTTCATCATGTTGGGAGTGGGCGGAGGCTTGTGGCGGTGTTATTGCGCCATCAATCTAAAATCACACAATGTTGAATCTACTGTCAACTTCCGGCTCTCTCTGTGACACCAAATCTGGACTAAACTCCCTCACATCATAACTAATCCATCAGGAAAGGTTCCCTCCAGACATGTTCTAAATAAATTTATAATATCAGATTTTTTTCAAAATAAAACTTCAAAAATGGAAGAAGTCAGATTTGAAGCCCGATGAATGTTCCTTCATGCGACCACCAGTGTCAAATTCTTCAAACATTCCACTCAACAGTGTGGAAAGTGTTTTTCTCCAAATAAAAGAGTCTTAAACCATCTGTGTCTCCTCCTTCCTCCCCCCCCTCCTCCTCCTCCTCCTCCTCACAGGTTCAGGTGGCGGGCCTCACCAGCGACGTGGTGGGCCTCACCATCGAGCTGAAGCCGCGGCGGCGCAACAAGCGCTCCGTCCTCTACGACCTGACGCCGGAGTACGACGCGGCCACGGGCCGGGCGGCGGGCAGCTGGAGCCGGCTGGAGGCGCGCCACATCCACATGCTGCTGCAGAACGAGCTCTTCATCAACGCCGCCACGGCGCACAGCCAGGAGGGCGAGCTGCGCGGGCAGATCAAGGCTCTGCCCTACAGCGGCCTGGAGGCCCCCAGACACGGTGAGGACGCGCACATGGAATTATTTCTTAAATGCCTTTTTTTTTTATAAAGTGTAAAACAGAATCCTGGACCCACTCTCACTTTGTGATTGGCTTTTTGTGTCTCCCTCCTCCAGAGCTGCCCACGCCGCTGGCCGGACACCTGCTGTCGCCGCCGGTGAGGACCGGGGCCTCCGGTCACGCCTGGGTGTCCGTGGACAAACAGTGCCACCTGCACTACGAGATCGTGGTGGCGGGCCTGGGCAAGGCCGACGACCTCACCGTCAACGCCGCCCTCCACGGGCTGGCCGAGATCGGCGAGATCGACGACAGCAGAGCGGCGCACAAGCGGCTGCTGACCGGATTCTACGGCTCACAGGTGGGTGGGCGCCAAGGCGGAGGCGAGCCCAGCGAGTGTGTAACAGGAACTCATCCTCTCTTATTCTCTCCATCCTTCTCCTCCAGGCTCAGGGAGTGCTGAAGGACATCAGTGTGGAATTGCTGCAACATCTGGACCAGGGGACGGCCTTCATCCAAGTCAGCACCAAGCTCAACCCCCGCGGAGAAATACGAGGACAGGTGTGTACAAAGATGACATGTTCATCCACGATATAGATCTATATTTTGTATTTTTGTTTCATTCATATATTATCATCCACACTAACGACAATATTTTATTTTTTTTCATTTTTATTTTATTTATATATTATCATCCACACTAACCACAATATACATATTTTTTTTATTTTATTTTATTTATATATTATCATCCACACTAACCACAATATATATATATATTTTATTGTTATTTGTATATAATATCATCCACATTAACCACAATTTATATATATATATATATATATTCTTTTTTTTTTTTTTTTTTTTTTCTCATGTTGATTTGAGTCAGTTTCCCTAATTTGAGCGAATTCCAAACATGGAGAGGTTGATTCAATAAAAGTAATAAAATAGACAAATATGAGTATCTTCATTAAGACCCATATCAATGTCCACTGCAAATTAAATTCTTGAAAACTAAAAGTGAAATCAAATACATTTCAAAAGCCAGAACAGCCTCCTAACTGTCTTTTTCAGACTCGGGATTTTCATTTTCATTTTTCGTTTATTTTGCTGCTCTTCTCTCAAATTTCTACAATCCTGTTATTAATCTCATTGGGGGATTACAGATTAAAGAAGAGGGAGAGTCCTCGGGGGCCTGTTTTAACCATCCCGTTGTTTTACGAGGCTGACTTTCACTGGCAGGTGCTGTCTGAAAAGTAAAAAAAATGTTTTTAACTGGGCTTCAGAAGCGCACCAACGCTGTAAAGCGAGAGGTTGAGGTCCAGCTGTTAAGCATCCGTCTGCTCCGGAAGCATCGGAGCGCTTTATTTCGGCAACAATGAACTCCCTCGACAAATCCACAAATTGGTTTTCTTATTTTCATTTTTCTTTTCATTTTTTCTTCTTAGGTCCACGTGCCGAACAACTGTGAGTTTGGGACCCGCGGGGAGGTGGACGAGTTCGACGACCTCTTCGTGAAGGACCCGGAGGAGCTGAAGAAAGACCCGCACACCTGCTTCTTCGAGAACCAGCACTACGCTCACGGCTCCAACTGGACGCCCAGCTACGACAAATGCTTCTCCTGCGGTTGCCAGGTAAAAAAAAACAAACAACAAACAACCCATCTTTGCAAGTTTTTTTTTTTTTTTTGCATTATAACGTTTGTAGTCTTCGTAATGCATGTCAGGATGTGAATGTTCCATTTTTTTGCCACAAATCAAACTCCGTTTTTGTCTTTATTATATATTATTATTTTATTTAATTTTATTATATTTTAATTAATTTTATTTTTTATTATGATTTTTTTTTTTTTAGAAACGAACAGTGATCTGTGATCCGGTCATTTGTCCGGTGTTGACCTGCTCCAGAACCGTCCAACCCGAGGACAAGTGCTGTCCCGTCTGTGATGGTGAGTGACTCACACACAAAAAAAAAAAAATCTCCTGAAATCCCAAAATGTTACGCACCAAAGTCATCCAGTCTCAAGCTTATTCTCCATTTTTCCCTTTTTTTTCCTCTGGTGCAGAGAGGAAGGAACCCAAGGACATGAAAGCTCAAGAGAGAGTGGAGGAAAATCCTGAAGGTAAGAACCGCCCCTCTCTCCCTTTTTTTTGTGGTCGTTTTTTTCCCCTCTGACGCCTTGTTCTCCTTCCTTGTGTCTCTTTATATCTTGTTTTATTCTGTCACTGAAAATGACTAACTCGTCCTCCGTAACCTTGGTTTTTTTGTCTTTCCTTCTCTCTCAGGTTGTTACTTCGAAGGAGACCAGAAGATGCACGCCCCAGGAACCACGTGGCATCCCTTTGTGCCTCCCTTTGGCTACATCAAATGTGCCGTGTGCACTTGCAAGGTAAACACACGCACACGCGCGCGCGCACACACATCGCCGGAGCCTCTCACATCTGGCGGGATTTTTACGTTCCCAAAAAGCCCCCTAATGGATCATTTATTTCGCATTGAACTCCAAAGAAAACGAAGCACCAGTAAATTTATCATCACGTCTCTCTCGCGTGGAATGTTCCGACTCTTGTTTGGACAAAAAAAAAAAAAAAAAAAAGTTTTGTTTTTTTTTCCCAACCAAACATAAATATATGAACCTGTGAATATCTTAGTATTTAGTGCACAATAGCAGGGTAGCTATGTTTATACATGGCACTAGGCCCAGTTTAATATAAAACACCATTTTATATATAGTAGGGGGGGTCCCTGCTCCATCAGATCGGGGTCCTTGGCCCGAGAAACCTCTTAATCGATGCTAACCTAAAAAAATTTAAAAATAACACTGGATGCCACGTTTCATTTCCTCCAGGGCTCCACGGGAGAGGTGCACTGCGAGAAGGTGACGTGTCCCGTGTTGACCTGCAGTCACCCGGTGAGGCGGAACCCCTCGGACTGCTGTAAGGAGTGTCCCGAGGAGGACCGCACGCCGGCGGGCCTGGAGCACGGGGACATGATGCAGGCCGACGGGCCTCGGCACTGCAAGTTCGGCAAGAACTACTACCAGAACAGCGACAACTGGCACCCCTGGGTGCCGCTGGTGGGCGAGATGAAGTGCATCAACTGCTGGTGTGACGTGAGTACACGCGTGTGATGGTCTCTGTGCGATATTTAAAATATCATTATTTGGAAGTGAGCATCAACAGGCTCTTCGTCGTAGAGTAATGACTGTGATTTATTTGTTTGATAATGGTTGGCCAACAGCTTTTAGGCGCATTCCTGCCACCTACTGTCCATAGTCAGGCACGACTCCCTTCTGGGTGCTACCAACAAGATGAGGTGCATTAAGAATGCAATAAATGGAAATGAAGAAATCCTAACCCATCATCTGCGAATTAGAAAATGCCTCTAATAGTATCATGATATGAAAATAGAAGGAAATGGGCCAGAAATACTCAACATATCCTCTGGGTGGCAAAAAAAAAAGAACAGCTGTCTGCCAACATGAGCAAAGAGAGGCCAAATAAAATAAATAAAATAAATAAAATAAATAAAATAAATAAAATAAATAAAATAAATAAAATAAACAATGGTCTCCTCCACTCGTGCCTATTTTCACCTCCTCCTCTGTTATTCTCCACAGCACGGCGTCACCAAGTGTCAGAGGAAGCAATGTCCAGCTCTGACCTGCGCCAACATCTCCCGCGGAGACGGCTCGTGCTGTCCCGAATGTGCCGGTGAGCGACGAACACGCAAAACACACAAAACACACAAAACACAAAAATCTGACTGCTCTGTTATTCATTGTGTGTTTTTTTGTGGCGCCACAGATTTCAAAGAGGACGACGACCTCATGACCAAAGTTCCCGACAAAAGACGAACCTGGAGACACTGATCTGTGAGGGGAGCCTGAACCCAGAACCCCCCCGCTCTCCCCCCGCCCCGCCCTGTTATCAGCTTTAGGATTGTACCCAGCAAGAGAAAAAATGACCACAGACTCACTGAGTGACGAGATGAAGCTAGGAAGAGGACCAACCGGACTTTATAAAAACCCGCTGCCTTCTGCTTCCCTCCTTACGTTTATGGCTGGAATTGATTTCCTTATTTTTATTTTGTTTTATGCTCCTTTTTTTTCTAAAGCAGCTCAACAAGGACAAAACATGAGAAATTAGAAAGATTTCTGGCCCCTCGGGATTTGAAATGTATTTCCATTCGACAGGGCTTCTTATTGAAGTGCAGCCATAGCTCTCGACGCTCTCACTGGACATTGTAAGAAAAAAAAAAAGTTTCAGCCCAAATCTGGTGAATGTGTATGTGTGAGTGCGTGTGTGCGTGTGTATTTTTACCAGTAAAAAATATGAATAATCAACAATACAAAGAAAAATGTAATGGCAAAGGTTGAGAAACTGTAAAAAAAAAAAAAATTATTCATCTACGCAGTTAGTCTACAACTCTCATTAGTTGTGAGATTATGTTTCCTGTTTTTTGTTTTTTTTAAATAAGTAATATTTTTTATGAATTCTTCTATCATTGTTGTTTATGAATATGGAGCTGGTTTGTATTTTGTATTTATTGAATGGTGTGGAGTCCAAATAAAAAAAAGAAAGATGTTTGTCACAGAACCAGAGGATGCCTGTGGGTTTGTTTTTGGATGCTCTCACTAACCACCTTCCCCAAATCTTCCTTTCCTTATTGCCCCTTTTTTTTTTTTTTTTTTTTTTTGCTTTTATATCTCGGCCTTTCATCTGGGATTTTAGTTTTCCACTTTGGTTCTCTTTCCTCACAGACTTTCACATATGGAGCTGTGATTATAGAGGGATGACAAGCCAGACGGACCCGACTTAGTCCTTCACTTTGAGTTTCTATTTCTCCATTTGGTTCTCTCGCTCTCTCTCTCCCTCTCTCTGCCTCTTCACACCCTTTATTGATCCCCTTCATCTCATTCCACTCCTTCTTTTCCCCTTTCATCTCCTCTTTTGGTTTGATGTCACTTGTTCCCCGATTTATTTTTACACTCGTCTTTCCCATTATTTTTCTTTCCTTTCAATCCTTTGCTCCCTTGCTTCGCTGCCCGGCCACACATGTGCTCGCTGTGCTCGGCTTGGTCCCTTCCATACTTCTTGTGCAGACAGACTGAAGCATGAACACACATTCACAGATGTACACACATGTACACACTGCAGGGATCAGCAACACGCATATTGCCAAAAGGGCAGGCAGAGATTCTTTCCAATACACACACAGGCACGCACACACGAGCACACACACACACACACACATGTGCACAAGCAAAGATATGACATTCGTTGTGAGGTCATTCCTTGACCTTATGGATTCTATAACCATTTCTTAATAACTAACCCTAAGCTAGACTTCAATCCAAAACGTCCTTACTTTCTACAAATATCCGCACAAGGATGGTTTCACACCAAAAGCTGCCCACACACAACAGCAAGACATGTACACTGTCGTGCACACACACACGCGCACACACACACACACACACCCATAGAAAAAGAGAAATAAATCTACTTCTGCTCCCTGCTGGACAAATCACAGCATGACACTCACAGGTTTATGGCTGACACCTGTTGACCTCTCCTGGAGGCACAGGGCACCACACGCCGGTGAGTGTTAACATGTGCACACGTAAAAACCTGAATGAATCACCTGTGCACGCTAAAAACATATAGGAAAGTGTGCCTGAATGCCACAGGGAGGGGTTGGGCGGGATGGTGGGGGTCAAAGGTGAAACATTCTCAGCCTGTGGGGATATACGAGGCGTGTACCAGCCTGAACCGTGCACCTGCGGCCTTCCTCTGTGTGTGTGTGTGTGTGTGTGCGTGTGTGTGCGTGTATTTTTTTGTGTGAATTTCGAGTGTCTACGCCAATTGAAAACAAGTCCATAGGAAATGATGGATGCTGCTGGACTAAATTATCCACTTATAAAAAAATTCCACTGATCCATTATCGTCCCTCAGAAGGTTTGACCCACGCTGGGCCTCATTTATCTGTATACAATATGGTTGTATAATGTTTTTTTTTCCCTTTATTATTTAAACATGCCAAAGATGCCATAAATGTCTGGCTACATCACAGGGTGCCGGTGGGAAACAAACAGGCTGCTCCTTCCATGATTCCCTCTGCCCTCATTCCCTCTCTCCCAGACACCTCCTCAGATGTTTGTTTAATCCGTCTCTGACATGGAACATTGGACCATCACTGCCTTCGACATATTTATTGGATTTCAAATCACAGCCACGTGTAGAGTAGCTGGATTCTGGGCCCTTTTATCCTCTGCGGTAAAAGAAAGCACAACATCATTTTTAACTCTTTGGGCTCAATTCAAAAATGCATTTATTTAATAATGCTTTTATTGCAGCGGGGCACGGGAAAGACTCTAACTCTGAGCATCCAATGTCACTGGCTGAAATCTTAAAACGTAATTAATATCTTAATACCCAAGGTGTCCACCTTCATCTCACTATATTACATTCGGATATGCCACCCACTTCCTCTTTGGACCCCAGTTGGACTGTGTTAGGACCGTGTAATATTAAGTTGAATTTAACTGAATTTCATGGAAGTGGCTTCAAGATTTTAAATGGTCTCATTGCAGACTGTTTGGTGGTAGAAAAAATGAATAAAAAATGCAAAAGATGCTGCATGAGTCCATATCTGAACTGAAGCAGTTATTTTGCAAACAAAAAAAAAAGCCTTTGATATAAAATGTATTTTCTTTTTGGAATGTATAAGAAATGGATTCATCCAATACCAGTTTGCTGATCAAAGCCTCACACATTCATCCTCAACTTACACCAGAGAGGGAGAGACAAGGGGACTATATTGGGGGTCCATCAATATTTTATCACTGCTGCCCTCTGCTGTGCAAAGCTGAGCTGACATTTTTTTAAACGGCTGTATTAAAATGGGGATTTACAGTGTTTAACCAACCGTAGGTACACAGGAGCCCTGTATAGCGTCGTAAAATGGTTCTTTAGGCTGGAACCAGTGCAGCTGCAGCCGTGGCCTTTATGGCTCCATAAAGAACCTCTGCACAGCAGGTTCTGAGAAGCTGCAGAAATGCATTTTCTGCTGCTGACATTTCAATCACTGCATTTTTATTTGTATTTTATTGTTTGTTTTTGACTTTGTTTTGGAGCCTTTTGCAGGTCTGGCTCAAATGTCTTATGTTAAAATGTGTCGTTTCAGTCGTCTGATCGCCAGGCTCCTCCAGCATGCACAAACAGGTTGGAGTGCATCTGGGGGCAGATTGAGAGAGAGAGAGAGAAAAAAAAAAAAGCTGCACAAAACCAGTTTTGATCATGAAAAGGATTTCGGCTGGAGATTCACCTCTTTGTTTTCGCCCGTGCCCCGAAGCTAGCAGACATCCTCTGGGCTTCAGTAAAGCTCCTGCTGGTTTATACACGGACCATAATAATAAAAAAAAGGTGAAACAGTGTGTTACAGAGGAAAAAAAAAATGGTCACTTCCACACTTTTATTCCATTTTCGATCCAGCGTCAGCAGATGGTCTCTGACATTTGGAATTTAACAACGTTATGTCTCTGCAATTTTAATGTAAAACTGATATAGTGTCTTTTTAATTCTTTTTAATTCACTTTTGACTTAAATATATATATATATATATATATATTCTCCAGTGTGGACGTCCTGTGTGGCGTTTCTCCACACCAAACTCTAATTGTTGGATTATTATCATTTATTCTTCTTCTCAGGCTGCCACTATAGTTGAGATTTATCCGCCACACCTGATCAGGCATGTCTGTGGTTTCATCAGCCGGCCTGTCAGATGTTAGCATTTGTGCGTCTCCTTCATCTTGACCTTGAGAAGATAAAAGCGCCGCACACTTCCCCTGTTTTTCTTTTTCTATCGGACAGTGATGGTCATTTATTATATATGAGTCTGCTGTTTGACAATGAAAACCTTTCCACTACATTGGTTTGAACTCTCGCGTCCAAATATTGGCTGCATTTCTGCATTTTTATGATTTTAATTGAGTGAGTCTCATGTTCCCTATAACTTCTCTGGATCCTTCCTCATTAATCCCCAAGTTTATTCAATATTGAGACTTTTATAGCTTTTTTTGGACAAGAGTAAAGAAACAAATATGTGCAGCCAGAGAGTACTGGCTTTACACTGTGTATAATATATGTCAATATATTGACAATGTATCTTTCCAAAATGATGACCATCAAGGGTGGGGCGTGCGTTTTCTATGACCATTTTGAGTTCATATTTGAAGGGTGAATATTTTGCAAAAGTTAAATTGTGCACCACACCGATTGGCAATGATATGGAATTCACTCATTGTGTAGCTGAGCTCCATTGTCGGGCTCCTCGCACACAACATAAACCTCTTTAACTAACAACATGCTGTTCAAAGATTTCATTTCCTGTCCCCCCCCCCCAAGCGACACCCTGCGACACCCAGCTCCTGAGCCCTTTTTAAAGTCTGATCCACCAACACACTTCAGGTGCGCTGGTTTTCTGAGCCTCATCAGCTGATCCATCTCAGGTGTGTGTCCTGACACAGCATTACAATGACCAACAACAACGCAACACAAGATTTTTGTTTCCTCTAATAAAACAAAGAACGGTTCTAAAAGGTAAAAAAAAATAATAATAATAATAATCTGATTCCAGCCTAAAATATACACCAATTAGTTGTTTGTCCACGAGGTCTGAGCCCAAAACTCACACCAGCCAGAGAATAATACTGTACGTCTATATTTCTATATCTTTGCCTGCAGAAACCGTTCTATTGATTTCTCCATTAGAGCCTCAATGTTTTTTTTTCACAGAGCTACGGGTGAATATACGATTCATCTACTGCGTGTGTTGGAGGATTTTGGTGGTGAGTGAGAGGTGTGTCGCAAAGGTAATAGACTTTTAGATGATCATCTCACGCATCTGATGTAGCGCTTGCATTTTGAATGTCTTGAAGCTCTTTCTGTGTGAGGCCTGATTGTCCTGAAACTTCTGCCGTAAATAATGGATTTTCTTTGATACCCTTTAAAGATTCAAGCCCGGGCATGGCCGACACAATTTGCTATTTCTGACTGTAAAACAGTGGCAGATTGATTAATTTATATAACCAAGACAATTATTATCCCTCAATAGATGAGCAAATAAAATAAAATCCTCCCTGTCAATGATTTTCATATCCTGGGCCCCCGCTATTAGGATTAGAATACTATATATATATATATTAGAATATAAGGTAGTATATTATGTAGTTGGTAGGGATTTGGGTAGTTTTCTATGTAGTCAATGTACAAAGAGCTCAATCTGTTGATGTTTGTTTTTTTTTGGTGAATTTTGCCGGTTTCAAAAACACCTTCAAAATGTATATTCGCCAAAAATAAAGTCGAAGAAAGGCAGCCACGCCAGAATTGTCGACACAGCACATCAAGACGCCAAAAATCAGAAAACCGCAACGTGCTCATCATCATCACGACCAAGTACAGACCTCTTCTGATCTAATGAAAGCAGTGACACAGCTGAGCACACAGGGAGCTTTGTCAAATGAAATAGCTTGTTGCTGCTGGATTATTCGGCTTATAATAGCTGTGGTGCTTTTTAGTGTTGGGATTCTCATTCCGCAAGCCCAAAAAGTGTCGCGCTCCGTTATTGTTGTGCCCCTGTCACTTGCGCTGAGCTTATCCAACCGTGCACGCCGAGAGAAATGATTCCGTATCTTCCTCCGGCAGAGGAGAGAAGTGGGAGGGAGCTTAAATATCAAGTATTTTCCTTTTTGTTTCTATCTTGGAGCCAGGGTGCTGTAAACCACAGTCATTGGAAGCGTTTCAGTTAAGTTAAGTTAAGTTAATATCGCCGGTCTGGCAGCAGCTTTGAAGAAGTGCACAGTCTGCCGAAAAAAGCCCAAAGGATTCTGGGAGAATCTCAGATCCTTCAGGTGAGACCCGAGCAGCTCAGGGAAGCCTCTGGTTAATTTATCCGACCTTTGGCCAACCCCTAAATGAGTGCCTATAGATCCCGGATTCCAATATGTGCCGATACATTTTGCAACAGGGTTCTTTAAAGAGAAGGCGTGAATCCCGCTCGCTGATCCATATGCTAATGAACTGAGACTGCAGATAAAATGGCCGCTCGCAAATAACCCCATTGACTTCTCTGGATGCTAACCTCCCGGTCCCTGGGGTAAAGATACGCCTCGACCTCACGGAGAGTTTGCAAATGTTCAGCTTCAACAGAGTACAAGCGCATGTGCAACATACGGGGAAAAAAAAGCCATTTGGCCGTGTTCCAACATTTCTTAGCCACATGGGTTGGCTAACCAGCGGATTTTTAGTCCCTTCCTTACCTCGTCTCCTATCAGAAAGGTGATTATATATATATAAAAAAAAAAGAAACACCTCGCTCAAAAGTCTGCCCCAAGATTTTTGATTCATGTTTTGGATTTTATCAGAGCCCGGGGCACAATATTTTTGGTATGTGCAGAAGTCGGACTCTTGACAGGCCTTTCTCTGTCTCATTATGAATAGTCAATTCATTCCCCTCTCCCACTGCCATCATTTGTATATTAAGTATGCTGCGTAAAAGTGACAAAATAGCACAATTGGAATGGTGTGGCTGGTGGGATCCTATTGCCCCCTGAATTCCCGAATATACGGTATATATAATGAGCCTTCGGATGTGTTTACCTACAGCGGTGAACAGTATGAACGTGGGTTGTCAGAGGATTTGAAGCCAACCTGTCGTGTTTGATATTATGCAAATGTCTGTGGCTTTCATGGTTCATAATTATTATGAGACAACGTGCAGGGTATTTAACGACTCAAAAGGGCCCCACCCGCTCTGACGTGCCGAGGTTTTTCTAATGGAACAAATCTCTCTGCCACAACAAAGGAGCTCATTTCAACCCTGTCCAATAAAAAAAACCTAATGCATTCTTAATTGCAGAGTAACTTGAAATATATTACCAAAAATAAAATAAAAAAATCAGACCGTTGACTCTGAGCTTCACTCTCTGCAGCAATCGTCCAGGTGTTTTGTCTCCTGAAGGCCACCTGCCCATTTGTCTGCATGCATTTCATGTTTTCCATTTTGCAGCACTTTGCGGAGGTGTTACATTGGACCCGAGCGCCTATAGCACAGTGTCACATTTAGGAATTTAAAAGCGCAGAGGCATGCTGATTTAAAAATAGACAGCCACAAGCTTCGTGATGTCCACAAATCCCCACATGCTGCATACATAACCCCCAAGCACGTCAATACGGGCTTAGATTAGTGCAGTAGACTTTATTCTGCAGGAGAGGAGAGTAAAAAATATATATATACTGTATATATATATATATATTGATCCAGAATCAGGTTCTTTTGGAATTCTATTGTGACAGAAACCCTTTAATAGGCTAAATTAAAGCTGAAACACTTTGAAACGAGCTGGTACTTAATTAAATGCAATGAACAAAGGGCAGAAACTTTGCAGTGCTGTAGAAAGTAGAAGATTTACAGGACCACTTTCTTGCAAATCCCAATTTATAAGGTGCTTTGTTACTAATGAATGCTGATCACAGATGGATGTTTTCAGCAATTGTTCTTCAGACCTTTTGCTCCTGGTGCATCACAGCCTTAGATAAGATAGGAGTTTAAAAAGAAAAAACAACAAAAAAAACAACACAGACTAAGTGGGAAGACGGTTCCATAGTCTAGTGATTCTGAAATTGAGCCTTTTTTTGGCTGCGTTCCAGCGTGCGTCACAGAGACACCATCCTCAGTGTAAAGCGTGGCTGTGGCTGCACCACAACATGTGATGCATTTCTGCAGGTCGGGGGCTGCATGAGGGGGAGTGGGCAAAATAAGCGCAGGGCAAGAACTGGATGAAACCTCACAGTGCCCATTCAACTGAATACTGGAGACTTTGAGTGGCTTAATCCATTTTTTTAAAATAATTAGTAATATAATATATAAGGAAATAATTGATTTTTTGTTGTTGAAAACTCACAAACCCAAGTTTTGTTCATTTCCTACATTGTCCTCATATACCAGTAGAAATACAACATCAATTCAAATGTGACCAAATCAGCCCTCTTCTCCTTCCAGCTCAATGCGTCACATGCACGTGGTGGGTTTTTAATTCACTAAACTCTCTTTACCGCAAAACTTCTTAAATATTTTTCTCCCTGGACACAGAGACACATGATAACTGAAAGACAAACAAAAAATAATAATATGTCAGATTAGAATGGTTGATATTTCAGCTTTGGGGGACGCTGTATGATATCGCTTTAAAAATCACATCGACGCACTTGACGCGCGCGCGTGGAGCAGATGCTCGGCTCCTCCAGGTGAAGCCTTCCTCCGTCTCTCACCCATCCACCTCCTCCTCAACCCTCCTCTCTGGGTCCTGCACATCTGGAGCGGCGGCGGGGGAGTGCGGGGGAGGGGGCGCGGGGGGGGTGTGGAGGGCTGCTCCCGCATTGCAACACAGGGATGCTGAGGAGCGGCTGTTGAGTGTCTGAGGAGCACCTCTCCTCCTCCTCCTCCCCTTCGCCCTCCTCCTCTTCCTCCTACTCTCCTTCCTCTCCTCATGCTTTTTTCACTTGTTGGTTCGTCAGTGACAGATCCACACACAACCGCCGCCTCCACTGTTGTCACCACCTTTAAATGTCTCCGGATTACAAAGAAAGGTGCGTTTTTTTTTCATATTTTATTATTTCTTGAGGGGGGATATTACATGCGTATTGGAAGTTACGACCAATAGGATCGGAGGATGGCACCGGTGGCAGCCTGAATACGCGCAGACACGCGCACACACAATCCGGAGCGGACTGGTTGGCAGCAAGAAATCCAGGATTCACTGGAGCAGCGGCAGAAACAGTGAAGTTGTGAATGAGGATGAAACTAGTGGGTGAAACTTTTATCTGTGTGAACTTGCAGGATTTTGATCCAGCAGCGGGAGGCTGAGGGATGGAGAGCTGCAGGTGACTCCAGGAGGCTCTGCTGGGGATTTACTGGACCTACGGTGGACGGCCAGGGGCCCCGGGCAGGATGGTGAGTACCCTGGGCTCCGTGTGCATGCCTGATGAGTGTGGTGCCTGCTGTCTATACAGATGTATCTATATAGTATTTCAAATAAAAAAATGCAATATTTGAACAAAAACAAAAAAATAATCTAAATTGTGATTTTGCTACCCAAGTTAAAAAAAGAAAAATAAGAAACAACTTGTGGATTTATATATTTTATTATATTATAGTATACTACTTTTAACATGCAATTGTATTAAATGCACATCTTGTCCATAGATTAAAACAGCATAGTATCCTTAGTTATAGATAGAACATGACCACTTCCTTATATCCTTCTACTGTTCAATTTAATATTTTTTTTCGGGGGGGGGGGGGGGGGGGGTTGGGGGGCAGTTGTGACACCTGTTTGTTTTGTGACCTTGGTGGATTCAAAACTTTTAACTCCAAAGTTGCTGATTCGTACTTGCTTAAAATTTCTGACTGACCTTTTTTAAACCGATTTGTTATTTTTTTACACATTTTTGTCAAATCCAACTCACTCCTACACCAGCTCCTTTGCCGCCATGCTGCTGGCGCCATTGGTTATTTTTAAATTATTTTTCAAAATGCATCACATGTGACTGAAACTCTGCCACAGGGAGCCACGTGACTTGCTCTGTCCAACCAGTGCCCGCCCTCCAGTCGGCAGCTATTGTGTTTGCTGGAGAATATAGCGTGGAATATGTTATTAGGGTTCGCCGTCTCACCGCAAGTCATTAAAAAAATTGTAGCTGGCGGACATCTTGACAAGAAAAAAAACAAAAACGTTAGCTTGCCAATCCTTCCTCCCCCCGTCCTTACCTCCGCCAGGCAACGCTGGCGCGGCGCTTTCTTTGGTCACGGATCCGCTCCGTGTCACAAGATAGACGAGATATCTGCACATCAGCTGCCTGTGGAATCACAAGATTGGCTCTCCGAGTGGCTCCGTGCTTCACGGCCATTAGCGCTGTTTTAATGGCACCCTGATCATGTGCCCGATTCTTTCAGGAAGTGGAGGAACTTGTCTAATTGTGCGAGGGGCCTGCGTCTTCGGTCGCGCCTACACCCACACACACAATTTACTTACGCGACACACACACACATTTGGCACAATGTGGATTTGGCCTGCAGGGGCACACACTAGCAGAGGTCCTGGTGCTGAGATTGTGACGCTAGGGCGCCCAAAGTAAACGTGTTTCATATGCTATGATTATTTTTTTTTGATTGAGAGCTACTTTCAGAAAAAAAACCCACCTTGACTTGTTGGTAAGACTGTCAGACAGTTAGAGTCGCATATCTTTCCTCACCGGGTGTTACAGGTGATTTCGGCTGTATCCCTCGGGAACCTTGATAATAATTGAAAACCTGGCATCAAAACGACGGCACTTTAGAGCATTTTTCTGTCGATGTGGCTCCAAAGGTACTTTATATAGCGTTGATAGACGCAGCTTGAAGTTTCCCTCTGGTAATTGTGTTTAAAATGGTATCCTTAAAAATGATAAAGATGATGTGTGGTTCACAGGCTCCAACCTCTATAAAACATGGGGTCGAATCTCTCTCAGATAAAAAATGATGAGAGAATAAGACTGTCAGGGCATGTTGTTGTGGGCGTGAAATTGGATGTTGACACCTTCTAGATGAATGGAAACTAAATTTTACATTTTAAACATTTTCACAAGGCTAGCTGCTACTGAAAGCACAGATATATGGAAAAGCTGGGAATTAATTTCGACATTTATCAAAGGGCTTGCATTTATATTCCCATTTTTAAAATTTCAAACATTAAAAATAAATAAATATATATATATACTTTCTTATTATATATATATACATACATATATATAAACAGAGAGAGAGAAGCACAACAACACCTCCTATTTTGCGTCTCAAACTTTATGACACATTTTGATCCTTTAAGTTTAAGTTTATAGGAAAATAAACAACACCAGCTCATAGAATTACATTAATATGTGGATTTATGTAGGAAGGCGCTAATAGGGAGCTAAGTGAATGCGATTCAGGTTCATATTAGAGATCCATTAGTCATCTGCTGTTTGCTTCCACTCTAAAATTAATACATTTACTCATCTCCGCTCTTTTGGCTCTTTGGGATAAATTCCATTAATGCTGCCGTTGACATTTAAGTGTGAAATAATTAGTTGAGGTAGGAGCCAAGCTGGCATTCAGGCACAGGTCTTCTCGAGCGTGACTCAGTCCAACACAGCCATGGGACTAATAGAGCGGTCTGGAAATGCTTAAGGCATACGATGGATTCATTTCGTTTTTTTTATAGAGTCCACCTCTCGAGAGCAAGTGTCAGACTTGAGAGAGGAAGGTGTGAGGCGGAGGTGTGGTGGGTCAGAGAGTATTTAATATTGATCCTTGCATGGGAACGGGTTGCCGGGTGAAACGTGAAGTGAAATTAAATCTGATCTTGTCTTACACCGGTCGCACTGGTAAAAAAATAAAAAAAATAAACTAAACTTACTGACTGCTCTTCTTCCTGAAAAGAAACTTTAATGAAGTTAAGTTTTTTTTTTTTTTTTTTATATATATCCGAGCTTAATTGCCAAGTGCGTTCCTGAATGTGTACATTTGTGTTTAAGTGTGTGTTGACAATGTTGCTCAATTGCGCCGGATAATCGCTTTCTTTGATTGTTTGGGCTGGTTGTAATGTGTGTGTGTCGGTATAGGAAAACACAATGCGCCACGAACAACAGCTACTTTCACGAGACAATGTTTTTTAGTGAAACTCAATTCGAAATGAGTCGGAAACAGATACGATCTTTGGTATTTCACTGAATGTTTGCCGGACGCTTTCTCTTTGCTGCTGTAAGTAGCAGTGTTTTATTCATGAATATTATTTATAGTGTGTTCTGGGTACACGTTTACACCAGACCTAGACTACAGGCAGCTGATGTCGTGTGCGAATGAATTGTCTGCCCGAAAATTGCCCCCTGAGGAATAAATTGATTGTTTTGCACAGAGATGATTTTATGAATTGAAGATTTGGGTTTTTCATACAGTTTGTGCCAATTGTGTGACAAGGCGTCTACACGCACTTGGCTAATTTGACCCCGTGACCGTATCGAAAGACTTTCCACGCATATTTCCTGAGAGGAGTGGACTTTTCATGATGTCTAGGATGAAGTTAAGTCTCGATTGAGAGTATGTGAGAGAGTGTTCATATATAAAATGTTGCTTAGTGCAGCTTTAAGTGTGTGGGTGTGTGTGTGTGTGTGTGTGTGTGTGTTGAACCAGATTTGAATAACACCAGAAATCGGGCAAGAGATCATCAAACCCAAACGGCGTATTCCTGCCTCATTCATAACAGAGCCTTGAAATGGGACGCGGCCTCTGTGAAAGTCTCAGAAAAGTCTGAGCCGAAACCTTATCGCCATGACATTGCCAAAAGAAATAAGCCGAGCAGCTTTTCAGTGTCGCAGATGCTGACCACATCCAGACAGAGTGTTCCCAGTCTCTGTCCACGGAGGAAGGACACCGGCAGAAGTCAGACCAATGTCGTCATTGTCACGAAACTCAACAACACCACTTCCAGGCTATTCCTGTGGTGTTGGGAAGAGAAAAAAAAAAAAAGGATAACATCGATTCGTTTATTTCCTCGTGTCACGTCAGCGACGCTGGAGGAGGCGGAGGTGATGAAAAGAGGACAGGCCGAGTTACGGTGCCTCTTTCGGAGTGCCAGAATCTGTTCCACATCACCTCAGGCGTCTTCAGACCTGCGTGTGCTCATCATCGCCATCTCCGACATAATATATATATATATTTTTTCCAACGACTTGTTGATGGGTTCACACACACACACACACACACACTTTCTCTCTGCCTCCAGACAAATATCAGAAAAGGAGTGAATCCTCCCGCTGAGACGGTGGGTGGAAATGAGAGGCAGAGGCAAACAGAGAGAGAGAAGGGAGACTCGGTTGGAAAACCACAATGGCCTCAGATGCCATTTTCTTTTTCTTTTTTTTACAGCGCATGTTTCATTTTCCAACACTGCTACTCACACCTCGGGCGACCCGTCCCCGGTAGGTTTACTCCCAACCTGCAACCTAAGGAACGTTACCATGCGGAATATTGAAGCCGGCGGTGTGAGGCCTCAGTGGCGGCGACAGGTTGTTTCTGTGTGTGGGTCCGTTCGGGAGACCTGTTAAAACAGAGAGCGCCCAGGATAGAAATGATTTTCGGCCAAAACATCAGCACAGGCCCTGAAACACCTAAACGTGTGCGCCATGTAGATCGTATACACGCGAGGCACTCACACACACACACACTTCCATATTATTCATTTATTATTATCAGATTCTTTATTTCTTGGAATTGAATCATCTTTAGGCGTTTAATCTCAGGAGGGACCAGTCAGCACGTACACCCAAGGTCACTGTCAGACGCGTGCGCGCGCACGCACACGCACGCACGCACGCACGCACGCACGCACGCACACACACACACACTTTGTCTTATAATTAGAGGATCTTTCTTAACGGAATCACCTTATGGTTTTTCATCCCAGCAGAAACTAGCCAGCGCGTCCACACACCCAGGTGCCACCCACCCAACTCACACATACACACACCCACACACGCACACACAAACACAACTGGAAGCACGTTCACATGCTGCTGCGGAGAATGACACAATAACATATTCTGCTGGTGGAGAGCCGAAGCAGATTGAAGTCTTTGTTCCAGTTCAGTCTTTGTCTTTGCAAATGATTTAGACACCGTTTTTCTTTTTTCTTTTTTTTTTTTGCTGACACACATTTTCAGCAGTTTGACCGATTAAATGTCTCATCAGATTTACTCCAAAACAAACAGAAGAGCTGCAGTGAGGGTTTCAGTGAGGGTTTGTTAAATCAGTTGTAAAATGAAATAAATGGGAAGTTGTTTAAAAAAATAAAATAAAAAAAAATCAATGTCATTAGAGAGTCGGTTACATTAAACCCGTTTTATCGGAAACCAGCAGGTTAATGGAAAAGAGGAGGAGGAGCTAATTGTTGTTCCTAAGATCTGACAATAATGACTCCAGCTGATTTTAAGTGTTTATCATAGACAACCAAAGTCCTGTGTTTTAAAATAAAATCCCGCTTCGTTCTGGAGGAGTACACAGCAGCCATCTGCTCCGGGCCAGATTTATTTGCGTGCAGGCCAACTGACGGAAACACAACTCATTTACATTTGTATTTAAACCTGGCTCACCATATGGGCAGAAGCGCGGCTGATGTGGCTTTTGTCGGGGTTTTTTTTTTCCCAGAATCCACTTCACATACATGTATTAACCTGTGGATAATCTTTGTCAGATATTTTTGTCAGATGTAATGTGAGATCAAGCAAATTGTTTTGTCAGATCTGATGGAGCAGGGACCCCCTACTATATATATTGTATAACATGGTGTTTTAAATTAAACTGGGCCCAGTGCCACCTATAACCATAGCTTTAATAATATGATTTTTTTTTTTACATTTGAATTTGTGGAAAAAAGAATGGTTACCCCCTAGGGGTCGCGGACCCCCTGTTGAAGACCTTGTGAGGTATATGATTGTATATGAAGTAGGGTTGAGGCATATAACTACAGAGGATGAAGAGGTGTAGAGGTAGACGGGATGATGAAAGGAGGATACGGAGAGACAGATGATGAAGCCACTTTACTGTTTTTTGTATTGTATTTTTTTTTTTTTATCTCTAAGCAGTCTGCAATTGATTTTCAAGGTTCTTGGAAAGACAGTGGCCCTCATTCATCCAACTATCTGTCTTGTTACTCTCCCAGACTACATCCACTTATCAATTCAAGCTTTGTCGGAGCGGCAAACAAAGTCGCGTGTTTGCTCAGAAGATGCTGACTCTGTGCGAAAAACCTCAAAATGCGTCAAAATGTGAATCTTGCAGGAGATCTTCATTGGCGTGCCCCACCGTAGAGGTCACGACTCACTCACTGGGCGTTCATAAGATTTCAAATGACGACCTTTTAACTCAAAACTGCTCACTTGAGTTCTGTGGGGAAGTGTTGGTTAGCGGAGAGACCTTGGAATCATTTCCTCAGTTAGATATGGCTCTGGCCTCCCAACACCTTCGTGAATGAGGCCCAGTGTCCTTCACATGAATGCTAAGTTTTGAGTCCGTCGGCGGGAGTGAAATGGATTATATGAGCAATCAGGTTGGCTGTTCGGCCTCATTAAGAGGGTTTGTAACCGCCTTTGATTTTTCGGTGTTGTTTTAAAATCCATGTGTGTGTTGTGGCCTCATCCGACTAATTGGACTAATTGTACATCCGTCTCTAACAGAGCTCTTATATTAACATTCTCCTTGTATTTCTGTCTCAGACACAAGGGCGGCTGATCTTGACACCTAACCATGATTATAGAAACACAGAAGAATTGGAATATTTTTTGAATAATAATAATAATAATAATAATAATAATAATAATAATAATAATAATAATAATAATAATAATAATAATAATAATAATAATAATAATAATAATAATAATATTAATAATAATAATAATAATAATAATAATAATAATAATAATAATAATAATAATAATAATAATAATAATAATAATTCACACATTTCTATGAGACTTGATTGTCCATACTGTCTTTTTCATTTTATATTGTCAAAATGAATGAATGTACTGTATATATATATATATATATACTGTATATATATATGTATAAGTATTTTACCGTGTGGAGCTGAGATTTTTTTGTTTGTTTGACCTTGAAATATAGGTGTGTGGTCCACTGACTCCTGGTGATATGAAATGAATACTGATTGTGGTTTTACATCAGCGGTGTGAATGAGCCAAGACGTCCTGGAGTTATGGCTGCCGCTGTGCTGTGGTTCTTTGGAACATCCAGATGGTCTGCGTGAGGACCGACTGAATTATTCATTTTCTCCATTTTTGTTTCCGTGAGTCCCAAATCTCTCTGAGGTCACTCTTCTTGAACCCTTCAGTCCCAATCTAATAATATAATGTTATTGAGGCTCAAACATGTTTTTTTTCCTCTTTTTTTAAATTGACTCTTCTGTTTAGTAGCACTCCAGTTCCCAACTCTCCCAGTGAGATCAGGATTTGGAAACGGTTCCCACAGAATCAACCGTAAGGCTTCGTGCTTTCAAATGATGCATAGGAGCCGAAAAACAAGTCATTTTCTTCATCCAATATTATTAAACGCTCGTGTTTTGATCGTGTTCCAAGTGGTTTGCCCTCTCAATCTACAATCGTTTACGTGGATTTATTCAGGTTAATAACTATACATTTGAATTTGGAGTGATTTTAAGGCCCTGATGTGACATGAGCATCGTTATCAGCATTCATCTGATCAAATAAATACACAGGTTTTTGTAGCATTCTAAACAACCCACTGCGCAATCAAATATTCTTGTCTTTCAGTGTCTGCTTTTGTCCTTTGAGGGTTGGACAGGTTCTATCCCTCTATTACTGGAGGGACATGAAGAGACAAATGATGATTAGTTGGCAATTAACCCAACGTGCCTCTGGACCACGGAAGGAAACCCAGGAGTACCTGGAGACAATATACACAACCCAATCAAAGTTGGAGCCTTGAGGCGACAATGCCGACCACTGCATCATCTGTGAAAGGGAACGCGAGTGATACACACACACACACTGCAAGCCAGCACGTGTACACACCCCCACGCACACACGCGCACATGGCATACATGATAGATGTGCATACAGCACACGCACAAAACTATCCCTGAAACACACATTCCAGATACGCAACCTGTGGCATGTTCTCATCCAGAATGGATGATGGCCTCAGTGCAGGTCTATGAAGACTGACGCCCCCCTGGACTCAATCTGTCCTTTATCGGAGTCCAGACCTGAAGCTTCACCCTGCCCATACTCCTTCCGCATTCACACTTCCCAGGTGGCACGGACTATTCTTCACATTCTCGGCCCTCGTATCCGCAAATTTGCTGCCCCTATGATATTTGTGGTTTAATGACCTCTTTATAATCTTAATGCGTGAATCTTTGTTGGGAGATGAAACATGATGATCCTGGAGAAAAATGCTGCAGTCCCAGTATTGATGAGAGTCGTTTTCCCCACTTTTTGGAAAACCAGGACAAAAATCCAACATTCCTTCAGCCAGTGGGTCTCACTGTGTTATTGACACGTGTTATTACCAAGTGTAAATTTGATCCAATTTGGAATTTCATCCTGGTATAATGTGGATGTGAATCTCATGTTCTGGTTCTGGTTGTAGCTGTGTGTTTATTGGTTTGTCTAGCTTGATTTTGCAGGACAACATTGGTGCACAAATTGAGTCTTGTATACATTCATATATTAGCAGCAGAGGATTTACAACTTTCCGATGTACGAGAGTATGAATGTGTGTACCCACTGTAGGCATCGTAATATAATGAACAAAAGGGGTCAGTTCTTTCAGTAGTAGAGTTGCCAATGTATGAATGAGTGTGATTGTAGCCCAGACTGCCTCGCTACCTCCTACTCCACAGTGAGAAATTATCTATTATCTTTTTTTTTTTTTTTTTGTCTGACAAATATTTTTAAACGTTTTCCTGAACTTTTATGAACTGTCGCTAAAACCACACGCCGCTCCGGGACATACGCCACGTTGTGCAAGGAGGAGAGATTGTGTTTGATTTTGGAGGCAGACACGCTTATTAAGTCACGCAGATAGATTAAAAAAAAAAGAAAAGAAGGAAAGTGCCAGGGCTAAAACAAACATCACATGCTTAAGCGGAGGGAAGCAGACAGACACAAGGAGTACACATCCAACGTGCACATGCACAAACACACCCAGACAGACCACGAATAAACAAATTAAGTGGCGGAAGAGACGCTGTAATATAAGGTCAGAAGAAGACAGGAGAACAGTGGAGAGGCGTGTGTGTGTGTGTGTGCACGTGCGTGTGTGTGTGTGTGTGGCGACGTACTCAGGGATCCCACATGAGAAAAGCAAATATGAACACAGGACGCACTGTGTAAATGATGATGATGAGGATAAATAATGAATATAAATATAGATTATTTCTCTACTCATATTTATATCATCCTCAGCTTTGAGACATGTGGTCGGACTTAAAAGAGAGTGGTTTTAATTGTTTTGCCACACATCAGCCACTCACGAGGAACACAAGAACAAAGCCAGAGGGGCATAATAACACCAAGAAATCAAAATAAAAAAAGTCTGACCATATCAGATGATGATGATGAACTCAGGGGGCCTTTTATTTCATAACGGCACAATCATGTATTTCAGGATACTTTTATTTCATAACACCACATTCTGATTATTTCGGGCTACTTTTATTTCGTAAATCCACACAGGCTTATTTCAGGGGACTTTTTTTCAACACCACATTCAAATATTTTAGGATGCTTTTTATTTCCTGATACCTCATTTAGTTATTTCTATTGAACGGGGGGGGGGAATTATTCCCACACGTTCAGAGGAAATGAACAGCACCCCTTACAGAGCAGAATTCAGGAAGTAAAATAAGCAAAACCAACCCCAAGGACACTTTATGAAAATGCACACTTGTTTACGTGACGTTACGTTACGTTTGTTATGTGAGTGTTTTTTTTTTTTTTCATCAGATACTTGTAGCCTGAAATTACAAAAGCCTTAAACAAACAAACTGCATTTTGCAGAGTTTTTATTTTTTTAAATTGCAATAAAATTGAAAACTTCATTGTGATTATAGAAAGTAGATACTATTAGACACACAAACACACACATTGTCTAATCAACCCCATTCTCCGGGTTTAATTTTCTTGGTTTCATAGTTTGTGTTCAACCACAAAGTTTACCTTGAGCACCCACATCCCTCAAGTAAGAACGGCATCCACACAGCTGACCTTGACCTTGACCCTGACTCTGACACTAACACCTGCCCAGGGCCTCAACTCCACAAGAGGGCACCCCTGAGTGTGTTGACATATTAGTTGAGTGACATAATGACACATATTGAATGGGTTTTAACACGTTAGGAGGAATAACTGGTTGAATGACCTCCTTTGCTTCTTGTTCTGGAGATTTTGAGACTTTTGAGACGTTTCTCGGGTAATCATTTACAGGCGTTAATGTAAAGATAATTATTGCACAGAAATATATATTGAAAAACACGCACACACAGACAGGCTGCCCAGGCCTCTCCCCCTCATTGACCTCCATTCTGCAGTTACCAATCCCAGAATGTGCCCATTCTCTTCCCCAACACACTCCATCACTTAGTGTTTGTATTAGCTTGTGGTTTATTGACTCGAGATCTCCGAGTGTCACATTAAAAGTCTCCTATCTATCAGAGGCTGTGAATGAGAGTGTGGTATAGTTGATCATTTGCGCAGCGGACACTTAAATCCGACACCGACGGACACATGATGGGTAAATAGCTCACGGGGAACAAGCTATCCCCAAATCCGTCTTAGTGCTTTGTCTGATTTGCCATTCTCTAGGTGTGTTTACACATGGTGGCCCTATCCGTCACACTGCCAGCACACAAGCTGTCAGCTAGTCAAACAAATTCAATTAGCCTTTGCATTTAGGCGGATGATGGATGGCGTGATCTTTAATGTGACTGTGACAAACTCTTTTAATGCATCAACTGGAACACTGGTTGTATTCCTTTTTTTCATCAATCACGTATCCACAATTTTCTTTTCTTCTTTTTTTTTCCATTTATTCCTAACCTAACTGCACTGCCTTTCCTAAAGTAGGATCCCTCTATGAAGCCATTGCTCCACATCTGCTATGTTTATAGATGGTATTTTTTAAAGTATAAAAAAATCAATCCCGCAAAATGGGGAGAATAATCATGTTTATCCCACACATTTTTTTGCCGCTGTCAGAACGTGGTGAGGACATCACAATAATACATATCGATTGCGGAAGGCTTGGTCAGAGATTGTCTCTACAGAACAGTGATTTAAACTACAAATATGAAGCTGAAATGTGTTTAACGTGCACTTTCTTAATAATGTTATAGATGTGGGCTTTTTTTGGTGTTGTTCGGATTTGTTCGCAAAATACTTGAAGGAGACACAGACGATATACAATTCCATCTGGCTCAGGAACACTTTCAGAATACACTGCACAGATCCGTGGCAGTAAATGGATGGACGCTGTTTCGTCTTATTGTGATCCAGTCATTTTCCATAGTGAGAAACCAGAGTTGACACAAGTTCCAAGAATGTGAGCTCTTGCATAACGTCGTCTGCCGGGGTTAAACTACAAAGGCTGTCACTTTCAAACAAGATTCACACAAAGCACAAGGTTTTTTTCTAATTATTAACTTACTATATGACGCACACTTTTATTGTGTTTAAGTGGAAAATAGCTGTGCGGGCTTAAGTGTGTATAAGTTCCAACTCAGGTTGAAGTACTTATTAACAATAAGTACTTATTTCAAAAGAGAATAAGAAATAAAATACATAAAACGTTATCAATGAAAGTAATATTTATGCATTGTAAAATCTTCCAAACTCATCATTTTAGAATAGTTTCAGGTCATAAACCAAACATTAGAAGTTAATGATACACATCCTGTAGTGGAGGATCAATCCACCTGGACTCTCTCTAACTACAGAGTTTCTATTGATTATAAATCAATAGAAAGAAAGAAAGAAAGAAAGAAAGAAAGAGAGAAAAAAGGGAGGAAGGAAGGTAGGATGGAAGGAAGGAGGGAAGGAAGGAAGGAAGGAAGGAAGGAAGGAAGGAAGGAAGGAAGGAAGGAAGGAAGGAAGGAAGGAAGGAATAATAAATAAATAAATAAATAAATAAATAAATAAATAAACAAATAAATAAATAAATAAATAAATAAATAAATAAATAAATAAATACATAAATACTGTTGGGAAGAATAAAGAAAGAAAGAAAGAAAGAAATTAGGGAGTCGGGAAGGAAGGAGAAAAAAGGAATAAATGAATGAATACATAAATAAATAAAAGTCGAGGGGGGGACAGGCAGACGGACCAGGAAGTAAGCCAGAGATAAATGGGCGTGGTCCTGGTAGGAGGACCGCGTCCACGTGAAGTCCCGCCCCCTTCTGTGTCCCCGTCGGAGACATGTCGATATAAAATGAAGGAACTCGGAGGTGCCGGGACACTCTGTGGAGACGGAGGTCTCTCAGTGAAGACCTCCCCACACACAACTGTCCGACTAATGCCTTAACCGGCACACACAGACACACGGACACACACACAGGCAGAGAGAGAGAGACAGGGACACGGCTCAGACATGGCGGGAGACGGCTCGGACCAGCGCGCGCTGCAGTATGAACAAACTTTGGTAAGTTTGACTTGTTGCTCCGAACACTTTGTTGAAACACTTTGTCCAACTTGGGCACACCTGAGCACAACACGATTGTGTAACAATGTGACTGTGTGTTACGCGCGTGTCGGTGCTACAGATGTGTGTGTGTGTGTGCGCGCGCGCGCGTTTCCTGGATTACAGCGTTGTGTCTCGTTGATTCAGCATATTGTGGACTGGGATTATTTGTATGTAACCACCAAATCCGACCTCACGTGGAAGTGTCAGCAAAGCACACTTGCCTCTCGTTGTGTGTGTTCGTGTGCTTGCGTGTACGTGTGTTTGATTGTGAGGCAGCACAAGTTGCAATAACACACACACACTTCTAATCTCTCAAAGTTGAATACCTTGGATTTACAAGAGTACAGTGAGAGGGATTACTTCCATCACCTCTCTTGTATGGCCGGGTTTTTACCCTGACTCCTAAAGACATTAGAAATATCTCAATAAAGCTAATAACGTTATTAATTTACCAAATAATGAACTTTATAATCCAGTGCTTTTCCATGTCCACTTATCAGTTTGGTGCAAACAAATGGTTGGAGAGTGAATGTTTTTTTTAAGTTTTAATTTGATGAAATAATTAACACCATATTTATATCAGTTTTGCAAAGGTCTCCAGTGGAGGTTTTGGGATCTATACATTTGTTCAACATGCAAATCAAATCAATGTGCACATAGGTCTCTGTATTCACTGCTGGGATTCGGCAAAACTTCTACCGCTTTGAAGAAATGTCAATGTTGGATGCATGCGAATGATATGTTCACACTGTCAGTTACACAAACATGCAGCACACGTGTGTCAGGAACTTATTGTGTGTGTGTGTGTGTGTGTGTGTGTGTGTGTGTGTGTGTGTGTGTGTGGGGGGGCTGCATTGATATCGCTCACCACTTTGTGACAAATAATCAATTCACTGAGTTGCTGTGTACATGCTCCACACACGTGTTTGTGCCGTGAGATGCAGAGACGCCCAGTGCTGGGCTCTCTAATCTCCATGAAGTGTGAACACTGATTGAATTAAAAAAAAATAATAAAAATTAACTAAAAAAATAAAAAAGTTACTTTGTTTGCCTCTCAGCCATTATCTCTGGTCACTTCCTTTTATATATATTTATTTATTTATTTTGAGCTTAGATAACAAGCGGGCCGTTGTTGGTGGGCTCACACATCTGAGGGGAGATTCATCAGCTGAGTGGATTGTTGTTGGATATTGGACGTCTTTAATTCAGCGGGGGGGGTTCTCACACATTTCACATGTCACATGCCCTCCGGCAGATAACCGAGACTCTCACTTCACAGTTTTGATCTCCCTGAGGACTTTAATTAAAAGAATATTTAACAATGTTTTTTTTTTAAGTGGGAGAAACAAAGAGGACCTTGTTGAATTGGTCAAGGGGGCTGCATTGATATCGCTCACCACTTTGTGACAAAGAATCAATTCACTGAGTTGCTGTGTACATGCTCCACACACGTGTGTGTGCCGTGAGATGCAGAGACGCCCAGTGCTGGGCTCTCTAATCTCCATGAAGTGTGAACACTGATTGAATTAAAAAAAAAAAAAAAAAAATTAACTAAAAAAATAAAAAAGTTACTTTGTTTGCCTCTCAGCCATTATCTCTGGTCACTTCCTTTTATATATATATATTTATTTATTTTGAGCTTAGATAACAAGCGGGCCGTTGTTGGTGGGCTCACACATCTGAGGGGAGATTCATCAGCTGAGTGGATTGTTGTTGGATATTGGACGTCTTTAATTCAGCGGGGGGGGGTTCTCACACATTTCACATGTCACATGCCCTCCGGCAGATAACCGAGACTCTCACTTCACAGTTTTGATCTCCCTGAGGACTTTAATTAAAAGAATATTTAACAATGTTTTTTTTTTAAGTGGGAGAAACAAAGAGGACCTTGTTGAATTGGTCAAGTGGGGTTATATTTAATAGAAATGATATTATTCACCCTTTTGCTTCTCTTGAAGGACATTTTGAGATTCCCAAATATCACTCAGAGAAGCATTGACACTAAGTTTGTGTGTGTGTATGTGTGTGTGTGTGTGTGTGACTTTTTCTAACAAAGCTTGTGTCAGGCCCAAAGAAACCTGCTATTTGAAGAGAAGAGTTTTATAGGCCATCCAGAGCCGTCATTCACAGGCTTTAAATTAAGGACTGTTACAGTACTCTGGGCCTCTGTTTCCTTTTTAGTTGGAAAAACTCCCCCTCCTCTCCAAGTGCTGTTAATCAGTGTGTGTGTGTGTGTGTGTGTGTGTGTGTGTGTGTGTGAGAGAGAGAGAGTAAGATTACACAACATGCGACCCGCTGATTCAGCGCTGGACACTGCGTCACCCTGCTGGGGTCTCGTGCTCGCTCCTCCAGCTCTCTGAGAAGGACGTGCAAGCAGCTCTCTGCACAAAAAAACTCCACACCTCCTTTTTATTCTGTTCATCTCAAATCTCTTTGCTCTGCTGTGCAAAAGCATGTAAATGGCATCAAACAAAAATAGGTTTCATGTGAAAATATCCTCTTTTAACACAATAATCTCTCTCTCTCTCTCTCTCTCTCTCTCTCTCTGCCCTCCCACCATCTCCTTTCCAGTGGGTTGTAGTAACATGGTGTCTTTGTGCGATATTGGCAGTCACGGTGGTTGTGTGGGTTTGTTGTGGGCAGTGGATGCTCAGAGAGGCCACAGTGTAGTGTGGCTGTGCAGAGATATTTGGGAGAGCACTTGCAAAAAAAAAAAAAAAAAAAAAAAAAAACCCCAACCGGCCTCAGCATATTGTCAGTTTTCAACAAAATGATGCATCAGTGTGTGTTTGTGTTAAAAATGGATTTAAGTCCATTTCTTGCAGGCGATATCAGTTCAGTGTGAGTTTTTTTTGTTTTTTTGTTTACAAATTGTTCTCCATGTCTTTCTGCAAAAAAGAGGCTACACAAACACGCCCAAATGTATTTTTTTTTCTCAAGGATTTTAGTGTCTCATGAGCACACTAATACTGTTTTCTTTTACAGGTTAAAAGATGAAAGAATGAATTCATTTTGAAATCACCAACGTCTTGTAGAGCTCAGAATATCAGCCGGCGGCAGCTGTAATCGAGAATTAGTAACATATTAGTGTTGGTAACAATTGACCAATGTCTTTCAGCAATAACCATGAGATAAATGTTAATATGAAGACCTTGAAAATTTGCCACTCCAGCATTGCTGCAGGCCGGCGTCTTGCAGATTATTTTCTTTTATTTATGAACCATTCTTCTCATGCTGTGGTATTGTTCAATACAACTATTGTACCAGCAGCAGAAAAAAAAATCAAACAATATCACCTAATAAAATATTGTTCGGGGTATTCATTGTTGCCAATAAGTAATAAATGGGCCCTCTCGTTATCCAAGGTCAAGTTTTATGAGTAATTTTCCACGACATCTGACATTCACCACAGGTTATATACAATGACGGGAGTATTCCTCAGCCATAGGAAGCCACACTGTGTGCCTGTAAAACACGGTTTAATTAAATTGATCATTATGTGCACATGATGGAACTTAATTACAGAGCGACACCACTTTGTGCACACGCTCCAGTGTTTTTCTGCAACCATTAACCCTCCTGTGTTGCTTTATTGCCCGAGTGTGGTCGTCGCAGTCGAGTGTCCCCTTTAAAAATGAGTTATTTATTTTTATTTAGCACCAGAGTGGGACACCCTTTTTTTGTTCTTTGCTTTATGACGTTTTATGCATAAGTGGCTAATGAATCATTGAACAGAACACATTCACCCTACCTGGACAAAACGTTTTTTTGTTATCACAGAACCAGATAATTGAGATTGTGAGATTATTTATTTGTAGATTTATTTTATGTATTTATTAATTGTATGATAGTCCATATATGATCCCTGCGGCTGAGGGTTACCTGCCTGAAGTTAAACACTTTTGACCGCCCTTAGTTTGATCCACAACACCTAGTCCAGATTTGTAATAATTAACTGGAGTATGGGTCCATATGGGAATTACATGATATCGGAGGTTCTTTAAAAATGGACAACAGTTTTGATCATAATTAAATGAGTTTTGGAACTTTATGGGCGTGCGATACATTACTTCCTTTTTATATTTGTTTCGTTAATCTATCCACGACAAGAACCTACACGCACTGTATATTGTATTTATGAAAACTGCTAATACCACACACATACTACATACTGTAGCTATGATCACAACGATAACAAGAAATACCCTTCACTTAATGTATATATTCTCAGTCACTGAACTGTTCTCGGACACTTTGATTGTTTATCACTTAAATTGCTATCTGTCCATTAAATTCGATTACTTTAACGCCTTTCAGAATTTCTAGATTCTTATTCTCTTCATTTGTGTCCTCATGTCGTATGTCTTGTGTGTTTATTCACTTGCGCTGTGCATCAAGTTATATTGCTGTGTACTTTTACATTTGGCGAATTAAAGCGATTCTGACGCGAGCTGGGCTAACCTGATTAACGTGAAGTATCTGGCAGACAATATTCCTGTAGTGGTGAAACACTTTGGGTGGAATGCGCACACACACGCACACCTTTAAATATATTGTTCACGTGCCAAGATGCAGGCTAAATTTGGTCACGGTTACACCCATGATCGTGTTTTACCTTTCTCGCAAACTTGATTGATAACTCTGATCCTATAGAATGTTTGACAATTGTTCATGTGTTATCTTATATATACACTGTATGTTTTTAAGGCGTTATTCTATCAACGCACCCTGCTGTGATGTGCATCTGATTGCGGGCAGTCATAATACGATGCATTAGGTCTTATCTAGCCTTCATGGCTTGTTATTGTCATTACACGACCATCGGAATGTGCTGGGTAATGGTGTGTGTCCGTGCGTGTGTGTGTGTGTGTGTGTGTGTGTGAGGTGACATGTTTACAGGATTATGAGTTGGTGAGGGTTGAGTGTGTGGAGGACATTCCACTGCTCATGAGATAAGAGTCACACAAGGTGACCAGGAAACACACTTTTAATGTTCACATTTGATGAACATTGTTATTGGCTAGTTCATGTTTAAAGGAAGTTATACTATGTGATATTTTCCAGCATCAGCAACTATGAAAGCAATGAGGAAGTGAGACTGTAGAGATGTAATAACTTGCCAGCGTATGTGTGTGTGTGTGTGTATGTGTGTGTATGTGGTGGTCATCCGTCTTGCTGTGGCACGGGGTAATTTGTTACCCTGTCTTATTCACCCCGCTGCGGTAATTAGGGTTTATGTAGCTGTAGTCAGGCCCGTTTCAAGTCTGCTCGCCAGTTAGCCATAGTGGAAATTTCTTTATTGTGGGCAAAGTCACTTTTTACATTTTTTTGTAAAACAGGTCAACAACTCCTTGACCCCGGCCTTCAGTGTGCAGAGAATGGGGTATTTGCATAAGGTTTGTTGAGAGTAAACTTGTGAATAGGCCTCTGGCTGCAGATAAGTATCAAAAGCCTTTAGCGCCTTTTCTTTCTCTGCCTTACAAAAGATCAACCATGGCCTCCTTTTTTTTTTCTTCTTGTTTTTCCTAAAGAAATAAAAATAAAAAAATGAACTCCCCTCCTCTATTTACTTGCTGCACAAACAAATCCGTGATGGATTGGAAGGCAAACATTTGCACAACAGGGAAAATAATCAAACCTCTTTTAATGAGGAACTGTGTGTCATAACGGGTAATTTGACAAACACTCCACAAGACAGAATAAATATTGAGTGTCTTTGTGGGTGAAAGCGGAGGTGGAGTGTGTTTGTTCGACTGTTTGCGCGGTTCTTCTAAGGTGCATTGATCATGCAGGCTGAGGATGGATGACTGAGAGAGGGAACTAGATTCAATAGATCAATAGATTAACAGAGGAGAGAGATTGAGGCGTGTCCCTTGATTAGTGCCATTCGTCCATTATTTCTTCCTTCTCTTTTGTCCTTCACAAATATTGATTGGAGAATAGGCGGGAAACCGAGATGTAAGAGAAGTGGATGCTGGGTGGATAATAATCCTCAATAGGCGAATACAGGTCTTGGTCTTTACAGCAGAGTAGATCATTGGCTAAAACAGGAAAAATACAAAGTACCATAAGTCTGTTGCTTAATCTTAGTAATATGGGATTGGACTGAATTTATGTTAAAGATGCTTTATCATGACACAAAAAAACCCAGCTTAGTTATGAAATCATCACCGTAGGGAAGCTGGTATCAGACGATGATTATCAAAAGTGACTATTATAATTAAAACTTGATTATCCGACTAATATATAAAAAAACATATATATTTTATATTTGATTTACGTCACTGTGTAATTTTAAGGTGCTAAACCTAAGAAAGCATTATCTGACCACAGAGGTCTCTCCGGTAGAGTTTTTCTTCTTCTTCTTCTTCTTAAAAGAGGAGAGATGAAGCTGAGAATGTGCACAGCTTTACAATGGTCTTCAGTCTGAGGAGCACAGTTTAGAGGCCAGTACAGAGTGGGTTCCTGGTGGGTAAATCCAGTCTGATCGCATGGATCTGGATGTGGAGCGGAACAAGTGGTCATTGTGCCACCCTGGCAGAGTTGTGTTGTGACAGTGCAGTGAGACAAAAGAGCCAGACAGGAGAGGAGAGCCATGAGTGGAGGTTTGTTCTGCAGAAATAAAAAGCTGATTATGTGTAATTTAGTCAAAAAGTCCTCAGGTTAAGTGCTGGAGGAAAAATTGGGTATCGGAACCACTCTAATGAACTTTTTTTTATGAGCTTTTTGTTGTGTTTCTGGCTTGTTATTTCTTAAAATATAGATAACAAAGTTGAACTTTTATTAAAACAGAATAGGGGAAAAGACCTGACCAGATCTTGTTTGCATTTTAATCCTGCATTATTATTTAGGTTTCACAGCAAATAATATTTGATTTGGAAACTTAAGTCATAACTTTTTGAGAATCATTAATTTTGTATAATATTGCAACACAATATCTAATTTGATAAAAACACAGCCAAGTCACCTTGAAGTGACTTTATGCGATGACAAAGCAGCAAAGTTGACAAATCACTGGATGTTCACTATCAGCTGTGTGTGTGTGTGTGTGTCTCTGCTTTTGGGATTTTCCGTGTCTACTGCAGCTTTTACCATGAAACACCTTTTTGATAAAGTTGTGTTGTTGATGTAGCAACAGATTGTCGTCGGATAGAATCAAACTTGATCTCATTAACCTTGGTTGTTTAAAAGGCGCTATCTCTTTTCACCTTGTCTGAATGATGATGTGCGTCTGCTCAACCCAGCCTCTTCAATATGAGGACTTCTTGTTTTCCCAATGTCCGAGAGACTCAGGACCAAGACCAGTGCATCCAGGGTCCCTAAAACCCCCCTTGGACTGACTCCCATCTCTCCAACAGTGACCCTAGGGTTAGGGTATAGGGTTAGGGTTAGGGGATTGTGTTAGGGTTAGGGGATAGGGTTGGAGATAGGGTTAGGGGTTAGGGGATTGGGTAAGGTGACATGGGTTGGGGTCAGGGTTAGGGTTAATGGATAGGGACAGGGTTAAGGGATAGGCTTAGGCCATAGGGTTTGGGTTAGGGTTGGGGGATAGCATTGGGGTTTTGGCTAGGGTCGTAACCCACCCTAACCCTACCCCCCCCCCCCACTACCATCACTACCCCAAAGCAGCAAACCTAGGGGAAACGCTGCATTGGTATGGTACAGGTGGGGAAAGTTAAATCGTTGTGTATCTCTCTTGTGAAATTGCTGAAGTGTACGAGCTTCACCTCCCGCCTGCCACTCTAATTGCTGTTAGTTTACTGTCAGTGGAATGTAGTTAAACAGATGCTCGGCAGCGTTTAGCCGCTGATGAAGTTGATCAGAGCTGCGTTTGGCAGCCTGGGCCCAACTGTTGCACACTGACAGATTGGGAGCCGGGATGAAAGGTGCTTTGATACGCGCACAAACACGCCCACACGACTATGCTGCGCCAATATTTTTCACTAAAAGGCACTTGGCCTTTTTTCCCCCCCGATGTGTTGTCACTAACTGGCAGGTGTGAGATACTCTCATTACGCATTCAACACGCCGCGCAGATCCCACCTGTTTTTTTTTTCTACCCACGCTACATCGCGTGGCTGCGATGAAGAGCTCACAGAGTAACCAATCACAGCAGGCCGCATTGATTATCAATACTGTATGTGGTCCTCTTCTACTTTATTTCCATCTTTCCCTCTTTGTTGTGGCGTTTCAGATGTGGTGTGTCTGCTTTCTAAACTTTTCAACACACTCTTATTTGCCAATGTTGTAGCCGGGTCGGACCAGGCAGTGCCCGATTCCGTGTGATTTCTGACTGAGCCCATGTCTGAACAGGCTGAACAGAGCAGGCCGTTGTCCGGCGGATTCCCAGTGAGCGAGTGGGCGTGATGAATACATTTATATCATGTGAATGGTGTGAAACTGGAGGAACACAAACACCGGAGGGTCATTTACACAAAAAGATCCAATTTGGGAACTTCTGGCGTGAAAGGCCGGCACAAATCATCCAATTCAAGGAATAACCAGAGTCATTGTTTATGTTGTCAAATATTCACGACAATGTCCTCTGCCATGCTCCACCTCCCCCTCGTCTAAACCAAAAGGACAACGTCCAATTGGGATTCCCTGGCGGGAATTGGGCAAATGGCTCGGGTCCCACAGATCTTCTGACCTGCTACCAGGTTTTATTGTCTGGCCTCATGCGATCCAACCTAGTTAAGAGCCTTTAACCTTCAGTTTTTTGTGGACTAAGTGTGACTTGGCTGGATTGATAAGAAGATGCTTATCTTGGCTGTGAAAGGATCAACGTGCGCCGCAAGTCAAAACCCGGCGCGTAAACAAAGGATTCAAAAGAGGTTTGAGGTGTTGGCAAACACACCGCTATAAAATTAGATTCTGCTATTGTCCCAGCAAACATTGAGATGAAGAGAGATTATAGGACAAACGGTGAAAATGAGTGGAAATTACTTCACTGTGCCAAAAGAAACTGGCAATAACGGAGACGGAAGGACTCCAAAATAGGTACAAAGAAGATACAGACTCTAATTAGGCATTATGTTGTTAAGTGTCTGGTATATTATAAATGTGAATTCTTAAGTCCACAGAACCTGTGTTTTTTTTAGTTTTTTTTATTCAACTACTTTGGAAATGAAAATCAAACTTGGTCACAAAGTTGATGAACTTTAACAGAATGACCCTCAGACTTTATATGTTTAAAGCAGTATCGGTGGGACTTGTCATCACATTAAGTGGAGACCTGGTAACCAAGTGGAAAGAGGTTTGTGATTGTGTGTCGGTCGGACTGTACGGGATGTGTGTATGTTAAATGGATGGATTGTGTAACGTGATGCGACACCGGGGAGAAAAAGAAGAGATTAAGTTCAATAGTTGGCCTGCCCACTTTAATGGCTTGGCTATTAAACCACACACACACGCACCCTCTGTCTTATTTATCCAATGAACAGGCAGCGTTTTGTGTAAGAGCATATAGTGTTCGTTTCATTAATTCGAATAGACGTGGGTGTTTGTGCCAGTTGCGGTAACGAGCCTTAGTTCAGTTTTTTGAAGATTTAAAGGCCAAGATGTAATTGCTAAAATGGACGTGAGAAAGCCTTTTCACTTTTTCTCTTTTATTTGTCCTTCGTGTACAAATATTTTGGGCGTAACTCTGCTGGTAACTTGCACCTTGTTGTGGTTTGTGATTTGCTCTCGCACTGCTTCCGGATGTGGGTGCAGACCTCTTTACTCTTGATTTTTTTTTTTTTTTTTAAGGATAATGTACTTTTCCACCAACCCGTCCCCACAATAGTTTCTGTTTCTGCTTCTGCAAACAGATTCCCCCACATTATTTCTCTTCAGGCAGAATGACTGTGTGCCTTTGAACGCCCCGTTACACACATGCCACAACATACGATTAGTCTACACACACACACACAAACTCACAACATGGCATGGCACGGGCACACTTTTTGCACCGGGGGGCATGTTGACATGACGCACGCGCGCACACGCACACGCACACGCACACGCACACGCACACGCACACACACACACATATATATGCAAAAAGCAGTGTAACATACAGGATGCACATGAAACGCGCGCGTGCACACACGCACACGCACCCGCACCCGCACACGCATACGCATACACACACGCACGCACACACACAGATTGACCCTTTGCCCATTGGGTCCAAGTTGCAGTGCGAGTGTGTGACTGGATTGATAAGTAGTTTGTTCTGGAGTTTATCCTTCTTTCACACATCACTCTCTCAAAAAAGCTCCACACCTCCTTTTTATATTCTGTTCATCTCAAATCTCTTTGCTCCGCTGTGCAAAAGCATGTAAATGGCATCAAACAAAAATAGGTTTCATCTGAAAATATCCTCTTTTAACACAAATGCTCTCGCTCTCTCTCGCTCTCTCTCTCTCTCTTTCTCTCTTTCTCTCTCTCCCTCCCTCCCTCTCTCCTTTTTTTTTCTATTTCTTCACCCACTTCTTTCCTTTTCTCTTTTTCACTCGTTACTCTACGTACTCCATGGTGTCAGTCACTCGTTTCCAAATCTACGTATTATTTCCCATGATGCCATCGTGGACAAATATCGCGTGCATTTAAATGATTATAGAGTCCTAAGATATTCGTACGTATCTTGAATATGAATCGATATTGTTAATATATCTATTTAAAAAAAAAAAGCACACTTGCAGTCTTACCTCATTTCCTGTTTTTTAAGCCTGATCAGACATGCAGGTCATACAGGGACCGGTGTGAGGAGTTCCTATGAACTCAACAGCTGCGCTAACAAATAGGATTATTATCTGATTTCTCACAAGCTCAAATCCTTCTAATACCAAAGCTCAACTCCTCAGGATATGCAAATCGGCCGTTACCAACTCCGACGGTCATATGTTCGATCGGATGAACCTCGTACTTGTCATTGATTTTCCTCAGATCTCTCTACTTGAAGTTTTTTTTGGATGCATTTCATTTGATCAAAAGGCCGTTTGGACATGTGACACAGGCCTCCTGAAAGTTTGAGGTGCTTTCGGAGTTCAGATGAATTTCCCGCAAACGTGGAAAATCGCAAGCTGGCGGAATTTCAAAAGTGAGTTGTTCAGAAAAGACCGACACCCACCTGGACCTGGAACGAGCCGGATTATTGGTGTACCTGAGCGTGTGGCTCTGTAGACAAAAATCCTCGTGATTACACAACTCTGTTCTGAACTTGTTGTTCCACTCTCTCTGGCTTCAGGGTAGCAGGAATACCACCAATTTATTTTTCACTGCAGGTGGGCGTCGGTGGGCTTTTTCAAGTACCTATGGCACTTACTCACTCTCCCATGTCTGCGTTTGTGTGTTTGTGTGTGTGTGTGTGTGTGTGTGTGTGTGTGTGTGTGTGTGTGTGTGTGTGTGTGTGTGTGTGTGTGTGTGTGTGTGTGTGTGTGTGTGTGTGTGTGTTTCTGAACTTTCAGGCAGGACAGTCGGAGTGTTTTCAAATGGTCTCTGTCTCTCTCTTTCTCTCTCTCTCTCTGTCTCTCTCTCTCTCTCTCTCTGTGTGTGCGTGTGCGTGTGCGATAATGAATGTTTGTACGACAATCCTGGAATGATAGCTCAGATTGCAAGTGTGAGCATTCGTGCATCTGCATAATTCCCCTCTGTGTGTATGCCTGTGTTGTTATGCAGTGGCAATTAGTGTGTGTGTGTGGACATTAGATTGTGTGCAGCTCCACTCTGTGTTTTGTTGTGTGTGCGTGTGTGTGATGTATGAGAATCAAAATGCCGAGCGAGGACGTTGGGAGCTTTAATTGAGTTCTAGACGGGTGCTGCCTTTTTTTTTTTTTTTCTTCTTTGCTGCACGATATTCATGTTAAAGTCCGATCAATAGATGTTATTTTTACTCTCGTCTCCTCCTCTCGCTTCTATCCCTTCATCTGCTCTCCTCCATTCATCATCCCATCAAAAAAAAAAAAAAAAAAAAAAAAAAAAAAAGTGAACATGCTGGCTCGTCCGCCCACATCCTGCTGCCAGTGTTGAGAGCTCGCACACATTGATCTCTCTCTAACAAGTTGGCCCAAGCCTCAGCCACTCCACACACACACCCCCCTCTCCCCCCACTCGCCCCCATCTGAGAGAGAGAGAGAGAGAGAGAGAGAGAGTCGGACCTGTTGGGGTTTTGCGCCCATAATGCTGCAGGGCTGCGCTATGACGCACTGCGCGAGGCTCAGGCAAATGAGAGCGGTGACTGATGTAAACGGGGCGCGCACACACACACACACACACACACACACACACACACACACCTACACACACCTACACACACACACAATCCACAATCAACGTCTCATCGTCGGACATCATATCATGCACAAACACTCTCACAACCTTGGGAGCACCTTGCTTATGATGCAGCATTCCTATGTTCATTGTTACACACACACACACACGCGCACACGTAGAGATAAGCTGCTGTTAATATCTCACTGTTTGTACCACGCATCATGCGGACAGAGAAAGTTAACCTGGCGTGTCACACATTGCACTATTTCAATTCTGAACACACACGTCTACGGTAATACATTGTTCATAGGGTACAGTGGCTGTAGATTATTATATATATATTTTTTAAATGTCTTAAATGCTGTTTTCAGTTCTATTTTCATGGAAATGCAAAGTTCCACGTGTGCGTGTATCTAATTGTGTGAGTCCCCTGAAAGCCTGTGTGTTTCCCCCCAGTCAAAGTGCTAAGCAGAAAAAAAAAAAAAAATAATGATTATCAATTTGCTCAGTAAACCCACTTTGACGTAATGTGCCTTTTGGAATCTCTTTTCCCTTGTTTTATATATTTGTTTTTTTAAAGTTCATTAGCCGAATGAATCAGCAAATCGGCCGGTGGTTTGTGTTTTTACCTCGGCGTGTTTCTGAAGCGGTTTTCAATTACAGGAAGAATGTAGGCTTCTTCATTTGCTCCCCAATCCAGGATCCATTCCCAGGCGCAGAAGTTGTTGTTTCATTCTTTCTTTGTTTTGGTGAATTAACTCTACATTGAACATCAGAGGAAGCAGTGATTTGTGTTACTGGGGACAAAAGGGAAACGTGACGCTAATCCAATGTGGATTATGGGCAGCTTTTAATGAAGTTCTGGGAACATGGTCGTGGTGCGGTGGAATGAATGCGTGTTTGTGTAGATCACACGCCATCATGTTGGTTCTTCACAATCTCACTGTTTCTTTCTGTTTACTCCATTATAAGATAGAAACTTGGTTTTTATGGATTCTTGAGGTAATGTGTGTTTTTTTTTTATATATACTTCAATAATCGCATAATATCATTCACCATTGGGAGATATTCATTTTTCCTCTGTTTTTGGTTCATCTAGTCCATTCAATATGTGAAAAATCAAGATGCATTCAATGCAATAATCTCAAGCAGTGTAGCCAATGGAATGATATAAGCACAGATTATGTAAACCATGTGCATTGAACTGAGAGGAGTAAATGCTTCAGGGCCATGAATCCGCTTCGGAAGTGATCACCGCAGTGTGTAGAGATTGTGTTATTGTTGGTGGCGCTCCCGCTTTGTGGACATCCTGTCAATGTGTGTTTGTGCGTGTTGCATCTAATCCAACAAGTGAACATGTCATGTACTCTGCACGTCTGCTTCTTGCCTTAAGACTCAATATCGGCACCAGTTGCAAGTTTATTCCTGCCGGGCCGAAGGTGTGTTTGTGTGTTTGTGTGTTTTTTTTGTGTTGAAAGGGACTGTTGCAAATTTCATTGATCTGCCTTTGTACCTGTTGGCACACGACAACTGCACTAAGCCTGCAAGATCCCCAATGACGAGACACACACACACACACACACACACACACACACACACACACACACCACACACACTTATTACGGTAAATGCATTGCATATTCATTTGCTTCCCACAAGTAATTCTTTAATCTTATTTATATTAAGAATATAATATATGCATATATGGATGCACTCTAAGAGCAGCCTGTAATTGCTTACTTATATTCCACTCAATGCTGATAAACCCCCCCCCCCCACACACACACACACACACACCCACCCCTATGGTACAGATGTTGTAGGGACAATCAGTAGCTGTGGCTGTGTCTAAGGAGAGAGGATTTATCTAAGGAGATTGAGTAAATCATTTATCTTGGTGTGTGTGTGTGTGTGTGTGTAAGTGTGTGTGATTGTGTGAACACGTTTACCAGTGACACCCAATTGCTTCAAGACAGATGGTAATCATTAACCTTAAATTCATTTTAACTTGCTCTTTAAAGTCCCTGGCCCTCACTCCCCCTCAGTTGGAGAAGTGATCACACTCCCTGTGTGAACGTGTGTGTGTGTGTGTGTGTGTGTGTGTGTGAGTGCACCATCAAACTTCCAAATGAGGTTTTTTTCAAAGTCAATCATCTGGGCTCTGAATGCAGGAAAGTACAGCCGGATAGATAAGGGGCTGGAACGCTTTGTGCCTGATTGCGGATGTAATAGTTTACGTTGTATAACAGTAAAACAGATTTTTTTTTTTGGAAACCCAGACACCTGAGACATGAACTCAGGGAAAATCTGGTGAAGAAAATGGAGATCAAAAACGCATCTGAAGTTTTATATATATTTAATATATATATATAATTTTTTTCTTGACCATCTTACGTAACCATGGAGGCACCTACCTTCATCGGACACACGGAACACAATAATCTCAGGAGGGATTCAGTGTGCAAAATATCCACCACTGGAGACATAATACTTTTCCACCTTAAGGTTTTTATTAAGGGCAGAGTCTGGGCCTACAGGGGTCAGTGTGCAGGGCACCGTGAACACGCATCCTTCACTTGGATCACTGTGTGTGCTCAAACCGGCTCTCAAACCAGGCACATTGAAAGTTGAAGGTTTTCCGATGGAAAATCTCTTCCAGGATCCCAGGAATATTGTCAGGACATTCAAGTGTAATCTACGGCAACACGCACGCCCAAAGACCGAGGGTACTTAAGTCCACATAAGTGGCCTTATACTGCTCTAACATGTACTCCTGTACTGTAGCATGAATCAACCTGGATTAGTAAATACAAGCGTATTCCGGGTATCGGTGTCACTTTGACTTTATGGAACAAAAGATGAATACATTCAGAGAAAGTTCTAACATGAAGCCATTCAAATAAAAAAAAAAACAAAAAAAAAATACACAGAGTGCATCCTGTATAACTGGCAGATCCTTCATAATATTAGATAACTATATCAATAATTATCAAGTAATAGTCAGATTGAAAGTCTGAATGGAAAAACCATCAACGATGGTGTTTTTCTGGCGTGCGTGTGCGTGTGTGCCCTCAATGGGACAGAACCAATCTTTTTTTTTTTTTCCTCACACCTTTTTTCCCCGCGTGTTGGTTCGACTCCCATCCACCCCCCCCCGCTTGAATTTTATCTTGGGCCTTGTACGTCTTTTGGGGACAAATCCCTGACTATTCAAGGTCTTGTCACGTGTTCTTGGAAATCTTTTTAGAGAATATTTCGATCCTTATCTCGGCGTGTCTGATTCTTGCTCCCGATGTGACCTTAAGTGATTATTTTGAGGAATTTGTTGGCGCCCCAGTCGGTTGATATTTATATCAGAGGGATTCAAACAAATTGGGCCTTGTCTTCTTCTGTCAAAACCTTTAGGGTTTATCATTTAAAATGTATTCATAATGTGTTTTTTTTTTATTATTATTATTTTTTTATTACAGCTCCCATAGCAGCTTAAAATGGCTTCAGACCCTGTCAGGTTTAATCAAATATTTAACAAACCATATTTACAATATACACATACTCATTTAATAAAAGACTTTTACATGAAAATCTATCATTTATAATTATCGGTGTTCAATAAATCAGAAATAGTCAAACGTATTGTTTTCACTGTTCTTTTAATTAAAAAATAAAAAAGAGAGAACATTTAGGTTCTGCTTCTCAGCTGAAGACGGGCTAAAGTTGTGACCCTTTTAAAGTTTTTTCTTTTTCTATTTTTATTTTATTTTTTTCCCTCTAGTCATCTCATAATGCCCTGAGGAAATGAGATGAGTACCACTAAGTGGATTTGCCAAGGCACCAGTGTGGAGCATTTTACTGTCACCTGTCCAAGTGCTTTAGCCCAGTGATTATTTGAGAGATTAAAGGCTGGGTGAGGACATTCCAAAAAATATTCCCACAATGCAACTGATGCCAGATCAATATACATGTAATTGCCGGGTTATGAGATGGGGATCGGGTCGGCCTCTCATCTGGTTTTTAGTTTCACCTGCTTTTATTGTTTTCTCCTTTGCTTTTGTTTCAACACTGTAGCTTATGTGTGTGGTGCGTGCGTGCGTGCGTGCGTGCGTGCGTGCGTGCGTGCGTGCGTGCGTGCGTGCGTGCGTGTCTGTGTGTGATAGCGAGAGAGAGGGTATTGGTGAGTAAACTTGATTGAGCTAATCTCATCTCGTGTGGTGAAGCTAAGGAACTTAATCCCTTTAAACGGGGTAAAAGTGCACGCGTGTGCGCGCGTGTGCGCGTGTACTAACATTGTTACAGTTGGTGCTATCGCACACGGCTACCGTCCTCACTGTAATTCAATTAACACGTTCATTATTTCCCCTGAGAGCCATATTTCGACACGACGTAACCGTTTAATCCAGATTATTGAATGTTCCCTGAATATTTGGGGAATATTTCAGAGGAATCATCCAAAGTTTCTTTTCCTTTCCACCCTCCACTCCTTTGCCTTTTTTTTTTCCTCTAAGAAAAAAGGTGGAGGAGTCTTATTAAATAATTGCTGGCGCAGGGCTGTTGCCGGTGGTTGGCGCAATGGATGTGCAATGCAGCTGTATGCTGATGGCTGCAGGTTTGTCTCACACGCACACGCACACACACACACACAGGTAGATTGGATATTGTCTGAGGCAGCCTTTATACCATTACAGATATTGACACAAAATTGGCACTAAGCTATAGTCCTCCTCCTCCTCCTCACCTTCTTCATCATCCTCTTGTTGCTGTGTGAAGTTGTGCATTTGTGTGTGTGTGTGTGCGCGCCTAAGTGTCTGTCTCTGACATTGCAGTCGCACAATGAATTTCTATGTCCTCAGTGATTATTTTTCTCTCACCTGGGTCTGTGTCTGACTTTTCTCTCTCCCTCCCTCGCTCTCTCTCTTTGTCTTTTTTTCTTTCCCACACTCCAGAGTTGTGTTGATGTTGCGACTCTCCTATTCCCATCGCTCCCTCTGTCTGCATACTGTTTTCTTATGCTCCCTCTTTCTCCACGTCCTTAGGGGTTCACACCGCGTATAGGAAATGTATATATATTTTTTCTTGTGTAGTCTCTCTCTCTGCCTTTTTATTTTATTTTTTTTGATTCTCGCTCTTTTTCTTCTCTGTTTTTATGTCTGTACCTTGCTGTCCTCTCTCTCTCTCTCTCTCTTTTAAGATGTTCTGCCCATCACATACTCCCACCAGTTATTGTCACAGCTGTGTTGTCCCAGTCAGATGTTCGTTATAAGTTTGCTGCACAGTGTGTCCTGTGTGTGTGTGTTTGCGTGATTTTGTGTGCACGTGCGTGTGTGTGTGTGTGTGTGTACAGAGCAGTGCCATGGTGGCGCCTCTGGTTCCTTCCCACGTCCCAACTGAGCACGTGTGAGAGGCAGAAAGTGATGGAGAAACCAACACTGGGAGCCATTGTGCATGAATATATCTTGTCTCCCTCTTTTCCTCCCTCGGCCTCTCACCCTTTTTCTCTCTGTGTGACTCCTTTGTCTGCTGCCTCGCTTCATCTTAGATCCACTGCTATTATTTTCAAATGAGAAATAGTCATACGTGCTGTGCTCCATTCTACATCCAGCAGATTTTTGATTGACGCGCACAAATCTGACTGTTCAATCACCGCCCCTGTGTACACCCTCCTGATTTAAAGTCTTTAAAAAGCCAAGCATGCAAAGTGGTTGACTGGTGACTAGATTTACCTGATTTTAGGGCCGTGGAACTTTTCTGACAGCGGCAATGTTATTTATTTTTTCTATAAATGGCCTCCATCCCAAATGCTATAATAACATTTTGAATGGAATTGATGAAACATATGTATCTGCTTTGTATGTCGATTTATATTTGAAAGCTTTAAGATGTCCAGAATGACCTTTTTTTTCCAGTCTTTCTGCCTATAGCTTGGAAACTGGAAAAAGTCAATATTTTTAACCGACTACAGAACTTTTATATATTTTTATGAATTTATTTTACACAGGCATCATAGCATTTTAAGTATTATTTAACAAGGCCCTAATTGTGTAATTAATATGGGATAGTTATTTGTTCAGCGACAGTTTTTCCATCTCCAGTGGTTCACTCCACCATGAAACAACTGTGTAACCATGACTCTAACTTAGTGGGGTTTGTGTTATGAAATGTGAGTCTCTCCTGGTGTGTGACACGTTGCATAAGTCGGCCATGAAGTGTGTAGATGTGAAAGAGAGCCGGGGGAAAACAATCTCCCCACCTACGAGTTAGGTTTTAGATGATTGATTGATTGATTGGTTGGATTTATTCTAGCAATTGATCCTATTTAAAAAAAATTAAAGATTTCTTATTTTAAACGCACTCAAGGAACAATTTCTGGATTATTATTATATATTTTTTAAGCTTTAACAAAATATCTCTATCCTGTACTTCTTTAACCTCAAGTGTCTGTGTTGTCGAAAACAGCCACAGTTCCCCCGGGAGAATGGCTTCCTTTTTTTTTTCTTACTCAAATAATAAATACAATATCTGCAATTCATCCTGTGCAAATTTAAATATGCCCTATGTTGAGCGTAGTTCGGCTGTAGTCACAGCCATTGCTGTCAACCCTGTCACCCTTACTTCAATGCAGTCTCCACATTCTCACTATATAGTACACAGTATAGTGTGAAATGTATATATTAAATATAAAATGGGACAGAAACGAAAGAAAGTGTTTTGGAAGTATATTTTATTATATTTAGAAATGTTCACCTAGTAGTTTTTTGTTGTTGTTTTTATTTCACGCATTATTATTTTTTTTAACCCAAAAATCTGTAACTTTGCTTCTGGGAGTATAAACGTAAATCCTTTCCATAATTTGACTTAATGCTTAAACCAAATGACTCAAATAACTAAAATAATAAAAAAAAAAGATTGAAGGATTCCAAAACATGAATTAGTATTAATTCGATTTTTGCAGCATTGACGTTTTTGCTGAAAGCATTAAAAAAAAACCAAAAAAAACAAACCAGTGTTGTCGTTGCCATTCAAAACCACATGTGGATGCGAAACCATGGAAGCAAGGAAGGAAGGGAGGAGAAGTAGTGGAGGATTTGGAAAGAGAAGGAGAGCAGTTTGCCAGCGGAGACGAGTGTGCCCAAGTAAATATGGGTTTTTCTTAATGAGGCAGGAGAAGTGTGCACCTGCTACGCGCACACACACACACACACACGGCCACACACAGAGTCCACAGGTGAATATCAGAGCTTCGCTGGATCTGTGGCTTTTTTCTCCTGTGGCACTTGTCGAGACGTGGAGCCAATATCAATGTGCAGCTGCCAGCCTGCCAACCACTCTATAGCGAGAGAATGAGGCAGAAAATGGAGAGAGAGAGAGAGTGGGAAATGTTTCACAGTGTGAGTGAGTGAGTGAGTGTGTGTGTGTGTGTGTGTGTGCGTGCGTGTGTGTGTGTGTGTGTATTAAATGTGTCCAAAGTTCGTCAGAGTGAATAATTACATCATTGTACCTGAAACTCTGTAGCGTGATAAATATTTATATCACACAGGCTGGAGTGTGTTTTTGTGGGATAAATGTTGAGTCACTTCATTGTGTGTGTGTGTGTGTGTGTGTGTGTGCGCGCGCTGTAAATCGCAGTGTGTCTTTACTCTAACATTAGACAGTTGTGAAGCCTCCGTCATTAATCACTCGCCTTTCCTCCAGAAGCTCACAGCTGCACTCTTTCACTCTCCTCTCCTCGCTCCCTCCATCACGTTCCGCCCTCCTGCAGAATGCTAGGTTAAAATCTGAATTCCGCTCACTCCGTCCCATGGATTCTGCGTATTGTGCCAAACTTCCTAACCCCCCCCCCCCCCCCACACGCACATTAACCCATTCTCTTTTTCTTCACCTTTCTTTGCGGTCCGTCCATCACTGCTGCGCCGCTTTTTCTCACACACCTCCTGCGGCTTTTCGTGCCCGTCATCCATCCGTCCTTCCCTCCCTTTTTTTTTTTTCCTTCCTTCCATCTGTTTGTCCAGCTCTGGTTCGGTTTGAGAAGGTTGGCATGGCAGCCTGGCACAAGCGCCCAGGACTCCCAGTTAGACCCCTGGGGTGCCCCTCGGGGGAATATTGGGCAATCTACTGTAAATGCTTCCACATATCACTCCTACAGCCTTTTCTCCTCTGAGGTTCGCCTGTGAACACACAACACCATCTTGCCGTACACGGGGCCCTCTATTTATCACATTTGGTAGTAAAATCGTGAAGAATGTGACACATCTATCAGGAGACTTCCTGCTACTTGACTTATCGGTAACAGTATCCTTATAATGGGAAGCCTGCAGTTTTTACACACCAGAGGGTGTCCACAGGTGTTGGGGGTGTAGTGCAAAATGTGGAAAAAAAAAAAGAAAATACTTTTGCCTCTCTCCAGAGGGAGCCCTGTCTAATCTGATGAATTACTGCAGGGGATCTCGTTTGATTTAGCGATGATGGATGCTGAAAACTTTTTATAAGGTTAAGAAAGAAGTCAGCGAACCATTTTTTGTTATATACAGTTTATTAAAAAAAATACAAATAATCAGTTAACTTTGTGATTAAAGTGTGTCACTCTTAATGTTGATTTTGATTGTGTTAGATTTATTTGTGTAACATTATTTAGTATTCTGGTAGCAATTACCATGTGGCATTACCAATAATCCAGAATTTGTGTACTATTTGAATATGAATTTTTCCAAATCCATGAAATAATAGGCAATCGCCTGAATGGAAATGAGAAATTTTGCATTTTTCACAGAATTTTACATTTTTAAAAAGGTTAGGGCTTAAAAAATGATATCTCATTTTTTGCCAAATGTACACATTTGGCAAATAACCTGAGGGCTGTAAATCTTCCCACCGAGGACCCCTCGAGGAAACACCGTATTTGAATTGGCAAAGTCTCCTAACAACCTACGAGGTGTTGCAGTTTCCCCTCCACAGCTCTTTGCTTGCTGGGGTGAAAAAAAATGCTTTACACTGTCAAATTCCTCCCTGGCTCTCACTCTCTCCTTTGGAGCTCCTGCACTGTGATTTTTTTTTTTCAGATTCTGCTCTTCCTTCCTGACACACTTTGCACTTGCACAAAAAAACAGTCGGAAAAGGTGTGTTTTGGATTCGCCCTCCTCTGCCGGTTATTGTGCGGGTGGTTGTTTTTAAAAGGTCGAGGGAGGATAAAGAAGCAGAAAGAAAAGCACCGCAATGAATCTGAGTGAAAATCAATGCCCCCCCCCCCCATTTTTTTATCCACCTCGCATCGCACAAACATGAACACACCCGCACTTCGCTCGTTAGAGGAAGTGAGTGGTGGGCAAAAAAAAAATGGAGAAGCTCCTGTTCATTTGGGGTTGACTTCTTGGAGGGTGGCCAGCTGTGTGTGTGTGTGCGCGTGTGTGCGACATTGCGGGGGCACTTTAGGCCGAGCATCGTTTGGACACATGACTGTATTGGAATTATTTTTCCCTGTTTTCACAGGTTTGTCAGTTATTCTTTAAAAAGTGTATTTTTAATTCATATGAAATATTTATTATGGAGGTCCTGGTTGGAAAGAGATGACTCCATAGTTTATCCTGGTCCTTTCTGGCGAAACCAATAGCCGTCATCGTCGTCGCTGGGATTTTTTTCTCGGCCGGTACAATGGGACCAGGACAATCCCTTCATCTGGGATCAATTAACCAAGGCGGGCGAGGCTTCTGACTCTACCGAACATAATGATAGGCTTTCAACCAGTAATGTCTTTGTTCTGGATGGTTCGGTTTGTTTTTTCCTCCTCTGGTCAGATGCGAGTTTCTAAGGGGACGCATCGGAGAAGATCCATTTCCTCCCTGTTGTTATTTTTCCCGGACTTTCCATCGCGTTTGAAGTCTCCTTACTTCATTAAAACTTCGGGCTGGGCAATCATGAGAGCGGCAGAGAATGCCACGCAGAATGGCATCTTGGGCCGGAACGGCGGTTAACATTTAATGTCCGTAACCCCGAAATGGCTTCTCGAATGTTTCCAGCAAACGGAACGGGATACCGCCCAACGCCCTTCGTGGACGACATCCTCATTTGGGCCGCAAGCGAAATCAAAGATGAACCACAAGGCGAAACGAGACATTTGTTCTCTCCTTCACACGGCATGTAAAGCCACTGTCGTATCATAGACACAAAGGCTTTCGGGTGGAATGTGGGAATCAACACAGACCCGCGCAGACCGAGAAAAATAACACCATTTAATGCGCAAATTATACAAACAGGTGCAAGTGATGCATATCAAACGCCGCGCTTGGCTTTAGGCCGCCTTCTAAAGGCCAAATTTATCACAGGCAGATGGTCACTTATCTGACTCTGGCTCAGACCCACCGTTCTATTTTCGAATTCTAATTCCCCAAATTTGAAGTCTTTCTAAATTCTCTCACAGTGCATCAGGCTTCCAATCCCTTTGGTAATTAGAAAGGCACCGTTCAAGAGACATTCCAAAAGGAATGTCGTTTGTAAGGCATGTGCAACTTTCGAAGTATCTTGTTTCTCACCATTTTTGTAATAAAACTGAGAAACTGTGTTTAATGCAAATAAGGCACATCCGACTGAGTCATAAAAAAAATAAAATAAAAAAATAAATACCGGTGGTGATACTGGGACTGATTTCAGAATCCATTGACCCCCAGTGACACAATTAATGAAGCTTCACAAATCCCCCGTGCGTTTCATATGGGAAACCACAGGTTTTTGGTGGTGGTAGTGGAAGGGGGGGGGCAGGATTTTAGCAGGCCTTGACCTTTGCTCTGCGCGGCTGTAATGAGGTGCTGTCGGACGTGTATTCAGGTGAACGTCCCTGCGTTATGACTGACAGCTCTACCACACCAGGTCCTGCACTGTGCTGTCAATCAAAACCGCTGTGATCGTTGACCCTAAGAAAACAGCCGTTAACTCACAAGCTTTACAGTCAAGAGTGTGTGTGTGTGTGTGTGTGTGTGTATATGTAATAGTGTGTGTATGTGGCTAAAAATAGCCTGCGGGCCTCCTGTTTGTAGGCGTGGGGGACAGTGTTTACAAGGTGCCCAATGCATCTCTTTCTTGTGTTTGTTTTTGTGTGTGGTTGTGTTATCGAAATTTTTATAGGGGCCACTTCCCAAGAAATGCATGTCTGTGTGGACTCTGCAGGAGTCCAGATTGGCTGTAATACAGTATATTTATATGTACGTTCTTTTTATTATAAACCTAGAAAATATGTCTGACGACGCTCTGACTCGTGTTTCTGACTTTTTCCTCTTTGAGGTCAAATGCAAACTAGTCGTGTTCTGAAATGGATCGTTAGGCTGCGTGTATCTGAACGATAATGCGGATGTCTGATTGTTCTTTATTAAGATCCAAGATGATCCCATCAGCAAATCTCACACGGCTGAAATGTCATCCTGGGCGACCTGGCTTATCTTGCTGTGTTGTGATGGGTGGCTGAGAGGAAGTCATTAGTGCCCCGTTCCTGTCCCCCGCCCAGCAGCATCATGGGAGGGGATGAGACAGTCTCTGTGCTGTGCACAAGACTTGGCACATCCTGTCTGACTGCTGAATTGACATATTTTGTTATGTATTAGTTTTGTGTGTGTGTGTGTGTGTGTGTGTGTGTGTGTGTGTGTGTGTGTGTGTGTGTGTCGTTATACTGGGGTCATAGTTAAGGTTGAGGCTTGGCCAGTGTGGAGCCAGTATGAAGTTTTTTTGGCTCGTTGCTGTGACTTTGGCACAGTGAGCCTATGTGTGGGTTTGTATGTGTGGGTGTGTTTGAGCGTGTGTGTGTGTGTGTTTTTTTTGTCTTATTTTTTCAGGAGATCAGAGTAGGATCAAGGTCATGAAGGTTTTCCTCCACACTGACCTGCAGGCTGGCTTTTGTCCTGTAGACGAGGTGTGGACCCTAGATGGTGCACAGGTCACAATCAGTTTAACCCTACGAGTCAACACGGCATTGTATTGTTGCACTCGTTACTGTTTCCCCTTATTTTCGTTAACAAACACGTTTGATTGGTTAGAGAAAAATGAAAAAAAAACAAACTCAAAAGCACAAATGGCATTATAATGTATGTAACTCTATTGGAAAATGAACAGTGGTGACCTCTCGCAGTTTCCCGCGTTTTATGGTGGAATTACGGTCCCTTTATTGTTGTTGATGCTTGTGGTGTGTGTGTGTGTGTGTGTGTGTGTGTGTATACCTTTTGATTCAATAGCTAATTTCCCTGTCTCTGTTTCCAGATGTATGGGCGCTACACGCAGGAGCTCGGTGTGTACGCCAAAGAGGAGGCGGCTCGGCTGAGGGAGAGCGGGCAGAGGCGATCGGTCAGCGATCGAAGCCGGGCGCTGGACCTGCTGGAGTACGACAAAGGGCGCTGCGCCAAGTGTCGCAGTAAGTTTCATACACTCTCACAGCCAGTGTGTCAAAACCCCCCACCCCCCGTTCCCTTTAAACTACAGGTGCTTCCACTTTGGCACATTTGTATTATAAGGGCAATAAAAAGAGAGATTACACATGACGGTGAAATGCTTGTGCAATCTATCTATTTATTTCCAGATCAGAAAGGTATTTATCTACTATATCTATCCACATGTTATTACTATTGAGATGAGGAGGGCAATGTGCCAACAATGTACCTGACTCATTTTTACAGTAGTGTGGAAAAAGTGCATTTGTACCATGGATAGCTGAATGGGAAATACATAATGAAATAATTCATGCGTAATAAATGTCTTGAAAACCCTTTGGAAAGATATAAATGAATCTCCAAAATAATAATAATAATAATAGTAATAATAATGATAATGATAATGATAATGATAATGATAATAATAATAATAATAATAATGATAATAATAATAATAATAATAATAATAATAATAATAATAATAATAATAATAATAATAATAAATTCCAAGAGAAATGCTGACTGATGACTGAGGTCAGCAAAGTAAATGTCATGTATTTTTTACGTCACAGCTGCAGTGGGACCTATTGGGATTAACTGGTGCATTATATCCGCCACGTTGAGAGAGAGAGAGAGAGAGAGAGAGAGAAAAAAAAGTATATAGTATATGCTCCATAAAGCAGCTTGAACCAGCCTCAGCATCACTGGCCCAAAGGGGAACATTATTTTTACATTATTGTAGTGCTGAAAAGTAATTATGACACTTTTGCTGGTCTCAAATGAACGTAATGCTATACTCTTTATTTTTCCTTTGGGAACATTGATCATGCTGGATAGAAAATAAAAATGAAAACTATTTGGTGTAGGACGTGTGCATGGCATGTCGGTATATCGCCCCATTTTAATGGACCAGCGGATTCCTGTTTCCGCTGCCCTTTTATCTCTCGACTGTTAGTGGTGATAATACTGAGTTAGCCAAGATTGTGTTTATAGGACACGTAACAGGATAACACGGGATATAATCAGAAATGGTTGATTTTAAATCCACGTGAACGATGAGAGGAGGCATATTCTGATCCCAAAACCTGATCCTGGTCCCAAACCTCTAATCAAAATTCTCAGACAGTTTTTTTTTTAGAGATAGAGATTAGATGTATAAAGGTCTTACCACGAAGTGTTCTTCTCTTCACCTCCTCTCTTGCTGATGATAACAATCTTTAATCCAAACTTTTTTTTTTCTGAGCCACATGGCGGAACTATGTGTATTTCCACTTATGGAACCTTGGGATTATCGATATGATCCGTTTCTTGGAGATGAACCCTGGTTTGAGTGAGTCTGAAACTATAATAATAGTAAAATATATCTGGAATAGGTGTTCCTGGGGCAACATTCTTCCTAGAACTAATCAGTGTACTATTAAAAAAAAAAAAAAATGAAGCCTTTTTTTTTCTCCTGTTTGTTGACTGAATCACTGCTGATGAGCAGGCGTAAATCAGTTTCTGTGTAAACAGAGTGCCCTCTGCTGTTGACAAGTAACCAACACACGGCAAACTAATCAAATATACACAAGACGCTATTTGAATCCAAATCCTGTGTGTGTGTGTGTGTGTGTGTGTGTGTGTGTGTGTGCGCTCGCGCGCGCATGTGTGCGTGCACGTGTGTGTGTGTCCTAATCTCAATGATGAGTGTTGCTCTTGTTTTGCTGGTTGCTGATGAGTCGGCTTTCCATCTCCATCTCCCCCCATCTTCTCTGTCCTCCTCTTCCTCTCATCTACTCTGGGAGGATCTGGGTACTGAAATTCCAGCGACTGGATTGATTTGGCCCTCAGGAGGTAGATGGAAATATAAGGGAACACACACACACACACACACACACGTGTGTGTGTGTGTGTGTGTGTGTGTGTGTGTGTGTGTGTGTGTGTGTGTGTGTGCTCGCGCATGTGTGCGTGCACGGGTGTGTGTGTCCTAATCTCAGTGATGAGTGTTGCTCTTGTTTTGCTGGTTGCTGATGAGTTGGCTTTCCATCTCCATCTCCCCCCTTCTTCTCTGTCCTCCTCTTCCTCTCATCTACTCTGGGAGGATCTGGGTACTGAAATTCCAGCGACTGGATTGATTTGGCCCTCAGGAGGTAGATGGAAATATAAGGGAACACACACACACACACACACACACACACACACACACACACACACACACACACACACACACACACACACACACACACACACACACACACCCACAAACACACACACACACAAGATAAAGGCATAAAACATGAAGCGATGGGCTGAAAATATATGTAAATTTGAAACTAACAGATTCACACATTCCCCTTTATGACAGCGGGGGCAGTGGGAGATGGGGAGGTTAGCTGACTCTTGCACACACACACACACACACAGACACACACACACACACACACACAATTCACAGTATCTTTTCCCCTGTTCAAGGTAAAATGTATTGATGGCAGAGCAGCTTAAACCACAGGTAGTGTTTCTTTAATTATGGCCAGCGGTGTGTGTGTGTGTGTGTGTGCGTGTGCGTGTGGTGTGTGTGTGTGTGTGTGTGTGTGTGTGTGTGTGTGTGCGTGTGCGTGTGTGTCATTACATTTTTATAACATCTTTCAAGAGCTGAACTCAATTATTGAACATATAACTAAATTGACAACATCTGATGTCGGATGGTAGTGGTACTGATGACGATGCTGGATAACTCTTGTTTTTATTTGTTGTCAATATGATCATTTTCTTTAACATTTTACTTAAAAAAACAAAATGTTAAAACTTGGTCAAAATTCCACATGCTTGTACGACAGATTTAAGATGATTGCATATGAGATGTATTTTCATCCAAGCATTCCCAAAAGGCCACGTCTGGAGCTTATAGAAAAAAGCAGCAGTGCAGCTATGCTCTGAACCGAGATAAGATGTTCCCCAGTAGAAGACTTGTGAAGTTTAGAATTTATTTACGTTTTTCTTTTTTTTTTTCCCTAAGCCTTCAGCAGGTGACTTTTAGGCTTAACTGGTTCTGCCCCTCCAGATACAGCCCCACATCTATCCTTCACTTCAGAGGCAGAGCCCAGTCTTGCCGCCTCACCTTTGCCTTTTTGCAAAGCTGTGGAAACGCTGAGTAGCTCGTTTTTGAGGATCTGTGATGCGCTGAATATCAAACAATCAGAGAAACTTGTTCTAAGTCACTATTAGACACATGGAAATGTATGGAGCACCCCTGATTCCTGGAAGGTGCTTCAGTAACTTAATATGTTGTTTTCTTGCAACTTCTATAAGTGTGCTGGTGTCAAATGTAAAAACAATGCTAATCATTTTACTGAGTGGTAAAATCTCTTTACATTTTTGCCTCATTGAACATTTTTTATGACCATCCTTCGTATGAACCAGTTCACATTCTCAACTAGACACTGTCAAAGATTTTTGATTTGATCTTAAATGTTATAGATTTTGAATTACGCACATTTTTATTACATTTTTTTTTAAGTCTAAAAACTCATTCGTATGTCGGTCTATGTGAGGAATGGTACAGTCATAGGTCCAATTGTCCTTTTGGTGGGCTCATGCATACAATAATTTACCTCAAAAAATGCACTGGTTATTTTAGTGAAGTAAAACTACATCAGGGGGGTTTAAGAGAATGAATGCACATAAATGCAGAGAGTAAAGCACCTTCTGCTCAATAAAACACAAACGGGGAACAAGGAGCACTCGTAGCTTTTCATAGCCACCGTGGCTCCATTTGGAAATGGAACGCTGGAAAAAAAAAAAAAAAACAAGTGGCGGAAGAATGAACATACGGTGTTTGCACCGGCTGTTGGATGTTCAACCACCCAGTGGAGTCCTTCGGGGACCGGGGATGTCACAGTTTGTGTGTGTGTGTGTGCGTGCGTGCGTGTGTTTTGTGTGTTGGCCAGCAGGGGGCAGCATTGAGCTTCTCTGCAGCAGGGTCACAAGGCTCTGGTTCAAAAGCATGGGTAGAAATAAATCACAGACCCCTGAGTCCCCTCTTACTACATCACTCGGCCACCAACAAATAATATGTCTTTATTCTTTGCATCATTATGATTTTTGACATGAGGTTTATATGTAACCCTTTATATCATTTCGACTATGTTCGGAGTTATTTCATTCTATTCAATTCCCAGTGTGTGTGTGTGTGTATTCTACAGGTTGATGGCATAAAGATACCGTGTCCGATGTAAGACTCGCCATTTTAAATTGAATCCCCATTCAATTAGGGGGTTGAAAGGAAAGAGTTACATAAGCAGTGTGACCACGTAACAGTGTCTGCACGTGTGTGTGTGTGGGATTGCAGTGTAACAAATTGGACGGACATAACGTTTTCAGATACACAAGAGACCCTTGCCCTGCCACACACACACAAACGTGCATTCTCTGTCTCTGTCTCTGTCTCTGTCTCTGTCTCTCTCTCTCTCTCTCTCTCTCTCTCTCTCTCTCTCTCCCTATTTATTTTAAATCTCAGTCGCAAACTGTCCTTTCTTTACGTTTTTGTGTGTGTATATATGTGGGTAAGTGTTTTCTTTTTCTCTGTCTCTATTTGTTTTTGTATCCCTCAGTCCACCTGCACCACCATGTCATATAATTGGTTTCACACACACACACACACACACACACACACACACATTTTGCTTCAACAGGTGTGATGTCAGCAGGAGCTCAGCATGGCGCCACATGTTGCTATGGTGACCGGCAGGCGCCTAGCGACCAACAGTTGCTCGCATGCTGTCATCTTCGTCTACGCTCTCCTCGCCATCTTATTGTCTCCTCATCTCTGTTGTCGCCCCCCCCCCCCATGACTGTCTCTCTACACTACGTACCGTTACCTGTGTGTGTGTTCTTGTGTTGTTGTTGGTGTATGAGTACCCCTGCAGGTGTGTGTGCGTGTGCGTGTGTGTGTCTGTGTGTGTGTGTGTGTGTGTGTGTGTGTGTGTTGACTGACTTGCTAATGTTGTCACAGCTGGTTAGGAGGGCTTTGCAAAACAAAAGCTTTTTATCGGACTGGAATTCTGACACTACGACCAAAATAAATATCCAAATACTTTCCACATGCCAGTTAAACTAAAAGGACAAATACAACCTGTCAGTAATGGACCAGTAACACAGAGAGAGAGAGAGAGCGGTGAAAAGAATAATTAAAAAAGAAATGAAAACATTTTCTATTTTTCACAATTTCAATAGGATTTTAATTTCATATCAAATAATGAGTTGTACTGTACATCCTTTGGAAAAAAGAGATCAAGTAGATCGCACACACACACGCACGCACGCAGCATGCACCGTTCAATTGTAGGTTGCGTGTCTGTTTGTTCCAGGGAACTCTCACTTTAATATATCAAGTAACCAAGGAGACTCGGGCCGCTGATCAATATTTGATTTATGGTCACCCGAGCAGTGTGTGTGTGCGCGTGCGTGTGCGTGTGCATGCGTGTGCGCCTTTTACTACAGAGGCTCAGGGACAGTTGCTTGAGCCAAGATGGCTCCCCTACCCCTGCTGAGGATGCTCACTTCCTAGTTAATATATATACGTACTGCCGTTCTGGGCTGCTACTTCTAAAAAAAACCCAGAAATGTCACTGCACAAAATTAAATGTCATAGTTTTTCGACTATCATCCCTATAGTTTGGGGGATTTTAGTTTAGCCATTTGGTGTGTGTTGGAGAGTGGTGGGTTGCATATTGAGTCTTTTTCATGGACGCACGGCGCAGAAGTCATCATGGCACAATTTCACTCGGCCCTAATCGCTGTCCAATCAAATTCCACTGCCGCCAGTGAACTAATCAAAAATAATCATTTGTCAATTAAGTGTCCTTAAATGTCAATCAAAAAGTTTTTCTGCTGTCAGGTCTGTTTATGTCGGCGATGCCGTAAGCGATTTGCGCCGATGTTAGAAACTATTGGATAATGACACACAGTAACCTAACCTAGGAAGAATTTAAGTATCTGATCGAATTCAATGTCATTTTGAGGTGAATTTTAGTACAGAAATATACATCAACAGTGTGTGTGTGCTGTTGAGTTTTTACTGTGTCAATTCTTTTTTTTTTATGTGTTTGGATTATAATATCAACATGTGGCTTTTACAGGCGTCTCCTCTCAATGTAAAATCAATAGTTGGTAAAAAAAAACAAAAAAAACACATTTTTCTTTTTCTTTGGTTATGGCGCTTACATGTTACTATCAGTCCCATGTACCACTCCATTTCCTCCCTCACTTCCATTGGTCCATCCTTCATTCCTTTTTTTTTTTTTTTCGCTATTCCTGTCTTCTCCATCTTTCTCCCCTCTTTCCCCTTTTCCTACCTCCGCTTTTCCTCTTCCGTTTCCTCTCCAATCCATCACCTCCTCCACCACCCACTCTTTTTCTCCCGGGTACCATCCAAAGTTTGTGCGTGCGTGTGTATGTGTGTGACTCCCCCACCTGAGCCCCCCTTTCTGAATTATTACTCCCTAATCATCAGTGATCCCAAAGCCTATCCACTCAGTTCCAAATATTGTTTTTCCTTACTTTGCAGATTTGTTTTCAGACTTGAATGAAAACGAACAAACTCTATATTTTTTCTTCCTTCTTGTGAAAAAACAATTTTGATTCCAACAGAAGAAATACATATGATGAAATACGTCTATTTCTCTTTTTTGCTACAGATGATCTATCAGCTTTTGTCCTTATCTGACTTTTTCTAAAAACGGAATATTATTGATTGGGATGCGACAGTACATGATTGATCTGATACTGTTCTGATTGATGGCATTTCATATACTGATCAATAATACTCTGGCAGGCCATTGAGATTTTTGCTTAAAATGACTCTCAATGGAATTTGATTTTTTTTCAGAAAGAAAAGCATAATTAAAGTTGATTGGGGGGAAAAAAAAAGGGAGCACACAGTGAAGTATACAATACACAGTACAGTATAAGTATTTATAAGAAAATATATGATCTTATATAAGACAATATACCACAGTTAAGTATTGTATATAGCTCCTAATCTATGATTGTACCATCATTGGCGATTTCCACAATGATAAATATTTCTTCTTCGATAAAGACAGCATTTATTATTAAATATATATTTAATATCTATATTTCATCTTCACTATATTTCCTCTATCCTTTTTTCTCCCATTCCACCTCCTCTTCTCTCCTCACATGGAAGGAAAAAAAAATAAATAAATCACACACTCAGGCATGGTCACTGCTGGTGTTTTTAACTCTGTGATGTGGTTTATTTGTCCCTCAGGGTCAGGGTACCCGTATGTTCTGGAACCACCAGCCCAGGACTTTATCTCTGGTAAAAAACTAAAATAAAATTAAAAACCCCAGCTCCCCAAACTACCAGCACCTCGCATCTCGCTGCTACAGCTAATACAGCTGCATTACTACTCCATCATTAATATTTAATAAGCACTCCCTAAGTGTTGCTTCAACTTTATAAAGCGTAAACAGCCCCCCCCCTCTCTCTCTCTTCGCTTTTCAACCTATTAATGCTGCTAATTGTAAAAAAAAAAAAGTATCTGGTTTGGCTTTATGTGTGTTTGTGTGTGTGTGTGTCTGTTACACGCAAAGCATGATCTGAAGTCTGATAATCCTACACTTTACAAAGAAGCACCCACAAACATGCGCACGCACACACTCTCACCGCCTGGCTTAATGTAAATCAGCAGCCAACATAAAAAAAAAAAAAAAAAAAATCTGTGTGTGTGCATTTTATTCCCGTTACGCCGTGTGTTCCTTTGCCAAAAAAGGCCAACTCCCCCGGCCTGGCCGTATTACAGCTCGCCTCCAGCGCTAATGGAAAGTAATGAAGAGCTCTGAACATCTTAGTTTACCAGTGTGTGTGCGTGTGTGTGTGTGTGTGTGCGCGCGCGCGCCTAAGTGTGTGTGTGTGTGAGTGCGATACGGGAGATGAATGGTTCTGATTAGGCTGTGCAAGCTGCAGACAAACACGATGATCAATGTCTCCCTTCTTACTGCTGCAATTTGCCGTGGCCACGCACGCACGCACACACACTCGTGCATGCGTGGGTTTTTCCGTCTGCAGTGTGCAAGCCTGTGTGTTTTTGTGTTGTGCGTTCGCCCGCAACTTTTAATACGTTTTGTTTCTCCAAAGATTGATGCTCTGTGTGCTTCATTTTCCCCCTTTCATATGAATAATTTCCCACACAAACACACACACACACACACACACACACACACACACTGCAAGTAACCTCTATAAAGTAATGGTACATATATGTATATACAGTTGTGTGTGTTTGTGTGTGTCTGTGTATGAGCACATTTGCTGTCATTTTAAAGGATAACCAAGGTATGTGCAATGGAAATGCCGTGAAAATGGTTACGCCAGGGTATGAAAGTGTAAATCAGCACGCCTGGGTGTGTGCGGAGGACTGCGGAAACGGAAGCGCTGACTCGACAGCAGCAGAGCGGGGTGGCAGGGGTGAGGTGGGAGGAGGAGGGGGGGGGGGCAAAACCGAGAGAACGGGGGAGTAAGAGAAATAAATGGATGCAGAGCGGAAATGGATGTTTGATTTACAGGAGAGGGAAAACTCAATAGCAGAGAGAGAGAGAGAGAGAGAGAGAGAAGGAAATAAAAAGCGGGGGAGTGGCTGACAATGGTCTGGGGATTGGATGGAGGAGATAAATGGAGATGGAGAATGAAAGAGGTGATGAGAGAAGGAGAGAGAGAGAGAGAGGGGCAGAGAATTAGCAGCAGATCCCCATGGCTTTTGGTTGCCCCAGCTTTCATCCAGGAAATGAAACAACTTACTGTGATTAGCCTCAGCACCGACGCAACCACGCACACACCCACACACACACACACACACACATGCAAATGCAAACACAAACAAATAATACAAAAAATATATTCCTCAATAAACACAAACTTGCCCACATTTAAGCTGATGGGCTTTTACTGTCATCATCAGTGTCACCATCTGCTTTTCTTGGCTCAGGCATGTGCATGTATCTGCAGTGTGTGTGCGCGCGCGCGTGTGTGCGTGCGTGCGCCAGGGGAATGAATCTTGCCGCTGCCGTCTTCGTCCTCGGCGTCGGGAGCTCAGCTGATTTTGTTCATCATCAGTGTTTGACTGTCGCTTTATTGAGGATCATAAAACGGAAGCGTCGCATCGTTCGCCTCCACTCAGAGACGTGCAGAGTAAACGCACCTCCGCGCACGGGAGTTATTTCAAACATGTACTGTCAAACAAAAAATGGAATAAGAAAAAAAAAAAAAAACATTGTTTAACCTCAACGATAAAACGATCAGCTGAACGGTCACAATTTGCACAAAAAAAAAAAAAAATGTGATTTATTTATTTTAATTTTTTTCCTGAAAGGCTTATTTCTAATTATGTTAAAACAAGCGTGAACATCGGCTGATTAATTTTTAATGGGAGTTGAAAGCCGGGCTTCTCCTCTCCGCTGTTTTGACCTTTACAGCGCAGAGTGCAGACGGAAAGTTTCTCTCTGCTGGCTTTGAGACAAAGTTGTGGATATGAGTGATGCACCAATGGATCTTTTTGTATCTAAATATTTTTTTCATATTTGATGTAGTTGAAAGGCAGTTAATTCAGTCATTTTTCCATTGGGCCACCGAGGCTGGATTACAAATACTCAACTCTGTGTCGATTTTGGCACAATGTCGGCACAAAATCTGGCTCTCGTCGTTGATATAAATATATATTTAAAACCCCTGATTCCTGAGGTGGACGTTACCATGACAGCGAAGCTGGGGACTCCTAGTCCAAGGAAAAAAAAAAAAGAGAGATTTCGGCGTCAGTTTGGCTGGTTCCACAGCTCTGATTGCACAGAGGGGCACGAATGACCCCATGGAGGGATGGAGGAGAAAAAAATGACGCCTTTATTAAACATAAAGATAGGAGCTGGGTCTTGATCCGTCCCACAATTTACCAGGGACATAAAATGTCTGATTCATGCCCATGTACAGTGTTAATCTGGCTCTTGTAAATGTTTGAGTGAGACTGAATCGAGATAAAACGACTTATAAATGAAACTGGGAACGTTGGATCGGGGAAAAAATAAAAATAAAAACAATAATAGCCAGTTTGCATATAAATAGAAATCAAAGATGTCTAAATAAATCACAGCATTTATTTTTCCAAAAATGTGTAAAACTCCAAAAGTTCCCTGGGCTCTTTAATTGTGTTTGCAGCTAATGAAAGCGTTAGACGCTCATTATATTCCTCCACTAATTGTCCACTTTATTACAATTTGATGACATTTTTCTCCTCGTTTCCCTGAAGTGATTTTAAATTCAGGATTAAAAAAAAAAAAAAAAAAAATCCCAGTTGAGTGTGTGGGTTTTAGTGTGGCTGCCTTAAGAAACTTTAAACATACATCACACACTCTTCAGCAAGGGATAAAAGAGAGATAGCGAGGCTGTTTTTTTTGTGTGTGCGTAATAGCTTTAGTGATTCAGAATCATTGTGTGTGTGTGTGTGTGTGTGTGTGTGTGTGTGTGTGGGTGGGCATACACCATTACACCTCATTAAGCAGACATTGTACAGCAGCCGGGGCGAGGAGTTCTCTCCGCCGTCGTCACTCCACGAGCAGTCGCCGTGATTGAATGTGCACTGAGACGCTTTGCCCGCTCGCCCGGGACCGCCGCTACACAACGCATTTGCATAAACATCACCTCCCTTTTACGTGCCATTAGCGTACAGAAAACATTAGCGTGATGAAGGGGAGGAGTGGAGGATGGACGGACGGATGGATGGATGGACAAATTAAGGAATGGAGACGGTTGTGTCGCCTAGACTCAAGTTTGCTTTTAGTTCAGGCTCAAGGGGCCAATTTGTTGTGTTGAGTTTGTTGACTTTTCTTTAATATAACATTTTGTGAATGAAAGTTGTTCGGGAAGATTTAAACCTGTCAGTATTGCAGCTTTGATAGAAAGTTTGAAATCCAGCATGTAAAAAAAAAAAAAAAAAATGCAACCTATCCCTTACATTCTCTCAAGTACATGAATTAGATCCTTTTCATTTATACACACGTTATCTTTATTTATAACCTTGCTGTTGGAAAAAAAAAAAAGCTGAATGCTCCGTTTTTACCTATATTAATTCTAATCTAATTAAGAGGGGGGTCTTTAAAAACAGCCAGGCGTTTTAAATTGAATCTCCTCCATACGCATGAAGCTACATAATGAATGTGGAGGCGCACGCACGCACACACACACACACACACACACTGACAGAATGGGGAAAGGGCCTCATTTTCATGACTGTGCAAAATGGAGGAATTAACGGTTGGTTCTTTTACCCTTTACATCCAAATATAGCCGTCACCTCGCATAACAAACGAAGGAGCGATTTAAATAATTGGGTTTAGGTGAGGGCGGTGGTAGAAAATCTGCACCCGCAGTGATTTTTCCTTGAAGAGATGTGTGTGTGTGTGTGTCTACTTCTTGCCTTTGTTTTCAGAACAATCACAGTAGAGTTTTGCCAATTTGTGATTTTTTTTTTTTTTCGTTCAAAATGCATTTTGATAAGTTACGCATTTGAGGTGAAAGCCAAACTAGCAAAAAATATATATATATACTGTATATATATAAAAAAAACTCTGGTGAACTTTTTGTTCCACTATCTGGCCTGAGAATGCCTCAGGACCCCCCTGAAGGAGTTAGAAAGTGTTAGTGGAACATCCCGCTAAGCTGCTGCAACTTTAACTCAACCTCAGATAATAGGACAAGAAATAATGGATGGATGGATGGACTGGAATGTACATGGGTAATTTAAGCAAGAATTGACCGTATAGAATGCTGTAAAAGTTACCGCAACTTTTCTAAATCTGAATCATGCAAGCATCCCCACACTAGGTTTGCTTTAATGCCTCTCACAAGTCCTAAAATGTCTTTGATGTAAAAGAAAAAAAAGCAGAAGCACTTACACACACACACACACACACGTGCACACATACACACATAGTCATGCCGTTTCTTAATGCCAGGCCACGGAACTAGATGTGCTGTGTATCCAAGGCAACCCAGGTATGCGGGCATCACATCTCTCACGGAGGAGAGAACGACTAAGCAGGCTGGCAAGAATGGAAAGAATAGATGGAACGAGAGAGAGAGAGAGAGAGAGAGAGGGTGAGAAGGGTGAAACTGTGGCATGGAGGAGTGCAAGGCGGCAGATAAGGCCCTGAGAGGGAGAGGAGGAGATGAGAGGTAAAGTCGGAGGTCGGATGTGATTAGCAGGAAGTGGAGGAAGAAAGAAGAGGAGGAGGAGGAGGAGGAGAGAGGGATGATGGGACCAGGGAGGGGAGGGGGGATGGAGGGGGAGAGTGGCGCAGAGGGGTGAGTCAGAAGGCAACCAGAGTTATTGGGGAACTAGCATGCCGCTTATTGCATGCCATGAAGAATAAAGTCAGTAAGCAGTCAGCATGGTGTGTGTCTGTGGGTGCCTGTGTGTGTGTGTGTGTGTGCGTGTTTGTGCGTAAGTGTGAGGAAAAAATTGTGGTTCAAATCCTTCTGTGCGGGACTTTTGGGTTGGTCCCTATCATTTTAAAGGACTTTTTATTAGGTTTAAGGCCAAAATCACATGATTACACAAATATGTCTGCAAACACACACACACACACACACACACACACATTGCTCTCGGACACAAACGCACACGCTCACACTCATTTACATTGACTAGTGTCTGGATGACAGAAGGGATCCAAGAACACAGACTGCCTGTGGGTGTGATGACGCACAAGCACTCGCATGTGCACACACATGCACACACACGCACACACACACGCACACACGCGCACACACGCGCACACACATATTCAAATCTAAATATACACATGATCGAGGCCTGTTTCTCAGCACTTTTGCATAAATGTCCGTAAAGTTATGGCAGGCCAAGACAAATCAAAATGAACGTTTGTCACAGCCTTAAAAACAGCACGTGTGTGTGCGCGCATTTGCTGTTAAAAGTGTGTATTTTTCTTTTCATTTAATTTCATTTGTACATGAGAAGAATTGTTACATAAACAGGAAATCAAACACTTTTGTGTTTGTGTTATTGTCATTCGTGGTCTGAGAGGAGGCGAGAGAAAATCTGGTGTGAAGAACAATGTGAATGGTTGCGTGTGCGCACGCTTTGTATTGAGTCACCATCAAACAAATATTATGTCCCAATAATTGTGTGTCATGATTCGTCGTGTGTGCATGTCGCGACCAAAGGTTCCGTATATTACCCACGAATCTGAGCTCCCTGTTGCTTTCAGGTGAGTAAAGCAGATCGGCGTTTGTAGTGCCTCAATGTGCCGTGCAATTTAATATAATGCAGTGCAGTCATATCATATATTAACACAACGGATACAACCTTTTTTTTTTTTTTAATCATAACCTCTGCTGGACGTAGTTTGACCTGCTCTCTCCGAGGTCCTGCGGCTTTTGGCTTCCACATCACGGTTATCTGCGTTTTCATCCAAACTTGAATTTTACATCATTTTAGTCCCATTATATGTTGCTAAATTTTGAATAATTGGAACGTTGTGACAGATTGTGATAGAAATGAATATTTTTCCCCAAATACGCATCTTTTAAGGTCCAGTTCAAGTAACTGGTACCGATGTGACTCCAGTAGCTTTTCTAATCATTCAGAATAACCTAAAAAAAACAAAAAAAAAACTCCCTTTAATCAGTTTCCAAAGAAATCTTTTTTTACTCGGGAAATCGTCTTGGAAAAACAATTTGATACAACCTAGTCAAATTAAAATGGTTCATAACACTCTTGAGCTCCTTTTGTTTTCAGGGTTTTATGAATGGTGTGTGTGTGTATGTGCACCCTCAACAAGAATAATCCAGATTTAAATTCAAATGTTCAATTTACCGTGGCTGCATCTCAAAAGGTGTTGGATGGAAACACAGCGACTGTTAATGGCTGATATTGCAGAGACTGACTCGTAGAATAAATATACATATATATTGCCAATATCCGTGTAAAGTGGTTTTGTGTGTTTTGTGTGTTTTTTGTTTTTTTTGTTTTTTTGTTTTAAGTGCTAACGCGTTCTGTTGTCTTCCTGCCGTCCCTTCAGTCTGCACGGTTCGCTGTCAGAAGTTCCTGATCTCGCGGGTCGGGGAGGACTGGATCTTCCTCATCCTGCTGGGACTCCTCATGGCCCTGGTCAGCTGGGCCGTGGACTTCTGCATCGCCATCTGCCTCCAAGGTGAGGCTTGGACAGGCGCACACAGAGCCGTTACATGCGTGGGTCGCAAAGGGGGGGAAGGGGTTGGGGGGGGGGCGGATTTAAGAATATGAAGGAAACTCATATGTTGGGGTCATGCTGATGGGCATTTATTTGTGAATTATCAACACACACACGGAACAAATGACGGAAAAGCAGAAATCAAATATTTGAAATCCATAATTTACAATCCTACTCATGCACCAAATATACATCATAAATTTGATCTAAAATATGTTTAATTAAATGAAAAATCAAAAAAAAAAAAACATGTGGCTAAACAAACCCAGAAATAATAAATCAAATGTGTCATTAATTGTCTCCCCAGATACTTTTTACTTAAAATATACAAATACATGAATATGAATGTTTTGTAAAGGAATTCAAAGAATATTTATTTCAGACAGAAACAATCAATTGAAGTGTGAACGAGGGATTTTATCACCAGGTAAAGGAAAAGGAAGGTGGACTTAAAATAACTGAAGAAAGTGCCAGCACTGAAAGCACCTTAAGAGGCCCTCTGTGTGTCTGTGTGTGTGTGTCTGTGTTGTGCTATGTTGCGTTGTGCTGTGCTGTGCAGTGAAGGGGAGGCTAACCTAGTCTTGTCAGTTTCAGTTATGTTGTACAGTTCTTTTAATTGAAAACAGAACATGACTAGGGCACCTGTCCCAAAGAGACGCACGCGCCACCGCACAACCGCATTGTTTGTGTATGACAGCACTCATGGATGTGGATTTAGCTGTGTTTGTTTGTGTGTGTCTGTGTGTCCTCACAACATTTTTACAGTGATTGTATACACAATGCATATATATATATATATAAATGCAAACACTGGTACTCTGTGTATTATATGTGCATCTGTGCATGTGCGTCTGCCCTCGCTCATTGTCTGTTTTGTGTGTGTGTGTGTGTGCGTGTGCGTGTGCGTGCTTGTGTGTGTGTGTGCTTGCTTGTTTGTGTGTGTCCACAGCACAGAAGTGGATGTACGGTGGTCTGGACAGTAATGTCTTCCTGCAGTATCTGGCCTGGGTCACATACCCCGTCGTCCTCATCACTTTCTCTGCCGGCTTCACCCAGATCCTGGCCCCGCAGGCAGTCGGTATGACGTACACACTCGCACACGCACACACAGACACACACACACACATAAAGACCATAAAGACAGAAAACACTTCACATGAGCACTCAAGACATCTTTAAAAAAGGCAATATGACGACCCCACAATTTGTGTATTAATTCAGTGTTTACCATATTATTTAACCTATTATATTTATGAAATATAGCTCATTTCAATCCTGCCAGCTTCATTCTTCTCCACCTTGATGATTGGCGGCTTTTCTGTTTCATCTCGTTGTAAAAGTGAAGACCTTTAACCATCCGATAATTTGATAAAGCCACGTGTGGCTTTTTTTGGAGATTTGTCCATTTGAATCTACATGATTTATAAACTGAGCAGGAAATGATTGGCCAGATAAATCTCTTATCGAAAATAATCCTCCGTTTCAGCCCTGTAATACGTACAAATGGATTTGTCGCAGCTTTATAAAGGCAGAAAAGATAAGCGAGTATGAAAGGGAAAGACAGGATTGGGGCCCAGAAATGGTTTAATCAAGATGGATCAGGATTTTGCTGCCAGAGATCCCGAAAGTTCATTTCTCCAAAGGCAATCTGGTCTAGTTCTAAATGGCCTTTAATATTAAATACAACACATGTCACGTCATATAAAGTAAGCAATCGATGTCACGGTAGTGTGTCCGGCTTAAAAGTGCAATCAACCAATGACAGTGTCAGGAAGAAAAAAAAAAGGCTTCATCAAAGAGTTTTTTTTTCCGTAAAACTATCCATACTTCAAGACATCATGTAATATTTAAAAGTATAACGCCGTGACGGACAGGAATGACGTTTTTTCTTTTCGTTCATAATTCCATCTGCAATGCAAATGCAGATTTTTTATATGCGTTTAAAAAAACAAAAAACAAAGATGATAATGTTTTTAATAAATAAATTACAATCCAGTTATGTGGCTCCTACGTCAAAAGGGTGTTTCCATCCATCTGCATTTTTTATTTCTTTTTTGTATTTCTGAATAAATCAATGCAGAAATAGCAGAAATGGAAAAAAAAAAAGGGGGTATTGATGAATTGATGAGAAAGTGCAAAAGGAAATAGTCTTGGGGTATGAAGGATGATAAACACCATCTAAGTGCGACTTAGATGTTCACCCAAGCGTCTCCTCTGCTGGAGAGGGGAAAAAAAATCTTCAGATCTCTTGCGGAGCCGGGAGGAGACTGTAGCTCTTCCTCCAAGCGATAAACCAAACATGCAGAAATATTTTCACCGCTTTCTACCCAGTTTCGAGTCTGAACGGATGTTTTCATTATTTAGTTTTTTGATTACACCATCTGGTTGCTTGGTTTGATGACACCTCGCTGGAGAATTACCGCATCTGAATTTAAACTGCGCAGACGGTTTTGAGTTGTCGGGTCGCAGATAGTCAAAACGCAGTTGGCTGAATGTTTCGACTGCCTCTAAATCCCAGCAGAGGATGTTCTGGGACTCAACCTAATGACTTATTTATAATCATCAATATTTAAAGTGACGGTTAAAACCTTGATGTTTAAAAACTTTAAAGTTGGGTTATGAAGAGCAGATGATGACGCCTGGTGTGTGCGTGTGCGTGTGCGTGCGCGTGTCTCTCTCTCCTTGTGTGTGTGTGTGTGGGTCTCCGCGTGTGTCTCCGTGTGTGTCCCCCACAGGATCGGGGATTCCCGAGATGAAGACCATCCTGAGAGGAGTGGTGCTGAAGGAATACCTCACCTTTAAAACCTTTGTCGCCAAAGTCATCGGCCTCACCTGCGCCCTGGGCAGCGGCATGCCCCTGGGCAAGGAGGTAACGCACGCACACACACACGGAAAGTACACGCATGCACACGCACGCAAGCGCTCCATGGACCCCCTAAATGCCTTTATGCAACTTAATCTTATGGAAATATGTACTTCACTGAGAAAACATGGCCAAACCATATTTCCATTTACATATTGACACTAAAAGAAGTGCTACATTGGTACAAATGGTGCATACTTTTACATTTTATTTTTAGATAGTGCAGTGGTTGTGAAATGTAAAAGGAGAACTGTGATTGGTGGCATGTCAGACAGCGTTCCCTGGAGAGAAGGAGCAGGGGCCCGTATGATTGAGGTCAAGTAGACGGGTGCAGACCCACAAGTCACTCTGTTGGCGAGCATTAGTCACTTGGATTTGATTCAGGAGATGAGCACCGGAGGCGACACGTGACCTTTGAGGCCGCGGGTGCGCACACGCGCGGCTGCACTCGGGATACCAGCACCTGGCGTTAGTACATCCTGCGATGGAACAAATGTGGTCGGCACCTGCTATTACAGGACATAAAGTATCATTAAAGCATATCCAGTTTATGTGCCGCAGTGGGTACCGAGGGAAAGTAACAACCCAAATGTCCCGAGCAGGAATATGAAACCTGGAGGAGAAGTAAAGTAGGTGCAGAGTTAAATCCCAACGGGAGATGGATTTTTTTGTGTTTCTTTTGTATGATGTACTTTATGTTCCTCAGTCAGCATAAAAAAAAAAGATATAATAAATTGGGTTCTGCATCCCCCTGAAGACTTCCAAGCCTGAAGACATACACGCATAAGTACAAACGCGCACACACTAAAGCCGGAGGCCCTTTTGGCAACGGCGTCAACAGTTTGGATCCAGCTCCTTTAACTCGAGCATCCTCTCTCTGAGGCTCTTCCCTTTTTTAATCCCGTTGTTTCCCGTTAACTGCAGACTTTTGTTGTTGATGTGCTTTGCAACAAGTTTAAATGGACTGCTTCACCATAAAAAAAGGAGTTTTATATAGTATTTTATTGCAGTTAATGACTTTTACTGCAACCAGGGGGTTAACGCAATGTTATTACTTTTAGGGAGCCGTCATGTTCGCATCTATATATACAGTCACTGGGTTACACCTCTCGTTTATTTTTTATTTCTTCTCTCTCCTCTCAGGGTCCGTTTGTTCACATCGCCAGTCTGTGCGCTGCTCTCCTCAGCAAGTTCATGTCTCTATTTGGAGGAATTTATGAGGTAAATATTGTTCATGTTAATAATGTTTATTATAGAAATAATAATAATAATAATAATAATAATAATAATAATAACAACAACAATAATAATAATTGTCATGGTTATTATTATTATTATTATTATTATTGTTATTATTATTATATGATTATTATTTATTTTATTATTATTTCCTTTCGTTCTCTCATTTTGCCAAACATTATTGTTTTAATTGTTTGTGGCTTGACAGAACTTTCCCTTTCCCTTATTTTTCCACATATAATGCACGCCCCAAATCCTCTGGGAAAGAGTTTCAAACTCTCCTCTTTTTCCTCCTCCTCCTCCTCCTCCGTCTTTCTGAAGTCCTGTTTTTATCCATTGAGTTTTATTTTCTGACTATCCAGCTGCCGTAATCCAGATGGTCGAGGATCTGTCTTGATAAAAAAAAAAAAAAAAAAAAAGTTGATACGCTCGCCTCGGGCGCCTTCTGTTCTTGCTGCGCTTTCAAAGCAATAAGCTTAATAAGCAGAGCGAGACTTTTTTTTATTTTTTATTTTTTTTTAACCTCACTTTTCCCCTGCTTGTGGGCTCACCGGTTGCTCCATCTCAGTAGTAAAAGTTACAGCTCGGATGGCTGGGTGACGTTTTCGTGGTATCAGCATAACAGCCACGTCCCATGTTAGTATATTTTATAGTATAAATAGTAGTATATATATAGTATATATATATATGTATATATATATATATATATATATATATATATATATATATACTGTATATATTTATATATTTATATATATGTGTATATATATATATATATATATATCAGTATTTCTCTCAACAACCTTGATCTCGGAGATATGCCACATGTCTTTCTGTCCCTCCATGCTGCTTTTTTGGGCATACTAATGGCGTGGGATTGTGTGTGCGCTCATGCACGTGCGTGTGTGTGTGTCCCTTCTGCAGCAGTGACTCGTCCGCTCCACAGTTTTGAAGTACAGTATGCTAATGTGGCCTGTGGGCTGTGAAAAAAAAATTTTTCCACATATAATGCACGCCCCAAATCCTCTGGGAAAGAGTTTCAAACTCTCCTCTTCTTCCTCCTCCTCCTCCTCCTCCTCCTCTGTCTTTCTGAAGTCCTGTTTTATCCATTGAGTTTTATTTTCTGACTATCCAGCTGCCGTAATCCAGATGGTCGAGGATCTGTCTTGATTAAAAAAAAAAAAAAAAGTTGATACGCTCGCCTCGGGCGCCTTCTGTTCTTGCTGCGCTTTCAAAGCAATAAGCTTAATAAGCAGAGCGAGACTTTTTTTTTTTTTTTTTTTTTTTAACCTCACTTTTCCCCTGCTTGTGGGCTCACCGGTTGCTCCATCTCAGTAGTAAAAGTTACAGCTCGGATGGCTGGGTGACGTTTTCGTGGTATCAGCATAACAGCCACGTCCCATGTTAGTATATTTTATAGTATAAATAGTAGTATATATACAGTATATATATATATGTATGTATATATATATATATATATATATATCAGTATTTCTCTCAACAACCTTGATCTCGGAGATATGCCACATGTCTTTCTGTCCCTCCATGCTGCTTTTTTGGGCATACTAATGGCGTGGGATTGTGTGTGCGCTCATGCACGTGCGTGTGTGTGTGTCCCTTCTGCAGCAGTGACTCGTCCGCTCCACAGTTTTGAAATACAGTATGCTAATGTGGCCTGTGGGCTGTGAAAAAAAATAAACAAACAGCTTTTTCTTACACCGTGCTTTTTAGATGGCGGGCTGCATTTTTGATTTCTTTCTCTTATTGAAGAGGAACGAGGCCTTGACAACTGTGAATGTCGGCGAGCTGGATTTTGAGCTTTATTTATCGAACTGATCGATTAAAAATCTGATCAATTTGTTGAGTCTCGCTCGATAAGTCACTCAGTTTGCATTAGCCGTTAATTAAAGTGGCGTCCATCTGTGATTACGAAGCTTTACTGTGTTTCTCATTCACACGCTGCCCCAAAGGAGCCTGGTCTTATAGGGATTAAGGTAATTCAACCACACGGTTCCCAGCATGCACTGCAGTCTGTGTCCCTTCGTCACTGCATTGGAAAAACTCAAGGAAAAGGAGTTTTTAAAGTTTGAAGGAACATATTCCTTGAAAAAAATATTCCAATTTAATTTCAATGCATTTGCGTGCATGTGCGTTGGAATGCATTTGTGTGTGTGTGTGTGTGTCTGTTTGCAGCAGTAACACACTGTGCGTTTGTAAGAGCGAGATAAGTGTCAAGTCAAAGTGAAACGCGCACACATACACAGACACAAAACGCAACCTCTATCTCCCACGATGCACTGTGACCCCCTGCCCTTCCCTGGTGCAGCTCAGTCTTTTAAATTGTTCCTCTCTCCCTCTCTCTCTCTCTCTCTCTCTCTCTCTCTCTCTGTCTTGCTGTGTGTTACGCTGAAAATGGTCCTCTCACCACGTTCCCATTGTTATTCTCCTACCGTCTGCCACTGTGTAAACAGTGCAATGATATTTAACTGCCTCCAATGAATCGACTTCTTTCTTATTTCGACTCGTTACTGCTTCTGATCCTACCTTTTTCATCTGTTGTGTGTGTGTGTGTGTGTGTGTGTGTGTGTGTGTGTGTGTGTGTGCGCGCCCGTGCTCCAGAATGAGTCGAGGAACATTGAGATGCTGGCTGCAGCCTGTGCGGTGGGAGTGGGCTGCTGTTTCGCGGCCCCCATTGGAGGTGGGTCTCCAAAAAACGTGAAGGAGAGGACATGATAATAACTTGGCGTGGAGAGCATATATTATTAACTGCGCGTCATCGCGTGTGCGTGTTTTTCAGGAGTGCTGTTCAGTATTGAAGTAACGTCCACGTTCTTCGCGGTGAGGAACTATTGGAGAGGTTTCTTCGCCGCCACCTTCAGTGCCTTCATCTTCAGAGTGCTGGCGGTGTGGAACAAAGATGAAGGTAACGCTGATGGCCGCCACGGGATTCACAGCTGTTTGGTAATGAGTGGGAACAGGGGAGAAGGTTGTTGTCCACTTGGCAATGGTGAGATGTTCTCCAAGATCTTTTCAAACCACCTACATGAAAGACGAGCCGGCTGAGAGGGTTCGTCTGCAGGCTGGATTCTGTTCCTCAAGTGGCCCAAACCAATCGAAACGCTCAAAATCCTTTACATCTGAAAAAACAGATAATAGTAGATTTCATTTTCTGTCTGGAGTTGTCCGTGCTTTGGAGAAGAATCAACAATGGGATGCTGGAGAAAATGTGGGCCATACCATGCATTTAAAAATGAGTATTTCATGCAGATGTTTAATTGACCTAATAAGCGACATTAAAAGCTGAGGTCGGCAAACCTGTTCACCCTGGCTGTATATCTGTCCTCCTCCTCCAGAGACCATCACAGCCCTTTTTAAGACCCGCTTCCGGCTCGACTTCCCCTTTGACCTCCAGGAGCTTCCTGCCTTTGCTGTCATCGGGTAAGTTTGAGTTGGTGATTTTATTTGGGAATTTTTATTTTGGCGGTGGGCAGAATTGGGAATATTCAAAAATGAATGTGTTGCGGTTCGTCGGAATGTGCTGTAAAGACTGTGATTGGTCAGTTTTGGGACCAAACGTGGGCATCTTATAATTCCCTCCAAAACCAAAGGAAATGATATATATTTAGTTTTGTTTCATGCGCCAATATCCAAGGAAACCTGAAACGCATCAAAACACGTGAGTCGGAGTGAGATGCACCGTGACTGCAGCGCAAATCCAGATATTATTCGGGTTTCGCTTCACGGTGGCCTGTGTGAATCACCTGACATGGATAATTCAGCCTGAAACACCGAGGGACAGCACGTTTTATCCTGCTGTGGCCCGAGGGCTCGTCCACAGCTGTGAATGAGACGGGAGGATGCTCTCTCTCTCTCTCGCTCTCTCCCCCTCTCTCTCTCTCTCTCGCTCTCTATCTCTCGCTCTCTCGCTCTCTCTCTCTCTCTATCTCGCTCTCTCTATCTCGCTCTCTCTATCTCGCTCTCTCTATCTCGCTCTCTCTCGCTCTCTCTCTCTCCTCTCTCGCTCTTGCTCTCTCTCGCTTGCTCTCTCTCTCTATCTCTCGCTCTCACTCTCGCTCTCGCTCTCTCTTGCTCTCTCTCGCTCTCTCTCGCTCTCTCTCGCTCTCTCTCGCTCTCTCGCTTTCTCTCGCTCCTTCTCGCTCTCTCTCGCTCCTTCTCTCTCTCTCTCGCTCTCTCTCTGGTGTAACTTAACCCCCTCGAGGAGCCCCGGCACACACACACGCAGACACACACTCGCACAGAACCAGTTCCAGACCTGTCCTGCACCAGCGACCGCCTCTCCCCCCTTCTGTCTGCGTTTTCTCTCCTCTCCCTGTTTCTTGGTATCATTTAACTCTTGATTCGGCGGGGGCCCCGGCGATGAGCTCACCGCGCGGCTCAGGTTTCAGCTCCTTCGGCTGGAATGCGAGGCCGGCGGTGCGAGGAGGCAGAGGTGCCGGGGAGGTCAAAGGTCTACCGGGGCGGCGTGTAGGAATGGAATCCTTTTTCTTTCAGATTAGGTATTACATGCCAGGGCCTCTTGTGGCTATTTGCTATTTTGTCCGGAGGTGTAAACACCCACTGCTACATCAATGACTTTGCACATACGCTGCACTTATCGCTGCCTCCAGAGAAGGCAGCAGAGCGCGTGTGTGTGTGTCTTTGTGCGCGGGCCCGTGCATCAGGGCAGTTCCCATCTTCCCCTGCAAATAGTGGTCAAGCGCAGAAAGTTGGTCAGTGTCTCAGTTATCTAGGCCAGAAAGAGTTTTTCCTGCTGCATGCTTTCAAGGGCTAGTTTTTGAGGATAATATATAATCATCACATTATAATATGGATATGTTCTTTGGGCTCAAACAAATGTTTTGTTTATTGTGTAGTGTATGACGATGATTATTATTATTATTTGATATTTTTGACCTGACCTGTTGCAGTCTCCTCAGATTTGGGCTGAGACACCTTTACCTGAACCTAATCCTTTATTCCAGTCCTCACCTTGAATTATCCCACAGGGTGAAGGGGACGGTGAGATAAAAAGGGACCCATGCAGTGTTCCTCCTCGGCGGACTCCCTCATCATCCCGTTCATTATTTATTCAGAGATATTTCATGGAATGAATAATGCAGCGAGAAAAGAATTTAGAAGCGTCAGGTTGTCTGCAAAGCTGCCGGAGTTCATTCTTCCTCCGTCGTCTTTCTTTCCTTCCCTCAGCCACGAAGAGGACTCCCACTGAGCCCTTAAATGAACGCTTATGTAAACCTTCTCTTTCAGCCTTGTCTCCTACTCCCCCCCCAAACACACACACTCTCTTTCTCTCTCTCTCTCTCTCTCTCTCTCTCTCTCTTTTTCTCTCCCTCCTCTTCAGCTGTGATTCCCTCTTTCTTATATTTCCTTTTTAGCGCCTTTCCGCCTCTCAATGTCTTTTCTTTTTTTCCTCTTCTCTATCCACAGCTTATTCCTCCTACATGTTTGTCTCTGAGCGTCTTTTTTTTGGGACTCTCATTGCTTTCATTTAATCCACCTACAGTTTGATCACACAAAAAAGATGCCCCTGTTCTTGCTGATGTGTGTGTCTGTGTGTGTGTGTGTCTGTCTGTCTCTCTCTGCAGTATTGCCAGTGGCTTTGGCGGAGCTCTGTTTGTGTACCTGAACCGACTCATCGTCCAGTTCATCCGAAAACAGAAGGCCATCAACAGATTCCTCATGAAAAAGTAAGTAGAAACCTTTACGGGGAAAAAAAAAAACAATGTTTCAAAGACTAAATACATAACATATAATATTTAAATAAATAAAGTAGCAGGGCTCATAGTGTCGAAAATCATAATTTTTTTTAAATGAATTTCACGAGGTAATGTGAGATGTGTTCCTTCTCTGATTTAAACATTGCTACATTGAGGTAGAGTGAGGCTGCAGCGTCTTTATCTCACAGCGTCTCTCTTATTCTCTCTCAGACGCCTGCTGTATCCAGCGCTGGTCACTTTACTGGTTTCCACACTTACATTTCCTCCCGGCTTTGGGCAGTTCATGGCTGGAAAGGTAGGTTCCTCTTACTCATTAATCAAACACATCGTTCATTTTTATATATATACTGTATATATTTTTTATTTTATTTTATTTCATATACACGCTTCATTGCGACCATTGCTGTCATTCCACTTATTTGACAGCAAGCATCAACTGAGTGAACACTAGGAAAACTTTAACTGACAAGAAAATCCTATCAGCTTCTGTGCATGATTTTATGAGCATACATTTTTTTTCCCTGTTCGTTTTGCAGCTGTGCACTGAATCCTTGTAGAAAGTAAGACAAGATAAGACTTTATTAATCCCCAAAAGTAGGGAAATATGGGTTTTAACTGCAGCAAAAAGAAATGCAAACACAATACAATCCATATTAAGGTTTAGAAGATAAAAATCTAGATACAACTGCAATAAGCAATATAATAAGGAACGAAACCAAAACAAATGTGCAGGCCGTTGTATGGTTACTGATGACCGTTTTTCACATTGTGAGTTTTTCTTTTTTTATCATTTTTTTACATCATGTACACTCCTACAGAGGAGCGTACTGTCCTTGTGCGCCTGGGTTGACTCATCACCGCGTGTGCGTGTGTGGGCCTTAGCTCCAATTACACTCATTACATCTGCGTAATTATCAGAATTAGAAAAGGAACATTGTTTTCTAATTCAAAGCTTATACACACACACACACACGTTTTCGCTCTGTCTTGGATCCCATTAAGAGGATGAGTCAGGAATCCCCCCCCCCCCCCTCAAACTCTCTGAATCTCAAATCCCTCGGCCGTCTCACACTCGCACTCTCCCGTCGCCATTTGTTGGACACGCGTGTCTGCCGATGGTCCGCCTTTAAATCTGACCTGTGTGTGACTCTGACACTCTACAGCCCCCCGTCCCCCCTCCGCGTAGGATATTAAACAGCCACTGATGTCTTTTAATGCTCGTTCAGAGCCTCACCTCCTCTGCCGAAAAAATAATTGCACTTGACAGTCAGCACCAGGTGTCGGGGGCAGAGCGCATCTTGATGCAATTTTAAGGTTTCAAAAGGTGGAAAATAAATATGCATTATCCGGAATGGTCCGTGTTTATTACAAGCTGCCCCGGGCAAAGGGGAGAGTGTTGGCGTATGAATCTGGAAATGGTGATGCATTATGCCGCTGTGATGACGGTTGTATGACATCGTGTCCACGATAGATCTGGGTCACCGGCCACCGCAGAGGTGAAGAAAATCCGTGTCCAACCCCAGTGCATTGTGGGATGTTTATAATAGCCATGCATGTGGTCGCATTGCAGAACTAATAACTGCTATATGTAAAATAATATATATATATATTTGAATTCAGCCAAACTCAAACCATGCCCGTAACATTAGTTATAACTTAATAAAAAAAAATAATAATAAATGTGCATGTTGAGGACGAAAAAACGTGTTCCTTATTTTAACTTGTATTGGTGACCTAAACACAGGCCTGTTTGGAGCGCACAATTAAAAAAAAAAAAAAAAAAAAAAAAAGATAGTCAAAAGCCCTTACAGTGAATCAATAAAGTGACTCGCCAAATTGACATCAATTGGACGTCCCCTGCCTCTCTATCTTGACGTTGTCTCCTCCTGTGTCCCGTAGCTCACCCAGAAAGAGTCTCTGGTGACTTTACTGGACAACCGGACGTGGGCCAAGCAGGGCATCGCCGAGGAGTTTGATTACATCGGACACTCCCAGGCCTGGAAACACCCGCAGGTCAACGTCTTCGTCACCCTGGTCATCTTCATCGTCATGAAGGTAAGTGCAGCTGGCACTTGGACAAGATGATGGAATTTGACTTTGTATTTTTGGGGGGCTTTTTTTGTTTTAATGCACACAAACGTCTACAAGCATTAAGTACATAAAAGTGTTTAGAATTTTTATACATACAGGTGGAGGTTTATTTGATCATTTCCATATAATGGCTTGGTGGCATAAACACGTTTGGTCTTTATGTTGAGGAATTGTAATTTTATTATAGCAACTCATTAAAATGAAGTATAGAAGCAAGGAGCCCACACCTATTATGACGGAGACATTTTTCAACTTAATGTGGCTCCTCTGCCAACAAAAGCTGATTACAGATCTCAGGGTTGTAGATATTTATTTTGTCTTTTATAGTTCCAATTTTAATTATTGATTCGGAGCCGAGGTTGCAACAGGGAAAAATCAAAAAAGGTTAAAGGAACCAGGCTTAACTTTCGATGCCGATTTGTGGCATAAATTAAAAGGACCAGAATCACGGATTTACACAGGTGGCCTCATGTGGGCTGTCGGAGGAGGAGCAAGTTGCAAAACATGAATGGAAATGACGTGGCACAAAAACAAGGCATAATAATAAGGCCTCTGCTTGCTGGGAATGTCCTAAACCTGGAGGTCAGTGGAACAGATTTGTTTTTTCGCTGAGGCAAGAGGCCTGAGGGGGGGAAGAGCATGTGCAGTAACAGAACCTGGCCCGTCTCCTCGAAATCTCAGCGAGTGGTGGAGGGACGGGTGGAGACGCTTTCATTTAGAGCACTGGGACCCAGCCACCGCACTCTTGGCCTCTGGAGAGCAAACAAAATAATGCAAGCTGAACAGTCTCAGTGTTTTCTCTCAGATTAAAATGTCCATTTTATATTTCGGCTAACCTTAAATGTCCTCTGAGCTGCATATGTTGTTATGAATACACATAGTTTATCCCTCATTGTACTTTATTAGGGGGAAAAAGTTTACTCACAGAAAAAAAGAACATAGAAGACGATAATATATATTTTTTTATTCTAGATAAATGGATCATATAGGCTGATGGCGTAATTCTTCCCAGTGTGACAACTCGCATAGAGGGTTTGTGTGCATGCGCATGCCTGTGTAGGACTACACTAACATACAGTACACCTTCAGGACAAACGCATATAACCACACATATGCACACACACAAACACACACGCATTTCTAACTTTAACCATCCACCTGAACAAATCTCAGCGAGCCACTTTTAAAATCTATCGGCATGCATAGAGATCCTCTCTCACATACACACACTTAAGATTCTCATATGACGCACACACACACACACACACACACACACACACACACACACACACACATCAATTCAAAGAGTCAGAATGTAATGGCTCTGTCTAATTACAGCCTTTGGTTTTTGCTGGATTAAGCCCGGTGATTTTCTCTCTCTCTCTCTCTCTCTCTCTCTCTCTCTCTCTCTCTCTCTCTCTCCCTCCCTCCCCCTTCCTTCTCGGTAATGAGTGGTTCTTTTATTCCACAATTCCACATGGCAGTCATCTTGTCTTGTTACTCCTTTTCACGCCTGAATGTTGCTGAAAGCCTCTCATTCCAGCTGCTCAACTTTTCGAAAGTAGAGGTCAGCGAAAAAAAAATGTAATTACGGAAAACAAGACGCGCGCAAAACTTTATAAAGTTCACCACACCTGTGGCCCCAAAGTTTAACACACACACACTAACTTGACATGCGTTGTGGTAAAACCCTATTTTTACTGGTGTGCACATTGCCAGCTCAAAGAGAGGAATGTGTTTATTAGTACAGGTGTGTGTTTGCGTGTGTGTGTGTCTACGTGTGTGTGTGTTTGTATGACTGACGGAGCAGGCAGGAATGTAATTGGAGTGGGAATAGAGGAAGGGCCCCCGAGGGTCCCCTGAGGCCCCCAGGCGATGTACTGTCCTCTGAATGTGACACACACTCCAGCACACAGGCTCCCCGATGACTGTCGAAATGAAATAGACTATGAATGTCCTGGATACTGCGTCACCGCAGCATCCTCTACGTCTCCCCTCGACCTGACTATTCAAAAATAGATATTTTACGACAATTATAAGCAGACTTTCCAAAACCAATATGTTAAAATAAGGCAATTGTAAATTTGAGCCACATTTTATTCAATTAAATGTAAAACTATTACATTTAATCAGCCTATCAGGAGAGGTTTTTGAGAATATTTTCTCTGAATTCGTTTTTGACCTAATCCGGGCCCAGCCCCTGCCCAAATCCCACTGAAATGATAAAAGTTATTTTTATAACTCTTTTTTTTCTCAGCAAATTGCTCTCTAATCACGTCCTCTGATGAAATCTCACTCGCATGTATTGACTGAATTTCATAATTTGTTCCTTCTAAAAGAGTCGAGCCCCGAAGCAGTTCTATAACTGCAAGTCTCATTAAATCTACCGTCAAAATTCATGTGGGTCATTAGGTAAGTTTTTAATTGCCTTTTAATGCAGGAGGTGTTCACGGTTTTCCACTTGTTATTTTAAAAGCACGCGTAGGGTTTAAAACCCCAGCGACCCAATCACGGTAAGACCTCTTCTTTCTCTGATTTGTTTTATTTACATTTTTTTTTATGTGTCGCTTCAGCTGGCAGTCACAAATCCTCATAAATGTTGATGCTCCTATGCACTACCTCAGTGAGATGTACTTTTAGTAGATTATATTAGATTAGATGAAAAATTAATGATTCCTCCAGGGTAAAGTGAGTCATTGCTGCCACGGCGGCTGCCGCAAAGAATTGAATATAGCCAGAGCCCGGGAGGTTATATATAGTAATGGAGCAAATAAAAAAGCCAAAGAAATATGTCCGGAAATGCGAATGTGTTCCCTCTGAAAAATAAACCATCCGTTCTGAGACGGGATGAAAGAATCCTCCACAAAAAAACAAACATCCACCTGCCTTTTTAACCCCGTAAACTAGGAGGCCGGTTTTACCTTATTTAATTATGCATCGTGCTGCCAAATGTGATTCTTGATTTTAGTTTTGCCAATTCATTTGCTTCAGTATAAATTCATTCACTTGGCCACGTATTCTCCGGCTATTAACTGTTCCCAACAAAACACCGTTAGATGCGGAGCTAAGAAATAAAAAGAGCACCAATGAAAAGACAACGTTGCACTTTAAAATTCAAGAAATGCACATTTTTGCCTATTATATGAAGCTTTCCTAAACAAAGCACTTTCTTTAATAGATTCAATCAACATAGCAGGGCCGTGCAGCCATAGGAAAAGGCTTTTTACACGTAAACAACTCGATACTAATGTAGTGACTCCACTTTTTGTATTCTGTGTATGCGCCATCCTCAAAAAGGTAATTCCACATTGCAAACACATTTTATTTTAAGCTATGTAGTGCATTGTTCTTTTGAGGACCTTGCATTTATTTTGTTTCGATGTATCCATTTAAAAACCTGGCAATATCTGGTTGTATATTAGAGCAAAAATATCTTTATGGCCATTAGTCCCTCCGCAGCATCCTGTCACACTCGGCTGTGTTCAAGTGTGTGCGAGTGTGTTCTCCTGGGTAAACAAGCAGCTGGTTCAGTGTGCACTGCACACTTCATACCGGAGGGCCGAGTCTCACCTGGACTCCAAAGCCCACATTTTTTTTTTATTTTGAGTGACATATGTTTCTGTTATTGATCACACTGGATTTTCTTCTTAGAGTAGTAGAGTAGTGCATTTGTAAAGGTAAAATAGGTTTAATCCCCCTATTCGTCCCACCCTGTCACGTTGCATTGCCCTGATTGATTTCAGGCTTAATACAGACAGATTTCTTTTTTTTTTTTTTTTAAGCTAATCTGTCTGATCTGCTAAGTGTTGTGTTAAATAAATTTAAATCTCTGCAGCTGTTGGAGCTACTGGAGCATGAGGACTAACGGGAGCCTCCTCGTGATGGAGTGCATTGCTGAAGATTTTCCAACAGTTGTTAATCCCCTTATAAATTAATCTGAGCACTTTACTATTCTGTTGACAGTTTTTATGACATATCACAACAGAAACTCCTTGTGAGGAGTTTTCCCCTCGTTTTACAGAGTTTATAGCTTTCTGTTTGTCATTTATGGTTTCCTTAACAAAACACACATTTTTGTGCAGATTTTTTATGACTCGCTGAGGACATTATGACACGCTGTTATGATCCACCACCCTGTGGAACGCCTCGGTGAACAGCTGGTATCGGTAACTGTGGAGTTTATGGTGGAACTGTAAATTTAAGACAGGATTAGATTGCATTGTTACAGTGTAGCGTTATGTCCCACTGCTACGCTGCTCACACATACACACATTCAGAGATCACGGCCTCGGTAATAAGGGGGAGTCTATATTATGAGTTTTTAGATCCTTTAGACCTCTTCTAGACCTTATTGATGTTATACCGTATGAGAGAATGAAAGAATAAGAGACAATCCAAGAGAAGTCCAAAGAACTATTCCCACTGCGGCTTTGCCTCCAGGCATTTTTGTGTATATATTCAACTGGTTGTGAATGTGTGTGTGTGTGTGTGTGTGTTACTCCCGAGCACCCGGCTGGCTTCTGTGTGAACACCTACGCATGTGTGCGGTGTGCGAATGTGCGGAGTGTGAAAACGGTGGCGGTGTAAGGTTACAGAAGGAGAGATCCATTACTTCACCATGGCAGCCGGAGCTTAATTACAGCTAACTATAGCCTGAGCATGAGCTGGAGGAGGAGAGGGATGGAGCGCCACGGAGCAATGAGTGTAATTAAAAAAAGTCTATTTGGAACCGCAAGATAATATTACATCGATGAGGTTCCGCGTAATGGCTTGTGCCATGCTCTTCATTCGTACTTCTTATTTTGTGCTTCCAAGCGGTGATCGTCACCACGTTGCAAATTTAAACTTCAGGTGTGGCCCGACTACAACTACATTCTTTAGATCTGGTAATATCACATGCATTCATATTTGCACTGCTTATCATTATTCAAAAAATATATACATAAAAAGCTATACAGTCGGGCGAAGTAGAATCTTCCAATCCGACATTGTGTTAAGGTCCGTCGACCATTTGTCCCCTGAGCCAATCAGTGGCGATCTGTCCACCTTCCATCGTTTTCAATCAGTCAATTAGAATCGGCGCTTACGACACGAGGAGCTGTGAACCCAACATCAAGACATCATCAAATCAATACACAGTTGACTTTTAGCACCCTGTCCTGTTCTTATCCTGACCCCCAAACTGATGGAGAGATGGAGCAGGGACCCCCTACTCTCTATATTATATCAAATTGGGTTTTAAATAAAACTGTGCCTAGTGCTATCTATAAACATTAAAATAGGTTCATAGTATATATATATATATAATTATAATATTAATATATTGTATATAATATTTATTATTATATTTGGTTGGATTCAGGTTGATGAGTATTAAAAGATACCTAAACTTGTGGAAAAACAAATTGGCTGGAAAAAGAAAAAATAGAGATATATATTTTTTCAAATCTTAAAAATGTAGGCTGCTCAGTGCTAAAACTTAAACTCATGCACATGCACGCACGCAACCACGCACGCACACCAGACGTTAATGCCCACACACTGTCAGTGGTGACATTTGTGTGTGTCTTTTCTGGTCAGCCGTCTCTCCCTCGCTCGCCCCGACACCGTGTCGGCCAATCGTCTGAGGCCTCTCATTACCCAGAGGTTCGTTTCTGGGTCTTTGTCAAATGGAGAGTGAAAGTGACAGCTCAATCTAACCTCGCATTGGCCTCCTCCTCCTCCACTGCCTCCTCCTCCTCCTCCTCCTCCTCCTCCTCCTCCTCCTCCTCCTCCTCCTCCTCCTCCTCCTCACCGGATGATTCCACCTGGCTATCATTTAGTGGGCACACAGGATGGCACTTTGAAGCTAAATGAAATGCCAACCTGTTCGTTCTGTCTTTTCATTTTTAGAATGATTTATTTTTGAAATGCCGGCTCCCTTTCTTTATCTCGCTCATCTTCTTTCTTAGTTCTGGATGTCTGCCCTGGCCACCACCATCCCAGTGCCCTGCGGAGCCTTCATGCCAGTGTTTGTCATTGGTAAGAAGCAAAACGGCCTGTGTGTGTGCGTGCGTGCGTGCATGCGCCAAGTCAACTAAGATGTTTTTTTTAGGATAAATTGAACAAAAAGTTATTCCAACCATCTGCTTTAAATATGAAACCAAAAGTTTGATATTAAAAAAAAAACAACTCTTCAAGTTCTTGCAAGTTAAAGAGATGTGTGTGTGTGTGTGTGCGTGTGTGCGCTTCAGGGGCAGCTTTCGGTCGTCTGGTTGGAGAAAGCATGGCAGCCTGGTTCCCAGATGGCATTCACACAGATGGCACCATCTATCCCATAGTGCCAGGAGGTTACGCTGTCGTGGGTAAGTTAAAGACACAATCCTGTTCCTTCTTCCGCCCATCGGACGCTGCGCTCTAATGCTTCTAACACTCACTTTTTGGTAGAAGAAGAAAGCAGTTTCAATTTGATTTCCTATGTTGACCAAATTCAGATAAATACAATCTATCCGACTTATGTGGACCGTGTTGAAAATAGTTTCTCATTCAAAAGTGATTCAGCCTTTTTTGGGATATAAAAAATAACCTGTAACTTTTTTTTTTTTTTACTTTTCACTGATCCTCTGAAAGATCAGCTCTCGGTGATGGAAAATAAATTAAGATGAGATGTTTCCCAATGCCCGAAGCCTCGGTAGAATATGATGAGGCTCAAACACTCGAGACAGAATCAAATTACATTTACGAGATCTCCAGATTAAATTTTACAAAAAAGAAAATCCCTGAAATACAGCTCAGACATCAGCTGAAATAACTTAACAACCCCCGGGAGTTTGTTAAGTTTGGAAGTCGAAAATGAAACTTCTGGAGTAGCATTTTATTTTTATTTTTTTTTCCATATTATAATCTTGCTTTTTATGGCAGACACCAAATTAAATGTTTTCAACGGGTCTCTTATTATATAGCCCTAACCCCTAAGTTTGAAAATGGCTTGTGTTGTTTTTCTTGTTCTTCTTCCTCTTCACGATGGTAAAAATATCAAAGAAAAAAAAATAAAAATCCTTCATGTATTCCATGCAAACACCAGCTGCGCCTCCGTGACCGCGGCGTTCTCATCCTTCCTGAAGTTGCGTATCTAACGAGACGCTGTGATTCCCTCCACCGTGCCACTTGTTGACAGCGGGGCTGATTGTGCCCCTGTTGTGTTATTTTTTTCTGATGTTGTGCACTGTAGCCCACATGACTCATGTGTTGCAGAGGCCTGGCGTTGTGATCAGATCTTAGGACTGAACGTGAGGCGGGTAGGCAGACGTGCGCAGGTTTAATTAAGTCACCGGCATGAACAATGGAAGCGGCCTTTGTCGTCCCTCTGTTTCTCTCTGCTCTCTTTTTCGCCGCGCTTTAATGCTGCCATCCTTCACTCTTTTTTTTTCTTTTTTTTCACCTCCTTGAATGAATTGGACTCATCCTTCTCTCTCGGCAGGAGCGGTGATGGCCCCACGCTGCTCTGTTTGCCTTTATATTGCTCTTTTCAAAGCACTCCGTTGGGGAGAAAAAAAAAAAGATTTGCTTACATTAAGGCTCCCTTTTGTTTTATTGAATAAGTCCATTTTTTCCCCCCATATGAGTTTAGAAGAGAATTTCAAATTTTGTGTGAATTTGGTTTGTTGGGCCGAGAGTGAATAAATCGCAGAGAGCCAGGTCTGATCAATGAACCTGATAACTGGATGAAAACTCTGAAACCTGTGAGTGAATAGATTTTCAAAGTGAAGGTTTGGTTTTGTGGATTGGATCAGTGATGCTGTTAGCGGTTTATTCCGTGAATGATATTAACCGTGATTGATGCTGTATTGAACAGAATTTACTTCCTGTCCTTTCTTACGTTGGAACCGCTACAAAAGAACAGTGTTGCCCACTGTACTTTCTTTAAATAATAATAATGAGAGTTAAATTAATTGTTTTAAATACATTTAAGGTACATACAGTATATGTATGGCATTTATTAGCTTGTCAGTAATAATAATAATAATAATAATAATAATAATACATTTTGAAACATTTATTCTATTTCTTTATTGCAGTAGGTTCTTTAGGGTGGTAAGCCTATTTTTATTCCACTTGAAATCTAGTTGATAATGAACCGTCTGTCATTTTAATGGATGACGCCCTTGAAACTCCTCTCCGGACCTCTTAGATCTGGGCCCCAGATTGCACCTCGAAAACCCACTGGTCTGAACAATTGCTCTCCCTCTCTCGCTCTCTCGCTCTCTCGCTCTCTCTCTTTCTCTTTCTATCTCTCCCACCCTAAGGTGCGGCGGCCCTGTCGGGAGCGGTGACCCACACGGTGTCCACGGCGGTCATCGTGTTCGAGCTGACGGGCCAGATCTCCCACATCCTGCCGGTGATGATCGCGGTGATCCTGGCCAACGCCGTGGCCCAGTCCCTGCAGCCCTCGCTCTACGACTCCATCATCCGGATCAAAAAGCTGCCCTACCTCCCGGAGCTGGGCTGGGGTCACCACGAGTACGTACCCTGCATTCAATTCTCATTACTGTGTGTGTGTGTGTGTGTGTGTGTGTGTGTGTGTGTGTGTGTGTGTGGTACCGTGTTGTATGGTACTGGGCATACAATCCTAGCGCATTCCAGTACATACTGTATACTGGACTGTTTCAATAGCGTAAAGTATATGGAGTGGTGGTAAATAGAAATGAAAGTCAATCAGTTTTAATATTGCAAAGTAGTCTGAATATCGGATTTGCAAAACTGGGGAAAAAAAGTCAATTTTAGCAAAAAGGAATGAAATGATTTGATTTGACAGCCAGGGTGGAGGTGCCTGGCGCAGTGGTTCAGTCTTACGTGGCCTTTAAATGCCGTCACCCCATTAATAATTTATAGCCACCACAAAGGAAATCCTGAATGGGGTTACCAGCTGCCCCGGCGTCCTCCATACTCAATGAAGCCGCACACAAGCACCTTGCATTTAATTGTGGGCCAGCGATTATTGTTACGGATGCCGGCGAAATTGTGAGGTGGAGAATATTGGTTTAATATTCATCTTTTCACCAACGGGGAGTAATGAGAAAAGGAAATTGACGATTTTTTCTGTGGACGTCCCCTGAAGAGTCTGCCACTCCAGTCCTTTCTACACCAGCTCCTCGTTTGACCCACGCTTTCCACCTCTCCATTATCCACACCTCTGTCTCTCTCTCTCTCTCTCTCTCTCTCTCTCTCTCTCCGTCTCTGAGGCTTTCCTCTCTTCTTCTGTCACTCCTTATTATCTCCTGCAACCTCATAGCCTCCCTGTCACATTTTTATTCAACTGTCCCTTGTGTGCGCCAGCGTGGGTGTGCGTGGGTGTTAAAGAACCTTAAAATGATATCTATAAAAATCGTATATATTATTTATGCTATAATATATAATAAAGATGTTGAGAAGCAACATGCTTGTCATATTTAATAATAAACATGTCACCAGTGTGTTGAAACACATGCACGATAGCCAGGAGCTGTCTTGCAAAATCCTAATCCATTTTAAATTGGCGTTTTAGCACGCATTTTCTAAACGACCTACAAAAGTACACAAAAAGTTTGAATAAATAAGAATTATCCCTTTAGTCATAAGAAAAGTTTTGACAAATTAAAGTGTATTGAAATAGAAATGTAATCAGGACTCCATGAGACATCATCTGTGTGTGTGTGTGTCTGTGTGTGTTTGCTTTCGAAAAGTCATTACAACGTAATATGATCATCAATCATTCCCTCACAATCAAGTCGTTTATACCGTACACAGTTTCCAAATGTGAAGATTTGCCCGAGCATAAAAATGATTGAGAAACTGTCGGAAAGTGTGAGTGTGTGTGTGTGTGTGTGTGTTTGTTTGTGTTTGAATGCCAAATAAAAATAAATGATGATATGATCATTGATCATCAGAAATATCAGTCTCGACATAATGACGCTCGTCTCATAACGTGTGGAGTCGGCGAGGCGTAAAGATGATTGAGAAACTGTCAGGAATGCCCTCAGTGCGTGCCTGTGTGTAAACAGACACACAAAAACACACACACACACACACACATCCACGCACACCAAAATAACAGCTATATTTAACAACACACTGGCTCTGTGGACACCCTGTTCATCCTTCATTGGCTTTTCTTTACCCCTTTCTGACTCTCACCACACTCACCCTGCCACACCAGCCCCTGTGTGTGTGTGTCTGTCTCTCTGTGTGTATGCGCGTGTGTCTGTGTGTGTGTGTGTTTGACCAGGCGTGTTTTATTTTACCGCAGCATGCGAGAGTGGAGGAGAAGGAGGTGGGGGGGGCACTGTAGGTAGCGTGGCCCCCTCCAAGCTGTATGTGTTTTTCCACTCAAACTGGAAATTATCAATCTCACACCCACGCTATCGCTTTTTTCTCTCTCTTCACTCCAATCCTATCGTCTTCTCCCCCTCAGCATTGGAGAGGCTTTTTTTTTTTTTTTTTTTTTTAAGTGGGAAGAATTACATCACACCCCTCCTTTTTTCTTTATCCATCTCTCCATTTCTTAATGGCCAAATCGACTACGTCCACTGTCCTCTCTTCTCCCCTGGCAGGGAGGGAAGCCACAGGAGATGCTCACATTTTCTGGATCATTACAAAACATCCTTTTATTGGCTTGCACGCCTCCCCCTGAAAAACACCCTCTCACACACACACACACACACACACACATCAACAACGCAAGCCTCTCAAACGCCACTCTGGATAATATGGATGATCCATAAGCCTGGATTTAAAACCCTATAAGTCTGCTTATCTTGGCTCAGATCTGCGCGCCGGGGATGAAAGCGGGATAGTGCGAAACCGATCGGACGCGTGGCTCCGGCCCTCTGCGCAGGGGGGGGGGGGAGGCTCAATTAGGAGGAAACCAATCAGATTTCATCCACTGCCTCGGATGTCCCCCCGGGGGAAATCAGTCCTGGCAGCGGTTGCGGTCAGTTTAGAGGCGCGCGAGACCTTATTCTCTCCGATCCGTGAGCAAATTAAAAGAGGCTGCCAATTCATTAGGAAAAGAAAAAAAAACTATTTTAATCATCTTTTAGTTTTGTGAGCGTAGGTGTCTGTTGTGCAGGCCTTTCTGTCATGTAATAGTTAAAAAGATTCAGGAGTTGTAAAAGTTTAATATTTCAGATTAAAAAAAAGTCAATTCAATTCAAAAATAAATAAATACAACTTATCCTGCACATAAAAACCAAATCACAAAGAAACGTATTTCCTTCTTTAATCTCTTGTAGTTTATCGCCATGCAAATCTATTTATTTTGTTTATCTCCTCTACTTTATTTGCTAAGGTCTGGACACCTACAATGAGATTTCGTCCTGCTCCATTTTAAGGATTTAGAGCTCGATGCAATTTTCATGGTGAGCCGAGCATTGGAAATGTAATTTCAAAAAATAAAATAAATAATCCCTCTATATAGACTTCGGAAAGGGATCCCATATAATTGAATAATGAAAGCCACTGCAGATGGTGTTTCGATACTGTCAGCACCACAAGTAAGATCATATTTACCTGGAGCCGCATGGGAGAAATATCTCAAAATCAAATGGACAAATGAATCCAGCCCTGTCTGCAGGACTAAGTGACCCCCAGGAAATATTGACGATACATATTACGTATACATTTCTTGAGCCTCACCACTACTGGTAGGACGCCAAAAGTCTGAAATGTCTAAATGTCCACTTTTTCTAGGCAATTAAGATTTAAATGTATTTTTTTTTTTATTATTATTGATCTCTTTCATCTTTTTTATTCTCCCACTCATTTGCAAAAAGTACCACAAAACCACAAAAGATTTAGAGGGAAAAAATGTTGCGTGCGTGCGTGCGTGCGTGCGTGAGTGCGGCTTGGTGCTCAGTTGTACCGAAGTGAACCTGTGGAGCAGGATGTGATCAGATTAACTTTGCATTCGGGGAGAGGTCGCTGTATTGAATTTTCAATCAATGCAATAAGGAGTGGAGCGTTGGACCAGAGTGTGTGTGTGTGTGTGTGTGTGTGTGTGTTCTGGCACGACTGTGGGTCTTGGCAACGACAACCGTTGTGCGCTGGTGGTGTTCACAGGTTTTTGGCCAGCTTGGACAGGAAGAGGGATCCGAGCGTTTTATGACCCACGTGCTAGCGTGTACGACTCTGCTGAGGCAGGATCTGCTCACACCATGTCCCCCTCAACGCACACGCGGTCAAGCCGTTGCCACGGCGACCATCCAGATCTGTAACTGAGGCTATAGTTCAGTCACTCTGGTGGTGATTGTTAAACGTCAACATTTTTCAGCCTGTGCAAGGAAAATATCATTTGACTCCCTGATGCAATCCATCCAACTTTCCTTTTGGTTTAAATTCAGCCCCTCATCATGTCGTTTCTCAATTTCCCCCCAGGAAGTACAATATTCGCGTGGAGGACATTATGGTGCGGGACGTCCGCTACATCACGCTCAACTGCTGCTACAGAGACCTGCACAACGTGCTGCTGACGGGACACCTCAAGACCCTGGCCCTGGTGGAGTCGATTGGTGAGAAAACTAATACACACAGGGGGGGGGGGGGGGGGGGGGGGGGGGATGTTCATATTTAAGATTCTCTGACATAGTGGAGCATTTCAAATGGAATACATGTGAATATATTTATCAGGCGGACACCGATACGAGTGTATACTCTCCGCTCGTCTTCTGTGCCAACAAAAAAAAATTCCAGCGACCTTGGCGTCTCGTTCATTAACGTGATTGATTGACTGATTGATTGACGATCTTGCCTGAGCCACAGCTTTGCTGACGGGGCTCCCCTCACTCAGGGCGCAAACGCGGTATTCCAACGCGGCCTGCCATTATGCCACCGTGCGGGAACAATTAGCCGCGGCATTTAACCAAATACATAATCAGCACGTACAGTCACAAAGGCAATTAGTGGAAGTAAGCAAGCTGACACGCACGCACGCACGCACACACACACACACCTGTGGAGTACACATCCACTGCATCCTGAGCTCCTGTTATGTAACTCCGCCGATCTCTCTGCAGTGCTGCGACATGTGAATCTCCTGCCGTCAACTCTCCTCCTCCTCCTCCTCTCTCCTCTTTTCCCATAAAAAAATAACGTCTTCTCCTCCTCTCTTCTCACCCCCCCGTCCGTCCGTCTTGTGTCTCCTCCCTCAGAGTCCATGATCCTGCTGGGCTCCATCGAGCGTGCGCAGCTCCAGTCGCTGCTTTCTCAGCAGCTGGGTCGCCCCCGACGACTGGAGTACATCCGGGAGCGCGCCGCCGTGGAGAAGAAGCGCCTGTCCGTCATCTCCAACCCCGGCAGCGAGGAGGAGGGTCAGCGGGCCAGTCAGGAGGTCCGCTTCCAGGTCAGGGTCAGGGGCAACATGTTCAGAACACTTCAAAACTTTTTTTGTTATTATAGCTGCCACATATATAAGTGCCTTTTTTTTCCAAATATTTGAATATGGCCTTAGCCCACCGAAATGTAACAAAAGTTGTTTGTAATCATAACATTTTTTCTTTTCTTGATTAATCAATGTATTATTCCGAGTAGATGATCAGATTATTATTTAATAATTGGAAATTTTAAGCAAAGCAGCAGCGATTGGTGGTTTTTATGACAGGAAAAAAAAGTAAAGCAGCGCGATCTACTAAGATTTAAACATAATATGCAGATTCAATTTAGTATTTCACTTTAACATACAATATGTATATAAAACAGGATTCGTTTTGTACTATAGAGTTAAAATGAAGGGACAAAAGCCTTTGTAAAAGAAGGATTTCCGTTTAGGTATCCGTGCAAAACTAATTACTTCTCGTTATGGGGTGTAGGTTGATTGAAAATAATTTTCTCCATTTACAATTAAATATGCAACACAAATTGTGCTTCAAGTGAAGGTGTTGCGCTTCACACCTAAAAAGAAAAAAAAGACTCCTACATGAATAGTTCAGAGGAGTGTGGAATGACACACACTGTGTGCGTGCGTGCATGCGTGTGTGTGTGTGTGTGTGTGTTAGACCAGGTGAGAGCATTAACATGTGTTATTATGCCATCAATAACAAAGATAAGAGTTTGTGTGCGGTTCACTGTGTGTCTCTGTGTGTGTGTGTGTGTGTTTAAGAGCGAGAGGTGGGAATGAGTATCCGTGATTGGAGGTGGAAATCTAAATTAGTTCTGGGTCCTGTGTGTACCCCGCTGTTGATTTATCGCCGCTCCATCTTCATTTCAATTTCACCCGTTTGCACTGAGTGGTTGAGTACAACACCCTCAGGTATAGATGTGGGGATGAGAGGTGTGCGTGTGCGTGTGCATGTGTATGTGTGTGTGTGTGTGTCTGCTCTCTTTTTCCTCATTTCCCTGACTTCATTCCACTCCACCTTCTCTATTCCTGCTCTAATCAGTGCTCTTAAATGGTTTTCCCCCCAGGCCACAGAACCCCTTCACATTTTTTTTTAGTTTAAATAAAATGCTCTCTTTGTATTAGGAAATATTTTTGACATGTACAAATGTACTTACTTTTATGCGAAATGTTTTTACCCCGCAGCGTCAAAACCCTATGTGGGACGACTTTTTCCAATCGTCTCACCACAAACTAAAAGAGACTCTCGGGTTGTTTCATTTTAGAATTATTTTGTAAAAGAAAAAAAGTGTAGAATTGAGTGTGTTAAAGCGCGTTAAAGATACTCCAGCTTACAGTCTAATTATTGCGAGAAAATAACCAACCTGAAGTATATGGAGTGTACTTTATTGGATTTACAAATGGGGGAATATTCACAGCTGAATACTTACTTTCTATCTAATCTAACACAAGCGTTTGATCTGTGGAGCGTTTTATGGTTGAAAAAGTTCTTCCACTTGGGGAAGTCATTTATATAAGTAAGGGAATTTTTTTTTAGGTCACAGAGAGTCATTGAAGTCCCCCCCCCCCACCCCATAGACGCACAGTACACCCATTTGTCTAACGAGGCCCCAGTAAAACCAAGTAAAACTGGAGTTTTGAGTGTTTCTTATCTGTGATTGTGTGTGTTTTTTTTGTACGTGTGTGTGTGTGTGTGTGTGGTTGTGTGCGGGTGTAGATCTCCACTGAGGAGTCGTCCTTCAGTCCTACTCGAACAATACCTCAGAAGCCCCTCAAACCCGCTCTGAAGAGATCCTCCGTGGTTGAGCGGCCCACAGAGATCCCTACTAGTAAGACACACACACACACACACCCACACCCACACACACAAGTCTTCATATTTCAATTTCATCTTCTCGCTGGTTCCTATATAAGTAATACTTCATCTATAATAATGATTAAGTAATGTAGGTATTCAATTAATTGTAATTCTTTCCAAAGCAAGTTATACAAGCTTTGCAATAGGAATTCTCGTTAAGCAAGTGGAGTGTTCTTCATTCTTTATTTTGTTTGTTTGTACCCAGTCTGTCACACAAGTTGCGGTGGTAATGTGGCATTTAATGTCGTGTTTTGGTGTTGTCCCGACATCGTGTGAGAAATACACACTGCGCTTACACCGACTCGGTGCGCCTTCCTCCGTCTTCGAATCCGGTCTCTCACATCTGACGGCGGCTCTCTCTGTCTCTCGTTCAGACGATACTTCGGGCATTGCTTTGAAGAACCTGTTCTGTGCCAGTCCAGACACCGAAGGCGTGGAGGTGAGTGAGACGTTGCCTCGCATCATACACCCAGTGCACACGCACGAACCCCCCCCCCCCACACACACACACACACACACACACACTCCACACTCACATCCTGTCATTCACACTTTCTGGTCACCCACACAGTCCTATGCTATCTCTCACATACAGTCCTTCACACTCTACCGTACAGCACCTCCCACACAGACACACACACACACACACACACACATGAGCACACGTACACACACACACACACACACATTTTCGGTCTTGCAAGGCTTTGGAGAAGAGCTAACTCCTGCGCTATCCTATCTAATAGTTGGTGTCGTAGACATAAGGTTGCAGTTTTTTTCCCACCCAGCCCTGCAGTGAATTTCTTTGCAAAAATATATATATATATATAAATATATATATATTTGCAAAGCAAAAATTGCAACAGCCACTGCGGTTGTTGTTAACCTTGTGTGCTTGTTTCTGATGGTCCGGAAGAAAAACAACAACACGGAGAGCCCCGCATCTCCTGAGCTCAGGAAGCCGTCCAAACGAGTCAGGATATCCGTCGTGGTAAGAGCCACCAATCAGGGCCTGAAATCCAGCAGGCGGGTTCATCGTCCAATCAGCCGATTGTCATCCCGTCATCCCATTCCAGGGCTAATCCCAAACGCCGATGGCCCGGCTCAGCCAAAGCTCGTCCGTGCCATTGTGCCAAAACAAAAAAGCGTTGAACACCCTCATCCTCGTCCAGCCTGGGAGCCCTCTGGTTTCTCTCTGGCTGACCCCCAGCATCCATTCAGCTCAATCATTCAGTATCAAAAGATTTTTTTTTTGCTGTATTTATTTAAATAACAGTTATTTTTTACATTTGAACATTTCATACATATTTTTTTGACCCATTATCTCTTAATATTTTGCATTTTTTAGCATTTTTTTATTTTTTTATTAACTCCAATTTTCTTCCTGTTAATTCATTTTTAATGAAGTTAAAAGTTTTCTGCCACCTTAAAAATTTGAAAAATATACATTTATGGGAAAATGGCTCTACGAGTATGAGGCTGTTCAACCTAGCATGCCCCACTGTCCATCATCCGCCGTGTCACCCGAGGCGTCCAATCAGTGACGGCCTCCCAGCCCTGTTCCTGGAGTGACCCAACGTCCCATCTCATTTCTCGTCATCGATGAAAGACACCGAGCTATACCACTCTGAGCATGAAGCGTTCCATATCGGGACAGGAGCGTCATATCTGTTTATCAGGACCAGGCAGGTATTTGAACAACGTTGTGTCATCATCATCATCTCGGATGAAATGATGATGCACGGCAAGGCCTGGGATTTTCCCGGGAGACGTGTTATCCGAAAACCGCAGGATGTAGCCTGCTGTCCAATTACCAGCATGTCAATCAAAGAAACAAGTGTCTGATTAGGAACTGAGACAAATAATTCCAACCGTGCGAGATCAGTGTTGCATGACAAATAATCCGACAACATCTGTTTTTGGAAAAATCAAACACTATATTGTAGATAATCAAGCACTCAGATAAAAAAGTGTCTCTTCTTATGATCATCAATTATTTATTCATAATCGAGCTCTTCCCATCACACACATATGTAATAAATTATTCCATTAATTCAATGTTTTTACACTCATCACATATGTTTTATCCACTAGGAGCCCCCACCCAGCCTAAAGAGTTTCTTTGCGGTGAGCATGTTACCCACATTTCTTTTATTATTTAATAATTTTTTTTAAATCCAAGATGCAGACTCTCCATTTTAAAGTGGTTTGCTGGTGCACACTTGGATAATTTGTTCATAACCTGAAGAGTATACCATAATTGGCGCAGTCCAGATGGTAATTTAGGTGAATATATATATATATATAGAGAGAGAGAGAGAGTGAGTGTGTTGTAATATATTTCCCGAAATACCACAATATAATGATAATACATACAGTATATATACAGTATATATTCTACAGATTCTATGTTGCCGGATGAATAATTTAACTCGCAGAACATTGTGGACCTGCTTTGTTCCCAACATCCCTTGAATCTATATTACATGACCACACTATTCCCAGCCATGATTGTGTCAGTGTAACTCTATTAGCACAATTAATGATTGGGACTCGGGGCACTTAAAGGGCTCCATTAGTTTCCCGCGTCAGTGATAGTTATTGAAATCCGTACACACTTTCCATCATTCACAAGTACAGAGAGAGGCGTCGGACCATTCTTCAGCGGCTGCTTGGGGGCCTGCGTATAAACCACTGGTTTATACAGCTGACAAATTACACTATGGAGTCTGTGTGTCTGACCAAGAGAAAAATATCATATCATGCACTTTTGCCGTCAGATCAGTCCAGCTCTCTGTTTTTATTTTAGCGTCACCCACCATTCCCAGCTTGATTATTCCAATATCATATATCATATTTCTGAGGTTTTGTCTAATGACCAGTATCTGCGATGAAATGCTTTGCCTTTCATTACATTTTATTTTTTCTATTCATTCTCAAATGTTGCCAAAATAAATTCATACAATTTTATTTTGGTGACATGTTAGAAATGGAAATCTTCGGCTTAGGGTATATCACACTTAAATAACCTTTGCGCACCCTTTTTTTTTAAAATATATATGTTTCCGTTCCAGGTCCAATTTTTATGTGCTAAATTTATATTTTTTTATAGTGTTGGTGGCCACCGTTCAAACTTCCCATGACCCTCCCCTGCCACCGATGGCTGTAATTGAATAGATTTGCAGTGATTTGTTGAGTGTACCCAGGAGGAGAATATGGTACGGTCAGTCCTGAGACGGCTGGTATATTTTTAATACGGTACCATGTTTGTATGCATAAAGTGGGCCTAGAAAACTGCAACTCATTATAGCCTCGCCGTCAGCTAATTAGTACTAAACGCCTGCAGCACTTTGTGTGTTTGTATTTGCACTACCAGAAGCCAGTGGGCTCCTTTTTTTTTTTTTTTTTTTTTTTTTTTTTCTCCTTCCCGTCATCAGGAGTTATTGTAACCACGTAGCGGTGTGTGAGTGCACGTGGCAGAGAGCCATGCTGATTGCTGGAGTGCTCGCAGAGGCTCAGCTGGAATGAGCAGGAATATAAACAAACACATTTATCAATTTCCTCCCCCCCCCCCCCCCCCCCCCCCCCCCCCCCCCCCCCCCCCCCCCCCCCGCGGACACTGTCGGTGACTCATCGCGCTCCTCGCCGCGTCTCGCTCGCTCAGTGTCACGACGTCTCGTCGGCAACTCGCTCTGCCATTATGTCGACCGTGTGTTCCACTGACAGCCGTCCGTCTGGCTTCTGAACTTCAAACCACGCAGGCAAACCCCCCTGACACATTCACTTTCCTCACCGTCTGCGCCGCCTCTCCTCTCGCCGTCATTGGCTTTTTCTTTCCTTATCAAGAAGAAATGTCATAGGATTTGCTGGCAAACCCTGTATCAACCCAATTCCCCCCCCCCCCCCCCCCCTCCCCACGATGTTCACAGTGACACCCCCACAGCGTGAAAAAAAAGAAAAAAAACGAAATCAAGTTATAGCTTCCCCCAGTTCTTTAATTCTTTGTTTCTGGAACCAGTTTAATCTCGGCAGCTCGGCTTCACGCTCTTCCTCGCCTCTTTCCTTCCTCTCCTCGCTCCATCCAGGCTGTGAAATATTGATGTTGGGTAAATGACATCAGTAGTCTGTTTGAGAGAAATATTGCTCGCTCTCTCCCCTCACTGTTTTTTCTCATTATTTTTCCGCCCCTCACTCATGCATCTCCGTAATGCCTCCGATGCCTTATTTATGATGGCTCGTGGGCTCAGATTGGATTTTGGCACCTCGGCTCTCCCCCCTGTCTTTTGTGTTTTGGTGAATGTGTGTCCTTCTTCCGTGACACAAACGCATATCTAACGCATACGCTCCATGATGTACACACAAATATGCGGGAATATACCCTGGACCGCTACAGGAAACGGCAACTCCTAACTTTTTGATTTTATAAATTGGGAAAATGGTCTGATTATTGGCATATAAATATATAAATAAATGAATGAGGAGGCGCGGCTAAAGAAAACAGGAATAGCAGGAGGAGCGATTTGACCTCGGCAATCCATACCGCCAGAAATCGGCCCGATGTGTTTGGCCCGCCTAATTATGAAAAAATAACTCGAGTGTCACACTTATAGTTAATGGGAGTGGGATAATGAGCTAAGCCGCTGTGACATCTGGAGCCAAACTGCTAGGGCCAATTAACCACAGGTCGGTGTGTTTGCAGGTGCACAACGTTTCGGGGCATTTTTTTGTCCGGCGCCACAGTCTACCAGGTAGGAAACTCTTTTGATCTCAGATATTCACAAGCTATGCAAGTGTCAGAGTGGAATAAAGAGGACGTGGAAGAAGAGCTTTGCGCTTCTGAATTATGGCCAGAGATGGCTCCACAAATATTTCAAACAACTATAAATGGCGTGATTTTTTCACTTGTGCGAAACTCTGCACAACGATGAAACCGTTTATTGTTGTCATGTTCCGCTGTTGCACCATGTAATGCGTGGTACAGGCCGCAGTTGAGAAAACAACAGACATGACCTAAAACTGAGCGATAAACTCCATGCCGTCTTTTGTAATTGCCACGTTTACAGCAGGCTCTTAATGATAATGTTGCTGATGCTTGAATCAGATTGGCCGACGCACAATAACACAGCTCGCACCCTACTGAATTAGGAGCCTCGTCAATGGGAACCACTGTTCCATTTGTGGTGTTTATGTGCATATATTATCACGGGAGAGTATCTAGCCATGGCATAGTTGCCTCTGTCTTTGAGTGAAATCTGCTCCTCGGCCATTCCTTCAGAAAACATTTGAATTGTAAAAAAAAGAAATAGAAATAATCACTCCTTTAATCTACTGTAGCCTGAATGGAGAGGGCAATGTCCCCGATTGGAGGCTCCTCTATGATTGGGGGAGTTTGGAAAATAAAACACTCTTTACCTGCTGACTGCACAGTACTTCAGGTTTGTGTGTGATGCAGAAGCGTTTCGACTCCCCTGCTGACTCCCAACGGTTGCCTCTGATTGGACGATCTGGTCACAGGACGGACCTTTTTCAATCTTGGTCTGGTCACAGAAACGGCACAGCAAGCAGTAGAGCTTGATCGGCCCTTTGTCAGCACTCTGGGCGCGCACACGCACACGCACACACACACACACACACAAACACACACACACACACACAGGTCTCATTTAAATCTGCCCACACGGTCCCTTTGATTTTACTGTCAGTCACACGAAAACTCACTCAAGTTTTTTCTGAACACACACACGCACACATGCGCATATAAGCGCGCACACACTTGTCATGTATTCAGAAGCAGTGATTTGCTTTTTTAATAGAGCTGCTAATCTTTCTGAAAGCACCTATTTTAGATGCACAGTCCCTCCCCTGCAGTTTGTCTTTAAAAAAAAAACACACACCTTCCATCGCACATATACACACACACACACACACACACACACACTAAATTAATCCTACATCTTTCTTTAATCCACAATCTTTTGGCTTCTGTCGAGTGATCAGTGAGAAAATGGTGTGTGTGTGAACGTGTGAGTTACTTTGTGTGTGTGTGTGTGTGTGTGCGCGTGTGTTTTTTTTGTGCGTTCTACTCCAGGCACGGCTGGCCTTTGCCTGCGTAATGCTACAGTCGGGCACCTCTTTGCTACCCTGCGGCAACAGTTTCTAGGGTTACCAACAAGTCATCCACTGCTGCGATAAGGATAAATGAGCTGAGGGCTCCCATTAGCCCCTGGGTTACACACACTCTGCCCTCTCTCCCTCTCCCTCTCTGACACACACACACACACACACACACACACACATCCTCCTGCTTAGAATCCTGAGGAAAATAAATACCTGTACCGGAGCCCATGACCAAACACTTTAAAATGGCATTTCACAGCCCATCTCACACACACACACACACAGACACACACACATAAAGAGCTGCGTTGTGTTGCTCGGTTGTGCTTCCATCACTTCTTTGTAAAGAACGGCGAGTTGCGAGTTTGACTCGGGCTCGCCGGCCTGTCACTTCTGAGCCGTGAGCCCCGAAAGCGCCGCAGATCCATCATTATAATGATCATCTGCTCCGACATGTCATACATCACATCCCCCGCGCTCATTAAATGTCCTGTAGTCGCTCTTTTAGTCACTCATTCCATTTCTGTCCGTCGGCCTCGACACGGCGCCACTGTATAATATTTATGATGTGTTGCATGGCTGATTATGTTTTCCCAGGGTGCCATTTCACCATGCACGGTACAGAAAAGTACACATAAATTGTTTATTAACATTACAATTGTATAGCTGCTTGTGTATTTGTGTTGTACACTTTGGGGTTTCTCTCTGGTTCTGACTATTTCTTCTCCTCCTCCTCCCTCCGTGTAGGACGATGGTGATATGGAGGATGACATGACCATCAGAGAGGTAAGACACATAACCAGTGACGATTGTTATATCTTAGTTCATGATATATAAGAAGAATTACTACACTTTTATTGGGGGACTATTTTCAGCTGCGGATTAATGTTATGCTTACACATTACAATTACGCCATTACAAGTTATTCTAATCAATTATGGGTTCATTTTTCTAAGCCTATGCACGACAAATAAAAGCATCATCCAGTCACTGTAGGCCATAAAAACCATATCCTTCCAAAAGTTTCACTGGGTCAGTATTTTCCAGTATTTTTTTTTTGTAAACGTCTTAAGATATATTATAGAGGAAGTTCTCAAAGCTATCAAACACATCGGATGCTCGGCCTCCATCTTGGAAAACTACATTTGTCCAACCTAAACTTCAGCTTGTGTCCGACGTCATCACGGCCTGACACGCTCTGATTTTATTTTATTTTTTTTTTGATTTCTCAATATCCCCAGACAAAAAGATTACCCCGGGAGTCTTATATTTTTGGATATGACATCATTCATAATTCATCCATCAACAGCACCTCTCATTTCCTCTCTGTCACATTTTCCCCACCTCCCTCCGTCTCTCGTACAGCACGTCTCCGCCGGATCGCGTCTCCCATTCACCTTCCTCACTCTCCTGTGATTTATGGCGTTGTTATGTGCAGCGTTCGGGCCATTGATTGTCTATCAGAGGGAGGTGATTTGTTAGGAGGTGGAGTGGGATTATTTTGTGCGTTTTTTTTTCCCTTTGACACCAGACATAAAGACATTGTGGGCTAATAGCAGAAGCACCTGTACACACACCGCGTCACTCAGGTTTTAAAACCAGGCTGAGTCCAGCATTTTACCAAAGATGAAAGTAATCGATTACTCGCATATTGATTCATCAGGTCTGTTCGGATCCTCCGTTTTTTTTTTTTTTTTTTTTTGGTGAATAGCATCTTAATCTCCTTTTATTCCTGTGTGAATTGCGCAGATTACAGAGTGGGAGGAGAGGCAGCTGGATGAGCAGGTCAACTTCAACAACTGCAAGATCGACCCGGCCCCGTTCCAGCTGGTGGAGCGCACATCGCTGCATAAGGTCAGACTGTGTGGGTGGGTGTGTGGGGGGTTGTGTGTGTGTGTGTGTGTGGATCTTTAATAGTGGAGTTAAAATGTGCATTCCTTGCTACTCGGCGTGTGTAATATACTGCCGTTGAGGTTCAAGTGCATTTGTAAAGCGACTCTCGTGGCCACACGACAAAGCATTTCTCATTTATTTAAGACCAGCAATAAAAAAGAGTTTAAACAGTGTTTAAATCTATGATATTCTATAAAAATCATAACAAATCTATTAAAAGATATGAAAACAGGATTTAAAGTAGTCAAATGAAACAGAAGTTGGAATTGAGCTAAAACTAAATAATGCAGTGTAACATATGATAAAAATTTACTATTTAAAAGATCTGTGTTTCCCCCCCCCCCCCCAAATAAAAGTAGCACGCAAGTACTTAGTGATGCATAACAACTGAACGCTACTTCCACAAGATTTCTTTTGGCCTTGGATTAGTAAGTAAACATCTCAAAGGCCTCTTCCAAATCTGCAGGCCTTCCTAAAGCTGAATTGTAAACCTACTTATGGAGCACAAACATAACTCAGTGTTAATATCCTGGTTAAGAAGAGTTGAGACAAGCTTAAAAAGGCATTTTTTATATATATATATATATATATATATATTTTATATATGTTTAGGTTTATGTTTGCTTTTCGACAAGGCAGTCACCCATTGTCGAAACACTGACTACCAGCCCCGTCCCCGGGGTTCGGTATGAATTCTCTTTAAACATTTAAGAGAGGGATCCTGCAACAATCCAATCTCGCTCCCCGCCCTCCGCTGCACACAACGCCAAAAGCCAATGCCACGCACAATCTCCCTCAGCATATTAAACGCCGCTGCTGTGTGCGGGGCCTATGAACGCCTGGGAGTTATTCCCGCTCTCCAGCCCCGCTGAATCCAGCCACCATTTATCCAACGCTGTTTACTCTCTCCTCGTTGTGGTGAATTTGTCTGCAGGCCCTTTGGTAAAAGACAAATCTGTTCCCTGGAATATAAACACAACAATATGTTTGTTTTTTTGTGGGTTTTGACCCCCGGGGGGGCGTTATGTCGGTTCATTTGAGGTAGAACGCTAACAGGCCTCAGAGCCTCATGAATATCTTTAAAAACAGTTCAAGTTGGGAAAAAAAAGTTTTTCATTTCCCACTTTAAAGTGGACAACCGCAAAAATATGAGACACACAACTTTATGCTCTCAGAGTAATGAATCCTTAAACTTAATCCAGCGTCTGGCACTTGAAATCGCGTCTGGACACTGGGATCAATTTCAAAAGTCCCAAATGGCTCTTCTGGCCAAGCAGGAAGTCCAATGAATCACTTAAAGGGTCTAGAACAAAAATAAGAAATGTTCCCGGTTGGCATCTGTCCTGCAGCATTTTCTCGTCCACCACTTAAGTGTTGGACCTCCCCCTCCTTTTGCTTTTAGTTGCCACTCTAGCTCCAGAGTTGAAGATGAGATTGAATGAAACTTTCAGGAATCCGGCGTAGGACTCATAAGGCAGAGTGTATGAGTAAAGCCCAACACAATCGTAGCAGGCACAGAAAAAACAACAACGTAAGCCACACAGCCCAATGTAGAAATGTAAGAACAAGCGCATGGGTGACACTAATAACACATAATGACCGCCTCAGAAATGGCAGACTCTTTTAGCCTTGTTGTTTTTCTTTGTGGCTCAGAAATGAGTCATGTCGCCGTTTGTTTTTAAGAGACAAAGTCGATGGCAAATCACACGCGGTGGATGCAGACGCACAAAGGTTTGACAGCTGACGCTTTTCTGGATTCAATTATGGCTTTGGGCTGACGGGGAGCGTTTTTTTTTTAAGTCGGCAGTTTAGGGCCTGTAGTAAAATAAATTGTAAACGGCGAAATATTAAATGGTTGTGTTTCCCTGTTGGAACCTTGTTTTATTTGATTTTTTTTATTTTTGTCAAAGCGCTTTATTGTTTTCCGGGGTTTGTGTTGCTTTTATTGTTTCCAACCCAGCTCTGCTGTTTCCCCCACAGACCCACACCATCTTCTCCCTGCTGGGCCTGGACCACGCCTACGTCACCAGCATCGGACGCCTCATCGGGGTGGTGTCCCTCAAAGAGGTAAGAATGCCTCTGCCTGGCCTTCTTTAGTATTGTCACGTTATTAGAATCAGAAAAACTACGTATTATGGTCCATCTTTGTCACCTTTTCTTTTGGTGTTTAATGGTTTCTTCATTTAATGGAATAATTCTAAAATAATAATATTTTTATATAATAATAATAAAATAATAGTTTAATTAAATTAATTTCTTTATCTCAGCCTCATGTAAAAAATTGTTTACACACACACACACACACACACACATATTTCAATTAACGCTGATTTCTCCTCATGTATTGTGACAGACCAAAGCCAGTCGAATATTGCGGTCTCTCTTTTTGTCGTCTCTCTCCGCACGGCCTCACAAACATCTGAGAACCCCCTCGCTCTCTGTCAATTGGCCAGGAAGTGGAGACAGTATTGTGGCTAAGTGCACTGCTGTTCGCCTGTCCCTGACATTTAGTCTTTTTTGTGTGTGTGTGTGTGTGTATGGTTTTGTGTTGTGCGTTCTACCAGCCGACAAAAAAAGGCAGATAAAGTGCCGCCTCTCAGTCACACAGACGGTTATATCATAGCCTCTCTGGTCCATAGAAAAGAAAGAATGTTTTTGTGCATGATGAGGGCTTATTATTTCCACAGCCCACAGCATTGAGCCATTATTTTTCCCGTTGCATGCGACTCCTTTACCTTTCCTCCAAATGACAAAAACTTTTCAATATTACTCTTTCAAACGAGAGCAATGAAAAGAGAGAGTCATAAAAGATGGGATGCACCATCCTAGTCTTTTTACTGTATTCAGAAGTTTGAACGATTATTTCAGAGGAAACACAGACATGCGTTTTCTTTATTCGAACGCAACATTATTGGGGTTTTCAGGAAAAACAAACGTTTCGATCTCTGTGTCCAAAGAGAGGGTTGTCCGCTACTAAATGAACATGACATGCAGTGAATGAGCAAATAGCCAAAGTCAAACTTTTCTATAAATCGAAAAAATGGTTTTAACAGTTCAATAAGCCTAGGGAAGAAATATTCCAACAACGAGTGAGCTTGAAGGGACGTTTTTAATAAAGAATGTCTGTATCTTCTTATTTTAACACCTGAGCAAGTGTTTTAATAATGTCTGGACCGTGTGTGATTGAATTGTACAGTGTGATACACGCTGTGGCTTCACAGCCTGAAGTCCAAATCACAAGCTTGAGTCACAGGCCGTTTCCTGTGCTCACTTTTCAAAAGGTTGGGTGAAGTCTGGGCCACTTTTTTCATCTCCTCCAATAAAGTGTCAGATTGAGCCTTTCCAGTCTGCACCGTGTGCCATGGCGGTCATGTTCTCGCCACTGCTGATCGCTACAGCTGTGTGGAGGTGGAGGAGGAAAGTGAGCTGCAGAGAGAGAGAGAGAGAGAGAGTCACAGTCACGGTGACCTCACTTCCCCGTTCGCCCGCTGCCCTCTGACCACCATTACCCCCAAATGACATATTGTGACCGAAACTCTGGTAGGAAATAAAAAAAAATGGGCTCATGTGTCTGTGAATGTGGCAGAAAGAAAACTGTGTGGCTGAAACCGATAATACCCCTTAAAGTGAATGCACAGAAAAACAGTCTGCTCCTTTTACCCTATAATAAAGCAGGATGTGAATCCAGATATGAATCCATATCTAAAGACAACTTCAGAAATCACCGAGTTCAATGCACCGTTGCAATTTGTCTGGTTTTGTGTCCCGTGTTCAAGCCTTTGGACCTTCCTGACTCCTGACACGGTATAATAATCAAATATAATGTAACTTATCAGAGACGGAGGGCAGCGCAGGCTATAGACTGTAGTACTCTATCATTTGAAATAGTTTGACGTTGCTTAATTGGCTCCCTTGAGGAGCCCGAGCGTTGAAGTCAGTTTGGATGTCATGTTCCTTTATATATAACGTTAAAATTGGCTCCTCCTGACCTCCCTCAGCTCCGGAAGGCCATCGAAGGCTCGGTGACGGTGAAGGGAGTGAAGGTGCGTCCCCCTCTGGCCAGTTTCCGGGACAGCGGCACCAGCAGCAGCGAGAACGAGGCCACGGAGCTCCACAAGCTGTGGGACCGGCACAAGAGCATGTCGCTGCCCCGCGAGCACACGCCCTCCGAGTCCGACGAGAAGTCACAGTAAGGGAGGAAGAAGAGGGGGAGGAGGAGGAGGAATAGGAGTGATGCATTAATGCCCTCCCAAAAACCACAAACATGCAAAAAAAAGAAAAAAAAAATCCTCAGGGCTTAGGATCAATATTTAATTCTGGAATGAGTTCTACTGAAGCGCCTGCCTCCTCCACTCCTAGTCCACTCCTCTCTCTCCCCCCCCCTCCTCATGGACCAACCTGAACTTTTTCTCCTGGAGCCTTGCACTGACCCAGACAGACACTCCACGGGGGGGACGGGGTGGGTGGGTGGGGAACAAGCGACATGTTGGTCAAATCCAACAAGGGACTGAAATCCCCCCAGAAAAAAGGGATATTTTTTTTTTGTTTTTTTTTTCGAGTTAAGATCAAAGTTCGGATCTGAATGAGTCTGATGCTTGAGCGGTGAAATGCAGCAATGATGGCTAGAAAGTCAAACGTGTGCGTGTACTGTAAGTGTGTGTGTGTGTGTGTGTGTGTGGTGAGAAAACGTTAGTGTGCGTGACGAAGGAGGTAGCAGACGACTCTCTCTTATGAAGATGTTTTTGTTGTTGCCTTTGGAACACATTTCTTGAATAATTTAATTTGTGACTGATCAGGTGGGCGGGCTTTAAATGTCCAAATGTAAATCGCACTAAAGTCAAGCGTTGGACTCGCGTAGGGACGGATGCCTTAGTTCTCGGTGTTCTTTTCCATCCTTCCTCCTCCTCCTCCTCTTCTTCTTCTCCCATCTCTTGGTTTGGAGTCCTGGCGGTCAGGGCGAAGGATCAGTCTATGCAAGGCAGCGGCGGAGGCCCCTGGTTTCGTAAGGCACACCGCTGCTCTCACGCCGTTTTTACTGCTCCTCTATATATAGCTCGTAATAAGCGTTTTCAGAGATGGAGAGGGCGGAGGAAGCGAGGGCGAGAGAGAGAGAGGCGGGGGTCGCTAAATGGACGGCTGGAAGAAGGACATCATTGCCACCTCACCAGCGGCTGGGAGCCCACTCATCAATCTACCCCCGTGTTAGTGACACCAGCAGCTGTAGGATGAGCTGTCCACTGGTCCCCACGCGTGCGCATGTGCACTGGGTTGGTTTGATGGATGCAGGGCGGCGGGATCCAGTTACGTTAACTGACGCCAGAGCGAAAGGAAATCCATAAGCGACCCACATCCCAGTCAGAACCCGTTTTTCAGTTTTTGACTCATTTCGTCATACTACGTACAATTAGCCCTCCGAATGACCACTCACCGCCTTCAGATGACGAGGGTTTTTTTGTTTTTTTTTTGGAATCCAGGAACTCCTCCTGCGTGTATTCCGATTGGACGAGGCAGGCCGACGTGATGCGTGATGTATAAGTACTGTGTATTTGAAAAAATCGATTGATGCGTGTCGGCGCGCTACAGAAAAACATGGATTTGTTCCTCCATCCACTTTTACATTATTTTTTTTATTTTTTTTTTGCTACTTATCTCAGCTACTGACCCCCAATAACTGTATATCCTTAAAAAAAAACAAAAAAAAAAACACTCCTTTCATTTTTCTAAAATAATTTTGTTATGATTTTGGACCAGGCAAAGGCGGCCCAAAAAGCTCACTCTTGTCGGCACATTAGGCGTCGCGTGGATTCGTCGCGTGGATTCGTCGCGTGGATTTTTTTCTGTGTTGCTACGCGCCGCTGAAAGTCAAACGCACACAGTGAAACCGCAGCATGGCTTTGCATGAGAGAGAGAGAGAGCATGTGGATGTCTTATGGGATCAACATGCACCAAAAACATAAGCTTGACAGAAATGAATACTGGACGCTGTCTTGTGTCGGCCATCTTGTGCCTTCAGCACCAGATTATTTCCCGTTGATTGACATCTTCCTCTCATCCAATGAGCTTTATCTATTGCCTGAATTTAACGGGGGGAAATGGGATTTTTTCAGGGGATTAGCAACCTGATAGATAGATTAATATATTTAATGTCATTCCTGTAATATAAAATCATAATTTAATGTCTTAACCAATCGTAAATTTCAACTGTTCTCTTTTTATGAAGGAGAGATATTCGTTTAATGGTGTTTAATGTAATTATTTTTTGTCGCATTTGATGATTTTTAATGTTGATTTTTATCTTCTTTTTTTTTTATATCTATATAATGCTGACCTTCATGTTTTGTTCACCGCATGATGTGTGTGTCTGAAACATTTTGACGAAAACGTTTAACTGTAAAGTGCAAATAGCGCAAACGGGGGTGAAGGCTGCCGGATAAACAAAACAAATGGGATTTGGAGCATGTGCGTGCGTGTGTGTGTGTGTGTGTGTGTGTGTGTGTGTATATGTGTGTGTGTGGGAGTGGGAGGTGAAATGTTGAAGGGTCCCGCATGTGGTCGGTTCATTTCACAAGTGCCTGCGCCATCTCCCCTTCTTTATCAGCAGGAAAAAAAAAAAGTTTTATAGTCGTACGTAGTGTGTCCGTGCGGTGTGCAGCTGGTCACCATAGCAACCAGTTGTCATGGAGTGCCACTCGTTTGATATGGTTGTCTTCATTTGTCTGTGCTTGTCGTCGCTCTTCCATTGTTTCCCAGCCTTCCGCCCACTTCTCCTAATTGTTCATTTCATTATTTGAGCCGACCGAGGCAGATGCATATTTATTAGTCTGTATTAATCATAAGTAGAAGATTTTTTAATTTTTTTTTGTAATGACTTTTTTTTATTTGTTTTTCTAGATGATCTTGTGGGTAATCAATTTTGTGCAATAACGGCTGTTCATTTCACTTTGTAACTCAATTTTAATCGATGACGTGAATGCGAGATAACCTTATTTTTGTAAAGAAAAAACCTGAAAAGTGTCAAAAAGATTTGTGTGTACAGTGTACGAGGAGGCGTGCCGCTCGGAGTGTGACGAGGTGATGTTGGGTTTTCAGGGGAAGGTTTCCCAGAAGCCTCGCTAAAATCTCCCTCCAGGTAGCGTTTAAATAATTAACTGTAGTCGCTGAAGTTTCAGGAAGAAAAAAAGAAAATGGCTTTGACTCCTCAGTTTGGCTTTGGGGAAACCTCCTCCGCTCTCTCTGGTGAATCCTGCTGCACGGACTGTAGGTGGCGCTCTCCAGCTTGGATGCAGAGTTTATGTTTAATCTGTTTTAGGGACTGTACATTGTACATAGTGGAGGTCTTTGCCCCCACACCCCCCTTCCCGAGAGCCAAACCAGACCGAGTGGAGATGAAATCCAGACCTATTTTTCACACCGGGAAAAAAAAAATACATTTTTGTTTTTTTTTGTATATCAGGGATGAATAAAAGAGATTTTAACAATGAAGCCAAGATGCGGCCGTGTTTCTCTCACGTCACTCCTCGAATGTGGTTTTGAATTCTCTGCTGATGTTCACATTAGTTCATCTTGTCCCAAATCTACGCTTTATTCCGTATTTATTCGTGTAATGCGTGTGCATACAATTCCTATCTCACCCCTATTTTAATCATGGATGTGTATGCCATGTTGTTTTGCTTTCAAAGGGTTAGCTTCATAGGAAGAACTTTTTAATTTAATTTTTTTCCCACCACAGGCTTGTTGTGTGTCTGCCTCTTTCCTGTTCTTCTCCCGTTTCTTCTTCGTCTTCTTTTTCTTCTTCTTCTGTGCAAACTCACACTCTCATTCCTCCTCCATTCTTCTGTCTGTGATGAGAGACGAGCATTTGGACTTGGCGGTCCGTATCATCTGTGATCCTCTCTGAGACAACTGCCAGTTAATCGCTGTGGTGATGTAACACGCAACCTGTTTGTGTGTGTGTGTTTGTGTGTGTCTGGGTGTGTATCCTATAGAGCATGGTGAGGACTGTATTGAGATATTTTAGACAGTTGGACTGGAGATATTGGTTTTAGGGTTCGGGTTAAATTTAGTTTTAAGTTGGATTCTTTATTGGTTTATTATTCTGACCCAACATTAAAAAGAATAGCTTTTTGTCCGTGTGCGATATTATATCTTTTTTTGAGGGAATCACTTATGTTCTGTTTTATTTGTGTTTTCGTGGTTTAAAGCATCGGACCGTTCACATTGAGTAGAGTCAGTGGCTCAGGGCGAGTTTTTGGTCGTTTTTACGGAGGACGTGACGCTAAAACTCACCTGTTTATTCATAAGGAGAAAACACAGCATTTTGTACTTGTCGTTTAAGTAAGAAATGTTTTATTGCACTTCTAAGTGATGGAAAAAGTAGAAAAAATTGCACTAGTCGGTTAATTCGATAAACTTCAGATGAATAAATGCTCCTATCTTCTAATATAAATAATACAAAAAAATGTATTTCATAAAAATGAAAATATTATTAAATATTAGTGACAATGTGCAGATCTTTATATTTATGTTACCCGGCCACAAGTCAAAGTAGAGCTTCGCTGCGGTACACAGGAGCAGCCACTGGCTCCGGGCCACTGCGCCGCACGCTGACCACCAGGGTGCCGTCAGTGAGGGTCCCACTGACCGACAGGGGGTCCATGTCCTCCGGGAACAGGGACTTATGGGTAAACGTGTCACTGACGCTGCCGTCGTCCAACACCTGAAAGATACAGGCCGAAAATGAGAGAAGGTGGAGGGAGAAAAAAGGTCACTGAGCGAAGAAGAAGAGAGTGGCGGAGTGAGAAGAGCAACAGGCCGAAGGAAAGGGTGAAAAGAGAGGGAGAACCAGCGAGAGAGAGGTCAGAGGTCAACGCTGCTCAGCCGGCGACAGGCGTCGAGCCGTGAGTAAAAGGGAACGAGCCTCGGCCGAGCTGCAGATTTGACAGTGATATGATGTTATATAATTAATTCATCCTGTCAATCCATTAAGATTCATAGATTGATTGATTGCTTTTGTCTGTAGATCAAACCTTGACGTAAGGTCAACCAGAAATCTCTGAGTCATTCCCACAATCCTAGAGGTATGTGATTTTGCTTTTTTTGTGCTAAACATGATTCTTTTATTTTTTATTTTTTATTATGAATCATGTTCACTTATGCTGATATTTCTCTCACAGCCTCAGGGTCACACAGTGTGCTCTCTCACCTTCTGGGCCTGAATGACCACGGTGTGTTTGTAGGCCATCACCACGATGTCCTGCGGCTCAAACTGGCTGACGTCAGCCGACATGTAGTATCCGTCGCCAAGGCAACGCACCACGCCGCCCGTGGCGCTCTGACGACCCGCGACGGCGCCAGGCACCGGAGCTGCGACAACCGTTAACACACAATGAACGGAATACACATGACAGGTGAGTTTTCAGCTTTTTATTGTTCGATAGAAATACATGAAAGATGAAGATGCGAGAAATATAATGGTCATGCAACTTCGTGCATCGATATATTATTATATATAATATATATATTTTATATAATGGCGTAATTACATGTTTTTATTATACTTTCTTCCATTCAAATGAAAGGTTTTCTTCTTTTTTTGTTATAAGCTCTTTGTATTAAACTCTTGTTTAGGTTTCATGAATTCATGAATGATTTCCAAATATTCATAGAAATTTGAATTTTTAATGGTCAACAGGCTCCGAAGTCTATAAAGGCACAGATTTATTTTCATGCATTCAAACCTCTGATTTTTTTTTTTTATCTCACAAATATCAACAGTATTTGGCTTAGTGAAGCTAACATCCTCACCACTGTGTCCGTAGGAGGATCTGTTCTGCCGGCTGAAGGGGGCCGTGCAGCCGGGACCCCCGGGGCCTTCTTCTCCGAACAGACTGGCACGTTCCGGCGCGTCGAGGAACGGCTCAAAGAGCGGGTCCAGACAGTCGGACGATCCGCCCAGCGACCCTTCGGACCTGTAGGAGCTGGAGGAGCTGTAGCGGGATGAAGAGCGGTAGGACGAGGAGGATCTGCGGCTGGAGGAGGTCACGGATGCCATGGCCGAGGAGGTAAAGTATCCTTTTCACACACACACACACACACACACACACTGAGTAGCAGAAGAAGAAGAGATATCAAGAGCCATTCGCCATCTCAGTTCAGTTTCTGCCCAGGGTGTCTGTGTGGTGGCTTTTTTTATAATATAAGGTCCTGGTGCATTGTGGGTCACCAGTGCACTGCTGGATCTCTGTGGTGTGAGCTTCCTTTAGCCATACATGGCAGTTTCCTACCACTGGAGCCAAGAATGTAACGGACAAACTTATAATAGATAAAGCCCCCACGTTCTTATTCACAAACACACACACTGGGTGGAGATAAGGCTGAAGGGTGCCTCTTGTAGATACTGCTGGCATGTGGTCAGGAATAGCAGAGCGGTGTAGTGGTCAGATTGTCCGTGTCACAGTCCCCGCCCACAAGAGGTGAGCCCTTTATCAATAATGCAAGAGAAAACTGGGCCATTTTGGTTATTATTATTTTTTTTTTACCTCAGTCATATATTTGAGCTTTTTGCATCTTTCTATGCATGTTTTCAATTTATAATTTTATATTTATAATTTTTTGACTTTTTTGGACATTTTTGGACGGCATGCTATACTATGACGTTTTAGGTCAAACTTTGGCCAACATACATATTTTTTTTCCCTTTTTTCCCCATTTTCTTCAGTTTATTCATGTATTTGAGCGTTTTGCATGTTTCTATGCATGTTTTCACGTTTTTTCATTTTTTGACTTTTTTGGCATTTTTGGACGACATGCTATACTATGATGTTTTTGGTCAAATTTTTGATGACGACCAAACTTTTTTTTTTCTTCACTTTTTTCACTTTTCTTCACCTAAGTCATATATTTGAGCGTTTTGCATGTTTTTATGCATGTTTTCACGTTTTTTTATTTTTTGACTTTTTCGACATTTTTGGACGACATACTATACTATGACGTTTTTGTCAAATTTTGGCCGACATAATTTTTTTTATTTTTTTTTGCTTTTTTTCCCATTTTCTTCAGTTCATTCATGTA